>VDFB02049217.1:148347573-148439922 GCA_007258455.2 Sequoia sempervirens
TGAAGGTGCCCTAACACATTATGACATACCTTAGTGTATGTAAAAATTATATATAAATAAAAACATATATATAATTATAATTCTATATAAATTCTTTTCATCGCTTTTATCCAAAATATCTCCTTACCAATCTTCTTAAAATTTTGATTGTATTTTATAGCAAAAATCTTTAAATACAGTCATAGGGCCATCGAATTTAAGTTATGATTTAAAAATAATATAAATAATAATATGTATATTAATATTAAAAATAGGGTGTTCGACCGAACATTCTTGGAATGTTCGTTCGAACCCATTTAATTTCTTTTTTTTAATTGCATGGATTGGTGGTTCAGCCGAACATGGGTTCGGCCGAACCCATGTTCGACTGAATCTTTCCAAGATGTTCGGCCGAACCCCTCTTTTTTCACCCTTACTTCCTAAGGCACTAGAATTGTTGAAAATTTTGTGTTTCGAAGCTCGATTTGAGAATGAAAATGGAGAATATCTCAAAAACCAACTAGTATCAGGTTCCCCTCAAAACGAGCTATCCAACGAATATAATTTTAGTATGTTTTTATTATATTATCTATCTATTTTTTAAGTTTTATTAAATATAGGTTTTTCACTGAAAACAAAACTCTCTATTCTGTACAAGTGGAAAAATAGAAGATTATCAAAAAATAAAAAATAAAAAATGAGTGCACCAGATATTGGAGTCCCTGATCCAACAAAAAAAAAAAAAAAGAATTTCGATACATACAATAAAAGTTATGCGTTATACGGTCGTGTTATGTCCGAATTGTAATTGATTTGACTTTAAAACTTGATTAAAGAAAAAATATTCAATAAAAAACTATCTAACCAAGTGGAAGCACTAGATATCGGAGTTACAAATCTAAATTTGAAAGAATTGGAATTTTATCTTTCAAGGAAAAAAAGTTATACGTTATACGGTGTGTGTCACTTTTTAAAAATGTTGTTTTTTGAAAAAAACCAATTTTCGTGGGAGATGGAAAAATAAGTGCAATTTGATTCCAAAAAAATTGAAAAAAATATTTTTAGAATCTACAGACAAAATATGACAAGACTCTAGTTTGCGTCATCTTCAAATTCTTTATGGTTTAATCGCTATAGGTGCCCGAATGTGGAGATTGTGTTTAAAAAAAATATCAGTGTCCAATTTGGCCAAAAATTGTAAACCACTATTGTGGGATCACCCATGATCAAGGTAATAATTTTGTATCTCCTTCTAACAAAAACTTACAAATATTTACAAATCTCATGCCAAAATTTGTCAAAGCTAGTGAAATAAAGAATGATGTGATGCATGTTGACATGGATGATGAAAACACAAAATATGAAATGAAGAAGAATCAATTATAATGGTGTTGTTTATTGAAGCTAAACCTCGTATGGGCCAAACCGAAATTCCCCTTGATATTGCTTTCTCACAAAATGACATAATCAAACATACACTTGATGGTCTTTTTTATATAGCCAGAAGAATCAACGAAAATCCTACCAGTGGGATATTAATTGATCCCATTTGTGTAGAGAAGCTGATCATTAAAGAATTCCTATTTGTGCATAAAATCTATCAAGATACATATGGAAAACAAAAAGAATTGACCAAAACACATAATGGTTTTTATTTCCCTGCGATTGGCTCAATAAATCTTCATTTAAAAGTCAGACAAAAAACATTAAATGTATCATTCACCATTATCCTATCATTGGACCAATTTCATTTGAAGTTGGGCTATCCATGGCTCCATTCCATGAATTTTGTCTCGTTAGTTATGCATAAATGTCTAAAGTTTCCCTTTGGTAGTGAAATCTTTACTATACACCATAGTAGTTTTAATCCTATGTCTTCTTGTGAAAATTTTTCATTGAATTTCTTTTGGCCTGAGCCTATGGAAACTATTAGAGCTCATGAGGACTAATTTTTCAAATAATATCCAAAATTTTAAGGTGAAGAGTATTGCATAATTATCCCTTAGAAACATGACTCCACTCATGATTAAGCTACCTATACTTGACAAAACAATGATTGAACCAAAAGCCCTTACAAATGTCCAATAACAACCCATGACTAATCCTCCTTCCATTTCCTATAAAATACCATGAGATAACCAAGACAATCATGTTGTTCCTCCTAAAATAAAAAATACTTACAAAAATAAAGATAGAGATGTTGAACAACCTAACATGGTTCCTTTTGTTCCTCCCCTTATGGAAGAAAATAAACCTATGGTTGACAAACCAGCTCCTACATAATAAAAAATGATAATATATTGAAATGAAATTGAAATGATTGAAAAAATAGGTGTACTTGTAGTGTTATTTCTCATATGTTACTGAAACCAAGGAAAGAGGGTTCCACCTTTTAGGAGATGGAACTAAAGTTTAGTACCTATTTCACTCTAGTTCATTCGAGGAAACCCTAAACATCTCAATCCAAGGATGAAAATGAGGGAAATAAATTTTCAATAAGGTGTCCTAGGTTGTGATTAAAGACTAAAGAGGGGTTCACCACCAACCAAGGGCTTGGAAAGACTAGGAATGTAAAAGATATGCAAAACTTAACAATATAACCTAAATTATGAAACTAAAATATAGAATAAATGACTAAGAAAGTATAGAGGTGCACCTGGAAACTCAAGAGGCTTGAATGAAGACTTGAAATGATGGAAATATTGATCTTTGAAGCACACTAGGACTCATACGCCAATTGGGGTGATTTAGTCCTAGTTTAGGGTATTGGGCCAAAACCAAAATCTAGAACTGTTGATTCAAGATCTACAAATAATGTCTAAATTTAGGTATACCGAGACTCATACAAAACAAGTGGAAATTTTGTCCCCGTATCAAGGTTTCTATGAAACTTTGATATCCTCTAATAACTTCTTGTATCTTCTTTCTTGCAAAATCTCTAGTTCGGAAACACTAAATTCTACCCTATAGGTGATTTTCTGTGATCTAGTAAATGAGGAGATAACTCGTACAACCTTCTTCAAAGATCCTTCAAGCTCTAAGACACTTAGATCTACAATCACACATATATAGAGAGAGAAAAAACTTGTTGATTGTTAGGAAATAGGGGTTTTCCTAGGTCAAACCCCATTTAGATAATTAAACCTTATGATGAAACAATGAACATGAACATGAAAAATGAAATATGAACAATGATAACTTGAATGATGTCATGGAATATAAATCAGCAATCTGACATGAAGTGGCCATGTAGAATGTAGATCTTGATATTGAATTAGATGTGGAACAATGATTTAACTTGGATCTTGAATGCTACATCACAACACTAGCTCAACAACATGCTTGATGCATTATGTCTTTCACATGATGATGGATGTTGAATTGGTGCAACAAATGATGAAGAAATCTACCCTTGAATGCCTTAGAAATGCTCTTGAATACTCTATGATGCTCTTGTGAACTATTAGGATGCTTGAATCTTGATTGCTTAGGTTGATATCATGAGTGATTAGGTGAAATAATTATTTGAAACCTTGTTTATATATAAAATTCAACTAATTTACCGTTTATTATATCCCAAATGCTGGCATTCATGAAATTTGAGTTTAAAACCCCGATTTCTCACTCAAAACCCTAAAAATGAGCCAAATGGGACTCATATGCCAAAGGTGGCATATAGGACCCATTTGGGTGGGACTCATATGTCCAAGGTGGCATATGAGTCCCACTAGGGCTTTTTAGGTTGAGGAAATGTCATGATGTTAGAAAATTAAGTGTATTTGTTGATTATGTCAGGATCTTGATTGAAATAAGCCTCGAGATACATAATAAAGGGTCTTAGGGGCCTGCTAATGATGAAATGAAGGTCATGAATGCAAGAGGGCCCAAAATTTAATGTGAAGGTGTAAATAAATACACATTTACAACACTAAATTAAGGAAAAATTAGGCCAATTTAGCTTAAAAGAGCCCTAAACCTAATGTGAATATGTAAACCACATTTCAACACTAGATCAAGGAAACATTAGGTTCATTTTAATGTTAATTGTTCCTAAATTACGTATGAAAATGTAAAACAATGAAATTTTTCTACACTACTTTTAGCCCCCACTTTAGTGAGAGGAGGATAAGAAGAATCAAAGGAGGTGGCCAAGCCCCCAAGATCCATGATCCTACATCAAATCAACATAAGCACAAGAGGAAACACAAAAGGTGTATGATATGCAACCTCAAGATACACAAATATACAATGTCAATGACATAAAGATGAAAGAAATAGAAAAAGGAGGATCAAGCTTCAACTATTTTTCCCACACATTGTGGATTAGATCTAAGCTATTTTTCCAAAAATGCATGCTCACTTTGAGGCAATAGAACTTTAGGTTGTTTGTTGGGTCAGTATCCAAAAAGGGTGGCTTACAAGTGGAACATAACTTCCACTATGCAAAAAAAATGCACGCTCACAAGGGCTAGTGGAACTTGAGGCCATCCACTAGGTGAGCTCCCAGAGAGGTGAGACACATACACATGCAATGGGTATGTGCTCACACACACAAGTAAGTAGCTCTGGGAAAGTTATCCTACGTTTGACTCCCATATGTACAACCATACCAAAGCTATACCTCCTAATAACATTGATAAGGCACCACACAAAAATGAACTTCAAGTTGCATGAGGAAAGAAAAGCTTCATATGCTTGATACTCATGAACAAACAAGATGGAATCATAGGAAAGAAAAGTGTGTTATGCAAGGTGGCCATACAACCGATATTGTAAATTAAAAATAGTGTAAAGTATGTTCAAAGGGATTTTTCTTAGTTCATATTTAATGTCTCTTCTTAGGGTACAAAGGACACATCGCAAGAAGAAAGAAAAATCCTACAGTGAAACATGAGTGTCGATGTATGGCCCCACTTAAAAGTGGTTTCTAACATCATTGATGTGAGAAATTTCTTTAAAGTAAAAGAAGACATGAGAACTTATTCAGAAATCCATATACCAAGTCATATGTTTTTGAATAAAGCTACATCATGGAAAGGGGTTGCCCCTAAAATGCAACAACTAAACATAACTCGATATGCCACATGCAAGACAACTTAAGGCATGCCATCCACATCCCAAGCCTTCTCGTATATATACATGGAAGGCGGTCAACTATCCAAAAGGGAAAAAAATTGTCATACAAGGACAAGGATAACCTAACCCCTTTCCCCCACTTTGTGCAAGACAAGGATGAGCCAAGGTGATTGATGAAAAACATGAAAATCAGTATCAATTAGAGGAATTAGGTGATTCAACATGAGGAAGAGCACCACACTCCTTATGATGTTGAATTTTTTTATTCAAAGCCTTACATTCATTAGTAGAATGACCATGAACTCTATGATATACACAAAATGAACTCTTGTAGTAAAATTTCTTTCGTGTTCTCAGAGGGAGGGATATCAGACGATCTTAAAGGAGTCCCAACAAGATACTCTCTTGATTAAACGTAGAATATGTTCCTTTATTTTGTGAAAAAGATATCTCTTGCTTAGTACAAGGTGTCATACCTACACAAGAATATTTAGATTGTGAGATTTTGTACTCTTTCATAAAGGAAGGTTTAAAATCTATCCCATTCGAATCATTAGTGTTTTGTGTGATGAAATTGATATCAATAAAAGATTTCTTTGCTTCTTTAATTTATTTTAAAGGATAATAATCAAGACCACTAGTGTTTATCAGTTCAGGATGCACTAATGTTAAATTTGGCTTAGATGAATCTTTTGTAATAGTGTTGACATTAAGTGAAGGATTTTTTGTTTCTTTTGAGGGACAATAACCAATACCATTAGTCGTTCCTTGCATGTTAAGCTCTATAGGGACATGAATACCTTGTTCTTTAGCACCACATCCTTTTCCACTATATCCAAGTTGTTTCATAAGTTCATAACCCTTTTCATAAAGCTTTTTCATTTCTTTTGGATTCAGTGGTTGATAATCAGCTTTATCAATTTTTTTTTATATAATTTTCTTCTTCTTCAAAAGTATGTGAGGTGGATGCTTTTGAAGGTTCTTCCGAATTTCATGCTGACATTACTAATTTTTCTTTTCCATTTTTGAAATATTTTGTTGTGATCTCGTATTCTCCCATGAATAATGTGAAATCTAAGGAATCCCAATCATGTTCTAATAACTTTGTGACTTCCTCAATATGTTTTTCTTTGTCGATATCTTGCATGGGTTGTACTTGTGTAGTTTTTGTTAATGTTGATAAAGGATTTTCCTTTTTTTCTCGATGTTCAAATAATTTTTTGGTTCAAGGTCATCTTTGATGGCATATACTTTGTTGTTGTAGGTATATTTCATGATAAAATGAAGAGTAGAAGGCACCTCATTCATTGCATGAATCCATGGTCTTCCTAAAATAATATTATATGAAATATTGTGATGCATAACATGGATTGTTGTTTCTAATGTGGCCTTTATAGTTGTAATAGGCAAAGTGATCACACCAAGAGGTCATCTTCCCACGTTCTAAAATCCACTAATAGATAAAGAGGATGGCTTAATTTTTTATTTATCCACATGAAGCCTATCCAAAATAGTCACACTACACATATTAAGAGTGGACCCATTATCAACAAGGGTTATTTTTATTCCTATCATATTGAATCTAGCTATTATCATGAAGGAATCATTTTTATTTCTCATTTCCAAGGGAGGTAGCTCATGTTGATGAAAATTAATGTCTACATTGTTTTGTATTATAGCTTGAATTTGGGCTACTATTGCATTTGATTGCACATTAGGAGGGGTAGGAACTCATTGTAAGGAACTTTGAATCATGTTATGATAATGAGGGGAGGCTTGAATATGGCCCCATAATGATATCTTACCAGGAGTATTCTTTTTTTGTTCAACAAGATTGTACTCCTTTTCATTATGTGAAGGAAAATGAGGGGCACTAGGCAAGATAGGGTTAGCTAGTGGGAGGGATTTTGAAGGTTTTTTTTTTTTGCTTGTGGATTGTTTCTAGTGTTATATGTTTGAGAAATAGTGTTATAATTTGATTGTTGTGAAACAATATGTTTGGGTGCATAAAGGATAAGTTTGGGTTTGTTTGGATTTTTTAATTGTTGTGAGGGTAGGTAAAGAATTAGAGGATTTTTAGGATGTCCAATAGTCAAGGGTCATCTAATGGACATTTGCACATTCAATACCTCAGTGGTTTTGGTTTGATGTCTTTCTAAGGAATGTGAATCTAGTTTCATCTATTGATCATCATCTAAGGAATCCAAATAACTATTGTTTGTATCAATTCTCTTATTTTCTTCCCCCATGGTATCTTTCATAATAGGAGAGTTTTTAGGAGAATTACAAACTAGATGTTCATGATATTAAATGTTTGGTTCTTCTAAAATGAATTCATCATGAGTACTTGGGACTTATCAATGTTTAGATTGTCTTATTTATCAATGATGGAATTCTCTTGTTTAATAATTTTCTCCCTATGGGAAGAGAGACAACTAAGATATTCATGATTCTCATTGCTAGTAGTAGAGATATTAGGAGAAGGTCTAATTTGATTGTTATGATTATCCATTATTTCATCCTTGTCTTAGAAGGTCTCATTCTCCTATATACCTTGACCTCTACCCTAGTAGGAGAGCTTTTAAGATTTTCATCACATTCCATTGTTAGATTTGATAATATAGCTTCATCACAAATAGGGGAGGCATCAAGAGAAGTAGAATCATTCTTGTCAATGATTGGATCCTTTCATTCAAATAGATCTTTCTAAAATGTAGGAGCATTAGGAAAGGGAGAAATGATATTTTCATGACTTTCAAGTGTATCTTCTAACATTAAGCTATCTTCTTCATAACAAGGAAGGATACTAGGAGAAGAACCAATGTGACTATCATGGTTATCTACAATTACATACCTATGTCCTATAATGTATTCCCAAGTAGGAGAGGTAGGATTGTCATAGCTCTTAATCATTGGATCTCTTAACACCAACATGTCCTCACAAATGTAATTTTCATGGTCATTCATAATTGTATATTTTTTCACTAAAGAATTCTCACAAGTAGGGGAGATGTTGAGAGAGGAATGTAAAATAAGTAAAGTAGTGGAAAAGATTTCATCTTTCATTGTTATAATATCTTGCCAAGGGGGGGGGGGTGAGAAGAAGAAAAAAATATAATTTCGTAATTCTCAACGATTGAATCTTCTTTCACCAAGATACCTTTGTCACTGTTAAGAGAGGTATCGGGAGAAGGATAAATATGATCTTCATGGTTATCTATGCTTGTATCTTCTTCTATCACATCATTCCCACAAATAGGAGAGATAGGAGGGGTGTAGATTTAAGGTGAGCATCAACATTTTCACTCTCTTGCACTAAGAGACTCATAACTAGGAAGTGTGTTGAATGAATCATGCATTCTAGCTAACTTTTTCTTTGCAAACATGGAAAAGATAGATACTAAAATTTGTGAAAAGCAATCTGTACAAGCTCAAAATGGAAAGATACTTAAAGTGCAAAGTAAAGACCTAGAATGAAATGTGTAAAAGCAATTTGCAGACTCTAAACAAGGTAATTAGTTGATTACATTATGCAACAATCTAAAACTACAGTGTTGTAAATGGAAAAATGAAATTAAGGAATGCATTAAATGAATCAAATTAAGCTAGATCTAATGAAATGCATGTAATAGAAACTCATTGAATTGAAATAGTTATTCAATGACAACAAATAGAAGTATAAAAATGATGTTTTTAATGTTGTAAATGGTAGTTTTAGGTTTGATCTAGGACTAATTCGTCCAGATGGGAATATGAGTCCTAGTAATGGTTTTTTAGGGGTTCAAATAATGAATAAGAGTCACCACAAAATAACCAAAAACCAAGAAAAAACCCTGTATTGGGACTAAATTGCCTAGAGGGGCATATGAGTCCCATATTAGTGTTTTTGCATTGATTTCAACAAATTTTGAGTGAGTGTTCTATTTTTGTTTTAAATGATGTCTAGGCTATGTGAAATTACATATTTCAAATGGAATTTAATGATGGAAGATGTAAAAATGCAGCCGCTTTCACTAATGCAATAGTTAGAAACCCTAGATGCAAATTATCTAATGCAAGACCTAATGTAAAGTTAATGTAAGATAGATCTATGACTATGATGCATTCCAAATTAGAAAATAATGTGTTTTAAATACTAGGTTCACCAAAATGAAACAAAGGAAATATAGTTCCACCATTTAGGAGATAGAACTAGTGTTTATGGCCTATTTCACTCTAGTTCATTCAAGGAAACCTTAGAGATTTCAATCCAAGGATGGAAATGAGGGAAGAAATAAGGTTTCCTAGGGTTTGATTAAAGACTAAAGAGGGGTTCACCACCAAGCAAGGGATTGGAAATACTAGGAATGTAAAATATATGCACAACCTAACAATATAGCCTAGATTATGAAACTAAAATACAAAATAAATGATTGAGAAAGTATAGTGGTGCACTTGGAAACTAAAGAGGCTTGAATGAATACTTGAAATGCTCAAAATATTGATCTTTGAAGCAAACTAGGACTCATATGCTAGTAGGGGGAATTTAGTCCCAATTTAGGGTTTTGGGTTGAAAATGAAATGTAGAACTACTAAATTGAGATCTATAGAAAATGCCTAAATTTAGGTATACTAGGACTCATACTCCACAAGTGGCAATTTAGTCTGAGTATCAGGGTTGCTATGAAACTTTGATATTATCTAATGACTTCTTGTAGCTTCTTTCCTACCAAATCTTTGGTTCTGAAACATTGAATTATATGTTTTAGGTGACTATCCATGATCTTGTAAATGAGGAGTCAACTTTGACAACTTTCTTCATTCTTGTAACTTAGTCTTCAAAGATCCTTCAATATCCAAGACACTTAGATCTGCAATCACACATGTAGAGAGAGAGAAAAACTTGTTGATTCACTAGTAGAAATATAACAATAAATGACTAAAAAACCTAATAAAAATTGCAAATAAATCACTAAGCTTGGTCACATGACCATTAGTAGTTTTTTTCCAATCATTTATAATGCGGCCAAATCTATGAATATACCATTTTTAGTTATTTATTGGTTGTTTTGATTGATCAATTTGGTAGTATATTTATTCATGGTGGTCATTTATTTAGTCATTGTAATCATTAATTGGTCATTTATTTAGTCATTGTAGTCATTTGTATTCACCGATCTAGTCCATTGGTAGTATATTTAGTCATTTGTATTAAATAATTTTTGTCCATTGGTAGTATATTTAGTCATTTTAATATCAACACTACCGTGTAGGAACTCTATATATTTTATTCACTCATGAGAGTTAAAAATGAGTTGTTGAAAAAATGTTTTATTTTTTCCTCTTCCACTATTGTTGATCTCTCTTCATTCCCGCAATTTTCCCCTACATAAATCAACCAATGATTGGTTCAAAGTAATAATAGGAAAGTCATGTTGAACTTAGTGTACAAAAAGGAAAAAAAGAATTTAGAAACATTCCTAAATGCATCAACCTGTCTTTGAGAAGAGGTAGTCAAAATAAATAAATAAGAAAATAAAAAGAAAGCATTTCAAACCCCTTGCAAAGGAAGGAGGCAACACCCAAACACAGAGGGCCAACCTCTGTTAAAGAGGCTAGGCTATGGTTCATCAATGAAAAACAAAATAAAGAGAAATAAAATCTATGCAAACAATGAAACAAATAACTTAGTGAGCAACTCATCTTTATTTTCCCAACATCCTTGCTCAAATTCGCTCTAGAAACAAGGGAATAAAAATATAAAATGTTCCTCTTGCAAGTAAGATGAGGGAGTAATAAAATGATCCCCTTTGCTGCTTGTGGGTTGAGATAGTAAATGACAAGTATATAAATGAAAAAACAAACTAACAAACAAAAAATAAATAATTATTAAATCACTTGTTATTATTTTTCTTAGAGAATAATTATATAATAAGATATTAAAAAAATAATAATAAATAAAGAAAATGGTTTGGAGAGGGGGCATAAAGCCCTCTCAACCCCATCCGCTTCATTGTTGGAAACGATTTTCATATACCTATCAAATAAGAGCAATATTTTTACTACTTTCCTATTGCTATTGGTTTCCACCGCAAACTCTTTCTCACATGATCCCACAATAGTGGTTTACAATTTTTGGCCAAACTAGACACTGAAATAATTTTTTTTAACTAAATCTTCACTTTCGGGCACCTATAGCAGCTAAACCATGAGGAATTTGAAGATGATGTAAACTAGAGTTTCGTGAAATTTTTTCTATAGATTCTAAATATTATTTTTTCAAAATTTTTGGAATTATATTGCACTTATTTTTCCATCTCCCTTGAAAACTAGTTTTTTCATAAAACAACATTTTTAAAAAGTGGCGCTCACCATATAATGCATAACTTTTTTTCCATGAAGGATAAAATTCTAATTCTTTCGAATTTAGATTTGTAACTCTAATTTCCAGTGCCTCCACTTGGTTAGATAGTTTTTTATTGAATATTTTTTCTTTAATCAAGTTTCAAATTCAAACCAATTATAATTGAGACATAGCGCGACCGTATAACACATAACTTTTTTTGTATGTATCAAAATTCAAATTTTTTTTCTTTGTTGGATCAAGGACTTCAATATCTGGTGCACTAATATTTTTAATTTTTATTTTTTAATAATATGCTATTTTTCCACATGTACAAAACAAAGAGCTTGATTTTTGGTGAGAAACCTACATTCACGAGTAATAAAAAATAAATATAATAATAAAATTAAATTTATTTAAAATTATACTTTTTGGGAAGCTTATAATAAGGACTACATACTTGAAAAAATAAATTTTAAATGAATTCATTTGATCCCCCAAAAGGTAAATCAAAAGTGGTTTTTTATTAGCATTTTGATAGGTGTAAAGGAGACTTTGTTATAGGTATGGTTTAAAACTAGCGGGGTTCTATCCAAGGGGGTTTGATTTAAGGTAGTTTGATCAAAGCCTCTCCAATTGGAATTATTTCAATGGAACCTTTTAAAGCTTAAATCATTATATTTTCTAAAAATATGTCATTTCAGCAAAAATCAGTTCCTCCCAGAAATTGTAAACTAGCTTTGTGGGGTCACGACAATCACTTCTCCAATTTGGTGAGCTTTATCCTATAAATAAAGTTTCGATGAGGGTTTTAGAGTATGTATATTAAAATGAAATTATGACCAAGATCTGACACTGAGCACATTTAGGTTTTTGTATTACAAGCTCCTTAACCTACATAACTTAGTGTATTGGTCACCCCTACTTCAACCATTAAAATAATAGAAACAACAAAAATAGGCCAAGTAAAAGCCTTCTTTAGCTAATAAAAGAAAAACACAATGAATAAACAATGATGTGTGTGGATTACCAGAGTGGAGAAAAAATGAGGTAGGAAATAGATGAGAAAAGTCATAGGAAAATCCAATAGTTTTGTCTCTAGCCATTTCCTCCATTGTAAGCCTCAACATTTGCTCCCTACTTGTAGTGCCACCAACAAACCCCTTCATTCTTATTTTGCAGTAGGAGGCACCTATATGTGTATGACAAGCACATCGATTAGGGTAGTCAAACATTAGGGTTCAGGTTTATTTGCTTGTTGTGGATGTTTCCTGGTAAGAGCATTTCAAAATGGATTCCAAAGTAAATAAACTAGAATAAATAAATCTCCTCTTGCTTATCTTGCACAGTAAATTATTATTGATAGGTAAAGTAATTCACTATAGCCTATTACATAGGTTAATATTAAATATATTATTATATACTATTATATAATAATATAATATTATAGTATTACATAATATTAAATACATTATAATATTTATAATATAATACTATATAATATATATTGTATATTATTATATAATATATATTATAATATACTGTATATATTATAATATATAATATCATATTGTAATATAATATATTGTATTGTAATATAATATATTGTATTATAATATAATATATTGTATTGTAATATAATATATTATTATTATATTATATTAGAATACAACCCACTCCCTCAATTCGAAATATTTTTTTAATTATCCAATTTAATATTATATCAAGTGTAATTTTTATTTGTTTGACATTATTTAGTCATTTTTATTTGTATGGCTAATTGTTTATTCATTTATAGTTGTGTTGCAAGAAATTAGTAGAATGTACTCATTTTTAGTTTTTGTGACTAAAAGTTTTAGTCGTGTAGTCATTTATTTTCTAAATTATACTAGTGATTGTTAGGAAATAGGGGTTTGCCTATGTCAAACCCCATTTAGAAAATTAAACCATTTGATCAAACAATGAACATGAACATGAAACATGAAATATGAACAATGATACCTTGAATGATGTCTTGGAATGTAAATCAACAATCTGACATGAAGTAGCTAAGTAGAATGTAGATCTTCATCTTGAATTAAACGTGGAACAATGCTTTAACTTAGATCTTGAATAATACATCACAACACTAGCTCAACAACATGCTTGATGCATCATGTCTTTGACATGATGATGGATCTTGAATTGCTACAACAAATAATGAATAAATTTTCCCTTGAATGCCTTATAAATGCTCTTGAATACTCTATGATGCTCTTGTGATGTCTTAGGATGCTTGAATCTTGATTTCTTAGGTTGATATCATGAATTCTTAGGTGAAATAATGATTTGAAACATTGTTTATATAGGCACTTCATCTAATTTACAATTTATTAGATCCCAAATGCCGACATTCATGAAATTTGAATTTAAAACCTTGATTTTCCACTCAAAACCGTAAAAATGGGTCAAATGGGACTCATACATCCAAGGTAGTTTATAGGTCCCATCTTGGTGGGACTCATATGCCCATGGTGGTGTATGGGTCCCACTAGGGATTTTTAGGTTGAGGAAATATCAAGAAGTTAGAGTTAAGTGTATTTATTTATTATGTCAGGATTTTGATTGAAATAATCCTTGTGATGCATAATAAAGGGTCTTAGGGACCTATTAAGGATTATATAAAGGTCATAAATTCAAGAGGGCTCGAACCTTAATGTGGAGGTGTAAATAAATACACTTTACAACAATAAATTAAGTCAATTTATCTTAAAAGGGCCCTAAACCTATTGTGAATGTGTAAAACACATTACAACACTCGATCAAGGAAACATTAGGCTCATTTTAATGTTAATCATTCCCAAATTAAGTGTGAAAATGTAAAAGGGTGACATTTTTCTACACTATAGTTACAAACTAAAGAAGACAAGAGCAACATAAAAAATCAAAATCTGAACTTCCCTATAGCAATATATGATGATTCTATACCATCGCCATAATGTAAACAAGATCCTTCCATGGAAATTATCATTCAACCTACTATTGTTATTAATTTAGATGATGAGAATGATATTGCAAAGATTGATGAACAAGTGTATAATGAGTTGAATTCATTGTTCTATTCTTCCATCGATTTAAATAACAATAAGAGTGTTGAACTTGGTGCATGTCTTAGTTTGGCACTTGTTGTTGTCCCTATGGCTAGTTTCCCACCTTCTGCATATACTAATCAAGATTGTGATGTGGATGACTTGCTATAGGTTTACTTACATGTTCCTTACTAGTATTTTTCATTTTTTTCTTTTTCATGCTTCTTTATGTGATTGCATGTGTGTAATATGACCCCATGTACTATTTCATTTGATGTATCTCTCTCTTTAGTCATGAATTCTTCTATATGTACGTACATTCTTCTCTATGCCATACAAATTTACCTTTTTTTCTTGTCTTGTGTTTTCCTTTTGGGGATGATGCAAGGCGTCAAGATATTTAGGTGTCTTCCATGTTGAATAAAAAAAAAAATCTTTATTTCCCTCTCTTTGTGTCATTCTTCAGTTATATGAGTATTTGGGGAATGATGAGATTTTCAAGATCTATAACAAGAATGTATCAAAGATATATTGAACCTGAATCCATAGATCCCTTATGTATTTTTTGGGGAAACCCCTCTCTCCTTTTTTCGTAACATAGCTTTATTTGGGAAACATATGTGTTGGCATAGGGCTTTTTGAGGAATCTCTCATGTCCTAGGATTGAACATTGGCTACTATAAATCAATTGTTGACAACAATGGTGTTAGCAACCAGTTTAAAGTGGAGGAATACATCGATAATATATTTTGACATTTTTCATGTTCCATGGTGTAATTTTCTTTTTTCTTGTGATGCATCCTTTTCTTGGTGGTGTCATTGGGTTTGGTGTCCTCCAAGAGTGTGACATTTCTTAGTGTACAAATTTCCTCTTACTGGTGATATGATGCAATTCATTCCCTAAGTTGTGAATCTTTTACTCTTGATTTTTCCTCTCTTGGAGAAATTAGGCATGATGTTCCCTAAGAGGAAGACCTTACACAAATGAAGCAATATCCCCTTGATCAAAGAAACATATATATATATATATATATATATATATATATATATATATATATATATATATAATGTTCATAAATGTTTGGCATAACGGAACTTGCTAACCTTGTGAAGCTTGAACCAATCCATAATAAATTCAACCAAGCATAACACACCTTGCTTGCCTATGGAGCCTTCCCCATGTTCATAGGTGTTTGGCATAATATAGCTTGTTAAGCTCTATGGAGCTCAAAACCCTAAATTCAAGGCCACCTAGCACAACATGCCTTGCTTTCCTATGTACCCTTTCCTAGCATTGTGGTGCCTTGTTGAAGTTGTTATGAGGATAGATTTGATATGGTATGGGAGCCTAATATAATTATCTCATTTTCCACCCTTTTGGAAGACTCGCCTAGTGGACAGCCTAAAGTTTCACTACCTTGGAGTGAGCATAAACTGATAGCTTAGCTATGTTCCACATTGTGTTGGATAGTCTAGGCTTGATCTTCCTAGTCTTTGATGTTGTATGATTGTGTACCTTTTTCATTGATACATACATAAGTTTCTTGAATGTCTAATTTAGTGTGAGTTTGACATGGGGTCATACTCTCACTAAAGTGGGGGCAAAATATAGTGTAGGAAAAAGTATCTCTTTTTTACACTTAATTTTGGAATAATTAATAATATAATGAGCTTAAAGTTTCCTTAATTTAGTGTTGTAATGTTTTTTCCATATTCACATTAATTTTAGGGCCCTTTTGGATTAAATGGAATTAATTATGCTTTATTTAGGGTATTGTAAGGTACACGTTTACAATTTCACACTAATCTAGGGCTTTATTAATTGACTAAGGTTAATTTCCCTTAATTGGCCTCTTTAATTTAAATCTAAGCCTAATTAAATGCAATTTTTGAGGGATAAAATGTGACATTCAAAAATTTCATTACACAAAACTTAACTTTTGAAGATGTGTGTCCTAGGTAAGTGACCTAGGACCCATTCACCTTATGGCAAATGGGTCCTCACTTAGATCTAGGACCTTATTTTGACATAATTTTTAACATGGTTTGATGGGTGTCCTAGGTAAGTGGCCTACGACCCATTCACCCTATGATGAATGGGTCGTCACTTAGACCTAGGACCCCTCTTTGAAATATTTTTTTGGTGGTATTTTAGTGATTTCAAATCCATAATTCAATGTCAGCTTTTGTTATTTCAATTTTGGGAATTAATCTTAAGATATATATAAATAATAGGTCATTTCACTATGTTTCATCAAAGATATCCTAAGAAATTAAAGTTATCATAATAGCACTAAAGCGAGCATTATTGAGAGCATTCAAGAGAATTTTCAGGGTATTCAAGGGAAAAATTATTGAATATTATTGTAGCAATTAGGATCCCATTGTCATATCAAAGATGTATTACATCATGCATGTTGTTTGAGAAAATATGGTGATGTAGTGTTTAATATCTAATCAGGCACATCAAAGGCATTGTTTCACATCAAATTTAATGATAAGATCTACATTCATTGAGGCCACTTCATGCTAGTTTGTAGATTTGTTATCCAAGGTTCAAATAAGGATTGGTGAGTTGTGACATTGTTGTTCATTCATCATTCCTTCTTTCATGTTTCATTTCATTACAAGGTTTAATTACCAAAACAAGGTTTAACCAAGGAAAATCACTATTCCCTAATAATCACCATTTTTCTCTCTTTGATGTGTGATTATAATTTTTAGGTTGAAGATCGTTAGGAGAAAAAAATTAAGAAAGTTTCAAAGTTTTGAATGTTGCAAGAAAAGTTTTTGAATCACACAAACTCTTCTACAAATTTTATTTCTAGATTTCTAACACTAAACTATTGGAATCTGGAAGTGTAGACCTCGTAAAAGGGAACTAAGAAAGCATTTTCTAAAAACCCTAGCCAGGACCTATTCACCATAGGGGAATGAGTCCTTAGTGAGATTCAAATGGTGACTTTTGGTGAAAGGTACACAACATTTTACCCTTTCCAAATCTTCCTTTCAATTTTTGTTTGGGTTAGACTTGATAACTATTTTTCATTTACATAGTATAGCTTAAATTTTGAATGAAATAGTGAGAAATAGTTCCATTGTTCACCAATCCATTGTGTTGATCCCTAATTTATTATGTTTCAACCCTTATCTTCTTTGTTCACATCATCTTCTTGACATTTAAATTCAAATTTCTTAAAAGAGCACCAAAAACTAACACTTCTTCTCGACTATTAGAGATAACCTTAGCCATTGTATCGAAGTTGAACATTATTCCCATTACTTCTTGCTTTATTAATCTCCAAATTTCTTATTATTAGGCATTTCTCATAAACAATCTTTTTGATTCATTGAGGTACATCCTCCTAATTCCAAATATTACATAATAAATAGGAGAGCCCTACATTGGAGGCAATATCCACAAATTTATTCCCTTCCTTATAAATGTGTTGAATATTGAACTGATTAAGAATATCAAGAGTACCCTTAAGAATAAAAATAATTAGTTTGGAATCACCTTCTATATTGCATTGATTAAAACCTTTTTCCTTAACTCTATTTAGGCCCCACAAGACAACAATAGCCCCCACCACATTAATAGAACCCATACCCAATAATTTAGTGTATTCTTCAATTAAAATACCCACATTATCTCTTATTAGACCGCTAGTAGTAACAACACCTGGAATACCCTTTGAGCAACCATAAAAATTAAGCTCAATCCATCATTTCGTAGAGGGAGACAAGAATGTCAATTTTTTACTCAGTATCTTAGCCCAATTGACTCTTTTAGATGTTGATTGATTCCCTAATTTTGTTTTATTTCCAGGTCTTTCTAACCAGACATTATTTTGGATAGGAAAAAGCTTTTTTAGTTTATATTCTCCTTAATTTTTTTTATGCTTAGTAAAAAATCCATTTTGTTTCTCCACTACTCTCTAAATACCATGTTATTTCTTTCCTTCCACAGGTTCCATGAAACACATGGAGGAATTTTCTTTCATAGTTCCACAATAATAGGATGTGTAAAAGGATAGTTATTCCATTGATCAATGAGTTCCTTAAGGTTATACGAAAACACTTAATCAATAAAAAAATTTAGAGAACCATCGACCAAACCTCCCTCATGAAAGGGAAATGAAACAATAGTTGATCGGTACTCTTTTAAGCTTTGCAACAGAGAGACTACCTATTAACAAAGTGAAATCCTCTTCTATTAAGGACATCAATTATGATAATTCTACCATGAGTCATGGCCCACCAGAAGTTACAGCTAATTTTTGGGATAATTTTGGTATTTCTATAATTTTTTCTAGTCAAAATTCTAAGGGAGAAAGGATTGCTCCAAACTAATATATGTAGATTTCACAAAGAAATCAATAGAGGGGTTGTCACTCTAGACCTATAAATCTTCATTGTTATGAAAAAATGAAGACAATCTCCAATAAGAGAGCCTAATATACTAAATGAACTTGTCCCCACAAGTTAGTTTTCCCCTCTCAAGGCCCTCAACCCATACACTTGGTCTCTAAAATTTTTCCACTTTGGTGTCACACCTATCCAATCCACAAAATCGTATAAAAATATCCCATTAATGATTATGAGATATCATTTGATTTAGTTCAACTAGAAAGTAGAAGAAAGTATGAGACCAATACCCCAAGCATCATCCTAAAATCTAACCATTTTTTCATTCCCCACTCTCCCTCTCATACTTTTTTTTAGAGTAATCATTTATTTTATTATATTATTCCATATGGTTGATCCCTTAGAAAAATCCTTAGAAGAGATAAAACAAGAGGGATCACCATTTCCTAGATATTTAGATTTAAGTATGTTAACCCCAATCCTTCTACCATTGAATAAAGAACCAATCATTTTTTGAGAGGAGATAAATATTAAATTGGATTAACCTTCTTATCCTCGGGCCCCCAACTTTCCTAGGAGAGAAAACCTTCTCAAAGCTTACCAAGGAAATCTTGGCTTTTTCTTTAGTTCTTGCCAAAAGAAATTTCCATTTGATTTGCTCAATTTTGTTTATAATATAAGTTGGAATTTTGAAGAGAAATAAAGTAAACTGAAATATTAACAACTTACCTTTCTAACCAACAAGATTTTTTGGAATCCTTTCATTGATTCAATTCCACTAAGAATTGGGGGGTTTCTAAGCACTTAAGGGGAGACCATGGTAGGAATCTGGAAGAAAATCTTCCTAACAAGCTAGAAATCTTAAAATGTGTTCCTTTAGTTCCTTATTAGAATTAAATAAATACAACTTACTTTTAGAGTAGTTAATCTACTATCCTAAAGCATTACCATAAACCTATAGGATTGACTTCCAATTAAAAGCTTCGACCACAACAACAACACTAAAAATAATTTTTCCATCAACAAACTGTTGATGGGAGGAAATAGGGACATAAGAGGCCACTTTGATTCCTTTGTGAAGGCCTCAATCAATATTTTTTTGCATTTTTTCTTCTAAAACCTCTACAAAAATTATGAATAAGGGGAAAGAGGGTCACCTTGTTTTAAATCCTTACCACAAGAAAAGATCCCTTTGGGAACACCATTTTAAAGAATAGAGGAGCTTGAAGAAGTAACACAAGCTTTGATCAATTTTAAAAACTTTCCACTAATACCAAATTTTCCAAAATAGACAAAATAACCCTCTAAGAAATCCAACCATATTCCTTCAAAATATTTAATTTTAAAACCATTCATGGTTTCTTACAATGCTCCATAAAGTGAATATACTCATGAGAGACAATGGTATCATCTAAAAATTTTCTATCTCTAACAAAGAATTTTTGGTTAACCAAAATCATCTTATCAAGAACTACTTTTAGCCTATTAGAAATAATCTTAGAGAAAATTTTATACATAATATTGCACATGCTAATGGGATGATAATATTGCATGGATATATCATTCTCTTTCTTGGGAATTAAAACAAAAAAGGTCAAATTAAGTTGACTTAGAAGTCTTCCCGATATAAAAACATCTATGGCAGCATCAAGAAAATCAAATGAGGAAACATCCCAAAAATCTTGAAAAATGAAAGATGGAAACCATCTGGTCCTAGTGCTTTGAATGCTCTGAAGGAGAAAAACAATAATTTTTACCTCTTACAATGTAACCAATTCCCCCAAGTCCTTTATGTCGACATCCATCACCACCTTAGGGATGAAATCAAGAACAAGTTCAAGCTTTGTATTAGATGGATCCTGAATACCTCCAACATTTTTAAAAAAGGAAACAACCTCAATAGAAAGATCATCATCATTTGTCGAAGCATCACCATTCTCATTAACTAGAAAATATATATTATTCTTTTTCATATGTTTAAGGGTCGATTGATGAAAGAACTTTCTATTTTTATCTACTTCATGTTACCATTGTATTCAATATTTTAGTTTTTAAAATATTTCCTGATTCATTGTAACTTGGAACATTCCTCCCGAAGCTCCATTTCTGTTCTCGAAGCATCATCATCAACAACTCTAGACTCCATATTGTCTTGAATATCTTTAAGATTATAAACTAGATAACTCTTAATATGAAAAATGTTTCCAAAAGAAATTTTATTCCATTTTTGCATGTGGACTCATATACTTTTATGATTTTGAACCAATCGAAACATGAGAATTCCTTGCAAGGGAGATTCCACCAATGTTGAATCAACTCCTTAAAATCAGGATGTGGGCTCCACATAATCTCATATCTGAAGAGAAAAGGGCCTTTGGGCCTAATCTCCTCCCACCCTAGAACAAGAGCTCTATGATCCAAAGTGGATCTAGGAAGGGTCGAAAGATACAGTTTGCAAAGGATGTCCTAATCACCCAAAATCAACAAGTATGTGTAGGATCATGATGGTCCAAAAAGTGGTGATATGATGGGTATGTGTAGGGTATGTGGATGACAACTTTTTTTTACCCAAAAATGATAAAATGAAAATGATTTTTAAAGGATATTCTCATCTTTCCACCAATATAAATTATGATTTACTTTGAATTTAATAAATAATTATTATTTGTTTTCTATTTGAATTACAACTAAAGTCCTAATTGATAGGCTAATTGAAAAATATCTATAGCTTTCAAATTGTATAACACTTTTTGAATCAGGAACATGTGTCACATTCTATGCTTCACATACTATAGAATTAAAAAAAATGAATTTCATGAAGTTTTGACCATGTTAAGGAGGTCAGACATACAAGTTTTTATATTTTGAAAAGTTTTAATAAAAAATTCATAATTAATTGTTTACTTGGAAAAAAATTACCAAAAATATGCATCACATCAGGACAAGAGTCCTCTACCTATATCTAAAATATTATAAAAAATTATTATCATTTTATTGTGGTTAGGGTGGTCAAATAGACACCTCCTTATTTTTCCTTGAAATTTACATGCTACTGCATTGAAATTTCAAATTTTCACCAAATAATTTAAAAAAAAAAAAAACCTAACTAGTTTAGAAAATAAATTCAATTTGCTACAAATTCTATTCTTACATGTTTTTTAAATAATATAGATAACTTTTTCAAATTTTTATGTCAAGTTGTTTAATTTTGATTTTTCTAAATTTTTCGCCACTTAAGGGCTTGTTTTTTCCATGATGATCTTGCACATACCCCAACACCCTGTCTAATTTAACTTGAATATGATTTTTTATTGGGAATATGCTAGATGAAGTAAAATCAAAACCATTACAATCAATATCCAAAAGGCCTTGATTGGAAATGAAATTAGTAAAATCCATCATACCAGCTAAGAAATTTTTGAAACCTCCCATTTTGTTAGAAGAATAAAGAGGGGTGTTAAACTCCCCAAATAGCATCCATTGCACCCTATGGTTAGACATAATCATTGATAAGGTATTCCAACATTGATTTCTAGCAGTCCTTGTGTTAGGAGAATAGATATTAAGAAGATTCCACTTTGAAGTATTGCTTCCATCTTCCATTACGGTTTCTAAATAGTTTATTCTAATAAAACCTTTGGTGCATTTTATTTTTTTAGGATTCCAAAGAGTGGTAAAGCCCCTAGAGGCCACTTTCACATTAAATATATAATACTCCAACTTTGGCCATATATTTTTAACAATTTTATCAAAAATTTCCCACTCCATTTGTGTTTCTTGAATAAGGAGAATATCCAATTTCTAATCTATAATAGGGCATTTAAAAATGTGTTGTTTTAATTGGCTATTTAACCAAAAAATATTCCAATTCCTAATCTTGATAGGGACAAAGAAACAAGATTTGGTATTATCCTAATACTTGCCAAAGGAGAGAAGACTCTCCAAAAGCTAGTTTTTAGATTTCATTTGGTTTGAGAGGCCCACCAAGGTCCTCTATTTCCCTAAGGCTACCTCTCACATTGCTTCTATAGATATACTATCTCTCCAACATAGCCTCCCCTATTTTTGTTCACTCCCCACATCCATTTTCTTTTTCTTTGTTGATTTCCCATTGATTTGTGTCCATACTTTTTTTTGAAACATATTTTTTGAGGGATAAAGGGGCCTCCAAATATTTAAACCCTAGTAAAGAAAGGAAATCATGTATCCTTTTACTAAAATTTTCTTGATGTGAGTCATTTTCCTTTTCCAAAGAAATACACATATTTTCTCCAATTTTAATATCTGATGTCCTAGGGGAAGTATGGAGAGGGTCCAAAACACCATTATTATTTTCAGGGGTCACATCCTTCAATTGAGTCAGTGTAGAAATATCCTAAAGCAACATTGGTGGATCCTAATCCTTTTTACACTCCACACTAAAATCCTCTGGTTGAATATCAAGCACCAATCCAAAAAAATATTAGGGTGGATTTGAATGAACACTATATTTATAGGTTCAACAAATCCCCCAACCTTATAGGGGGAGATAAAACCACTAGAATTATTTTATGCTTTTGGTTTTTCTAATTTTTAGGATGAAATTTTTAAAAATATAATATAACAAACCCACATATTCATACTTAATAGGTTGATTCCATAAATCCAAACTTATATTTTAGAGTGATTGAGGAAGGTAGGAATTTGTTAATAGGTACATTAACAAAAATTCTAGTGAAAATAAGCCTTGATTTTGAACTGTAACCCTATCAACAACAAATAGACTCCTAAAAGAGTTAGTGATTCCTTGGAAAAACTTTTGATTCCAAAACTCAAGGGGAAGGCCAAGAATCCAAATCCAGGTAGGATTAGTGGAGCTCAAGTCCACTGAGGGATCATGATAGCAACCTAGGAGGAAACACAATATATTTGTACAAAGATTCACAACTTGGTTCTTGGCTGACTTCCCAACTTCTCACAAAAACCCTTAAATGGAATAGGCCTCCAAGGACTCCAACTTGTACTTTAGGTTTTAGATCTCTACATGAATTTTTTTAGGCATCTAAAAAGATTAATATCCACTTACAAACACAACTTGAGCACTCATACCCAAAATCAAATTCCAACCTTGATATTTCAAACATAAGAACTTTCAAAAAGTGGATTGTCCTAACCAGCCTAATTAGGCTCGCAATGTTCATTGGATTTGATATACAACATTAATAGAATATCAAGGACTCTCTACTTAGTTCCATTAAATGGAAACCAATTCATTTGAATAACTCTCTGATGTTCTATTAGCACTTCAAAGAAGAAAATCTCAGACTCAACAACTTTTGTCCAAACTAGGATAGTAACAACTTAATTTTAACAGGGTAGTCAATAAACAATGGCTTCATCCTTATCAATACACCAAAACAAATCAAAAAATGGACTCAAATACACCCAAAACACCCTTTTAAATCAATACAACACATGAAGGACTCAAAATCCTTGATCAAAACTCATAAAACTAGACTGTACACAGTTTTATCAGACTTTTCTCCATTTTACAATCGTTGGGCATCATGTAATTAGCCAAAAACCTCGACCAAAAAATCTACAACATTGGAATCATTAAGAATACTCATGAAACATTCTACTCACTAGTTTTTAAGATATTTTAACAATGAAATCTTGAGAAACACAATTCTAAATGCCCATTGTTTACCCTAGCTCAAGGTTTTACCCACGTGGAGAGATTTATCCATAACTTTGTTAAAGAAAAATGAATTTGAATGAAATCATGTGCATTTTAAAGGTGATTCACAAGGATTTAATATCCAGTGGAGGAGGATTTTATTCAAGCACAAATATGGCCATACAATGACCTAAAATTAGGAATTTGTAGAAAAAATAATAGAATAACAGTGTTTTTCATTGAATTCCTTCTATACATTCATTTCCCCAACCTTTCTCTCACTTTCCTCAAAGCCTAAGAGGGATATTTAAACCTTACCAACCATAACTAACTAAAACCAATTGACACAAGCCAATTTTTCAACTACTTGACTCTTAAACTTCCATTTTTTTACACTTTTCATTCTTGCAAATATGACACATTTTGATGTAACATGACATCATAGACCCACATAAGAAAACTAGGACCCCAAACATGTTTAAAATGGTCCATTAGACCTTATTACAATCATGAAAACATGAAACCTAACCTAAGAGCCAAATTTTCCTCATGGAGGCATGTTCTTCCTAGGGTGCACCTGCACCAGATCAAGACTAGGCTTACACATACAAATGGAAAGTTATTTTTTAAAGTTCTTGTCTAGGGCCCATGTTGTGCTAGTTAGGGTTTTAATCAGATCATCATGGTTCAAAAAATTGAAAATAGACAATCCATTAGACAAGGCACTAACACTCACATCACCATTCAAATTCTAATTTGGAGCAATCAATTTATGTAGTTGTTTAATATTTAGTCTAAAGGATAAAAACTTACCCACAAGTGATAATTGTAGACTCACAATAGTCTCATCCATAATGCCCTCCAAAATTTCAATTGAAAGGTCATCCACTACACAACATGTACTCAAAGAAGCAACGACTTTAGGTTACTTCTTTGAATGGAACCATCAATGACTAACTTATCCACAAATGAAATTGTATTTTACTTTGTTAAAAATTCTTTTAGCCTTAAACTAGGAGGCGAAAAAACTTTTTCAACATCTCAAGAAAAAAAACTAATAGACAACTTGACAACATCAGGTTTTACCCCTAACAAACCCACAATAGAGTTAAATTTCCCATTAAATACTTCTCAAATAGAAGAGGTAGCCTTGGAAGGGGAAACTAGTTGGGTCCAACACCAAGAGGTTCCATGGTTGATGAAGGAGAGTATAGTGTAGTAAAATGGATCACTTGACATTTTCATACTTGTTTGTGTCCTCCTTGTGGATTTTGGCTTAATGTTTCCTTGGTTGAGTACATTGTAATATGGATCAAACATTCACATTAGGTCTTAGGGCCTTGTAAACTAATTGAATTCAATGGTTCCTTGGAAAAGTGTTGTGAAGTGTTGTAACACACTTTCACACTTTTCTAGGGTTTTATCAATTAACTAAGCATAATAAACATAATTTTAATCATAATGAACTTTAATCTTGCCTTATTTGGAGTGTTGTAAAGTGTTGTAACACAATTTCACATTTATCTAGGATTTTCATTAATAATTGGGATTTCTTATGCTTTAATTGGCCCTATTTTGCATCCACAAGCCTCAT
This sequence comes from Sequoia sempervirens, assembly GCA_007258455.2. Classification (NCBI taxonomy): domain Eukaryota; kingdom Viridiplantae; phylum Streptophyta; class Pinopsida; order Cupressales; family Cupressaceae; genus Sequoia; species Sequoia sempervirens. The sequence goes on from VDFB02049217.1 coordinate 148,373,640, forward strand.
TTATTGCATCTTTTTGAGAATAATCCTGACACTAATCAATACACAATCATAATTCAAGTGTTTATAGCCTTTGTGTCCTATATTCAGGGATTTGGGACTCATTCACCACCTTGGACGAATGAGTCCAACCTAGATCTTTTGGCCCCAAAGCAGGTTTTACACCTTTCTAAGAACTCTTTTAAATATTCTCAAAAGTTAGGCCTCAATGGACTCATTCGCCACTTTGGGAAAATGAGTCCCATGTGACCCAAATTCAAATTTGATTCAAATTTCTAGTGGGATTTTATTCCCCTAGATCTAATGTTGGCTTGTAGTGTTGTAATTTTGGGAATTCTTGCATATTTGGGTAAAAAATACAAGGTTCTTACACTCTTATTCATTACCTAGCATTCAAGAGATCTCTTGGAAAGTTTACAAGTCATTGTGCATTCACAAGATTATTCAAATGAATTGAAGGGAAGATCATCAAGAGTTTTAGAGTAGCATTCAAGTTCCAATCATCATGTCAAAGATTGCTTGCATCATGTTGTTTTAGAGCTAACAATTGTTATATAGGGTTTTTGATTCAAGCAAGTTTTTGATTCAAAGATCTATCAACATCAAGCAAGATTCCAAGTCTATATCCATTGAAGCCTTTACTTGAATTTTTGTAGCACCTTATTGCTATGTTTTGGTGAGTTGCAACATTTTTATTTTTTCATTCATCATTTTCCATTCATATTTCCTTTTATTTTAGGGTTTAATTACCAACAAGGGGTTTGACCAAGGAAAACCCCTATTCCCTAACCCCAAACCATTTTTCTCTCTTCTTGTGTGTGATTTGTAGGGCTACATTGCAATTTTTTCAAGAAGCAAAGTTGGAGAAAATTTGTCAAATCCCTAAAGTTGTCAAAGTTGTCATCAAGCCTTGGAGAAGCTTGGAGAAGGCCTAGAGGTGACAATTTGCAGTTTCGGATCTAGAAACTAGTCAAAAAGAGTAGAGTAAACTGAGAGAAATAGAATCAAGTTCTAAACTTCTAAAAAAATAGAAGTGAACTGATTCTCCACAAGTGGCGAATGATTCTTGTAAACAATGATTTTGGTTTGCCATCACAATGTTTTGCTCCTCCTAGGGATTTTCACCTAGAAAAGAGAAATGAGATTGAAGGGGACAAAAATGTAATAGTTTACACTCAAATCCTATGTAAATGAGATGTATTATGCCTAATTAATAAGTTCTAATGCTCTAATATAAGATTCAAATGATCTAATGATGCAAAACTCAAGAAAAGTAAATTGATGGAAAACATAATGTGATATGCAGAAATGCCTAAAAATGCAACTAAATAATGAAATAACATAACAGAATGAAAGAGGTACACCTAGAATATGAATCTTGATGCTGGGAGATTCCAGAATCCTAAAAAATTGACTGAAAATGCTAACTAGGACACATATGCTAGGTGGGGCAACTTAGTCCTAGTTTTGAGAAACTCTGTTAGAATGAGAGTCTATTAAATGGGTATCCAAAAATGTTAGAATTAGTTTTCAAGAACAGAAGCAGGACTGATTCGCCACTAGTGGTGACCTAGTCCTTCTACAAATCTTGGGGAATTCAGGAGAGAATCTAGAAGTCTCTGGTTTGCACATTCTTTTTTGACAAGTGTCTATAGTTGATTCTATAGAAAACATGGTAGAAATCCTCTCTAGGCTTGAATTAAGGTGATGTTGACTTGATTGACTTTCTATACTTGTTGACCACCTTTCAAAACTTAATTTCTTGATAAATTTACATACAAAATTTTGCAAACACACATGCAAAAGGGGGAAAATGATTGAGGGTTAGAGAATAGGGGTTTTCGTTGGTCAAACCCCACTTTCATAGTCAAACCCTAAACAATGAGATGGAATGAAAAGAGTATGATAAATAGATAACATGAAAATTTCGTAAACTTACCATACCTTTGATGCTAAAAATCTTAAGATATGCAATGAAGTGCTCCAATAGATTGCCTTGATAATGCTTGATTTTCCCTAATGCTTAGTGTTCAAATGCTTGATTGATGTTTAGTGAATGCAAGTGAATGAGGAGATTATAGGAGATGTAAAAATGAGGAGAAAAACACTTATTTATACCTAATTTTATTAAAAAAAATTGAATGTAACACATCATAGGCCAACCTCAAGGGTTAGAGGACAAATTCTTGCTAGAATTTTAAAATTATTTTGAGTTTTGTGCCAAAAAGGACTAAGTCACCCCTATTGGTGACTTAGTCCCACTTAAGAAAATTAAGTGGGTGTCGGGAATCTCAGGGCATTAAAAGTTATCTAACGGGAATGTTCTCAAAAACACACTTGAAAACGGTCAGAAAGTACCCTAAGGGGGTCAAATAAAGCATAAGAAAGGTGTAAGTAGTGAAATTAAGCCTAGAAAAGTGTGAAATCTTGTTACAATACTTTAAAACACTTTAAAATAGGACTTTATAGGTGATGAAAAGGTGATTTTTAGGTGAGTTGCAATGAATGGAGTCTAGAAAAGTGTAAAAATGTAATACAACACTTCACAACACCTTCACCAAACACCATAATTTGAATGTTAAGGACATAATATTAATGTTTTGATCACATTACAACATTAAACCCAAGAAAAATAAAGCCAAAGTCCATTAGAAAGACTTAAATGAGTATAAAAATGTCAACTATACATTTTTTGGTAACACATTAAGCCACCACTTTAGTGAGAGGATGAACTTGCTTCAAACTCTCACTAAAGTAGCCCAACTTGTATATCGAGAAGAATCCTAATGCACTCATGTTGGTAAGATGAAAAAACAATAATCAAGAGGGATGATCAATCCCCCATGGTCAAGATCTCATGGAAAACCAAACATAAGAACAAAGAAACACACATCATGAAGAAAAGGAATGAAACCTTCGATCGTCTTTCCAACTTGTTGTGGATTAGATCTAGGATGGTTGTTTGAAATAACAAATGTGAACTCACTCTGGGGCAACGAAACTTATGGCTATATTTCAGGTGAGAAAGCTGAAGTATACCTACTCTAGGGCCACAAAACTTCTCATTTTCTGCAGGGTGAGAAAGCCCAAAATGAGAGATACATACACTAGTTGGTATGCACTCACAAACACATAGGTGGTTATGGGGAAAGTCGTACTACTAAATGGGCTTCCCGCTCAACCATATCAAAGTTATACCTCCTAATAACTTTAACAGGATGCCATAAGGGAAAATTTTAGTTCATGCTTCATGAGACAAGCGAAGCTTCATATACTTAGAACTCATGAATAAAAGCAAGGGTACCACAGGCATGCAAGTTGTGTTATGCAAGGTGGAAAAAATATAATATGAAAAAATCTAAAAAGTAAAAATGTGAAATGTAAAAGTATAAAATGGAAAAGATGTTCAAAGGAGTCTTGTTAAGTTCATGCAAGGTCTGTCACTTAGGGAACATTGTTTCTAATGTCTCCAAGAGAAGACCAATCAAAGAATAAAATATTCACAACTTAGGGGATTTAGTGCATCACATCAAACCACCAAGAGGAATGTAATATGCTAAGATAGATCACACTTATGAAGGACATCACACCCAATGTCATCCATAAAGTGACAAACACATCATATGAGTTGAAAAGGCTACACTAAGAACCATGAATGCAAATAAATTGATGGTAATGTATGCCCCTTACTTTAAAGTAATTTCTACACATTACTTTGTGAGAAATTGCTTTAAAGTAGCGTAGGAAAAAAAATGCAAAAAGGAAACAAGACATGAGAGCCAACTTGGAAAGTCTCTATGCCAAGTCATATGTTTCAAAGTTAAGCTGCTTCATGTAAATAAAAAAGAATACAAAATAAAGGGAGTTTCCGCTCAGAATGGAACACACCAAACACATAAGGGATCTATGGATTTGGGTTCAATATGTTCGTTGCTACAATGTTTTGATTAAAGAGCTTGGAATTGTCATCATTCTCTGAATACATAGAACTAGAAGAATGACACAAAGAGAGTGAAAACAAAATAATAAAAAATTCTACTTTGGGTCAACATGGAAGAGACATTGTGGTCTCAATGCTTTGCATCATCCCCAAAAGGAAAACATAAGAAAAATTAAAATGAAAAGGAAAAAGAAAAGGAAAAGCTTTTGGGTCAACATGAAGGAGACATTTCGGTCTGAATGTCTTATGTCATCCCCAAAAGGAAAACACAAAAGAGGAAAAAATAAAAAGGACCTTTTGGGTCAACATGGAAGAGACATAGAGCATCTCAAAACTTTATGTCATCCCCAACAGGAAAACACAAAAAAAAGGAAAAAGAAAGGACCTTTTCGGTCAACATGGAAGAGACATAGGGCATCTCAATGCTTTGCATCATCCCCAAAAGGAAAACACAAAACAAAAGGGAAAAAAACAAAAGATAAAGTACAACATATAGTAGAATAGAGGTACAAATAGAAGAAGTGTACAAAGAGAGAGAGAACAACAAACAAACATTACGGGGGAACATGATGCACACATGAAACAAATGAAAATGTAAAAGGAGCTAGTAAGGAAAATTTAATTCAACCATTAACTGAGTTATTGGCTTCTCAGTCTTGATCAGTATAAGTAGAAGGAAAATAATGTAGTTAAGAGAAAAAAACAAATGCATTACTAGGATAAGGCTAACAACTTCTTGCCCCCCACAAAGTGTAAGGAAAGAGTGAGCCAAGTTGGGTGATGGGAAAGGATCATGCAAGAGTGAGAATGGAAAATTCTACAACTATGGCATGATAAGAGGGAGTTTAGTTCTTAAGGGATGATGGGAAAGCGTTCAGTATTAGTGAAGTGATACTTGTTCAATATGTCATTCAATGTTCGACATTCTTTAGTGTGATTCCCAAGAACATGATGATATTTGCAAAATGGTATATTAGAATATTTAGGAAAGATAACCAACCTATTCATAGGTGGTAAGAGTATAAGGACTTTGTTTAAAATCAATTGAAGTCTCCTTTAACATTTAGGTGGAGGATGAGTAGGAAACTTGATCTTTTTCAATTTGTAAGATCATTTTCATCTGCTAGATTCTCCTTTTTCATGAATACAAGGAGGAAGAGGACCCATGGGGATCCTAGAATCCTTGTCATCAGAATCAGGTAATGGTCGTTCATGTGGAAGTAGAATTTTTAAGTCAAGAGGAGTATCAAAGATCATTGTACCATCATCTTGAAGTCTCCAATATTCAAAAGGAGGCTTGTTGTCACGAGGAGGATCTTGATATCCTAATCCTGTTGTGTTTTCTTCTTGTATTTTTTGTTAAAAGAGTTGGTGAATGTTATGTTCAGTTGTTGTATTGAAACCTTTTCTACTTAAAATAGTAAAGCCTTTTCCATAGGTTTCTTCAAGGTTGATGGGAGTATTTGTAACCTTGTTATCATAAAATGGGTGAGGATGTAATTGTGTAGAGGAGCATGAATAGGCTCAAGATCATTAGGATCACAACCAAAGGCACAATTGGACATGTCTACTAAGGATTTCAAGGAATTCCAAATCTTATCAAATGAAAAGACCATTATGCAAGAGAAATTAAATGCAAGAAATAACAAATCTGAAAATTCTGACAGAGTACATTAATAGAAAACAAAAGTATAGAGAATACCCAAAAATTACTAGAAAATACAATGTAAAATATGGAAAAGAACTAAGTCACCTAGGGTCGCAATTTAGTCCCATTGATGATTTTTTTGTGTTTTTTTAGAATTTTTAAATGCAATTCTATGTCTTTCAAATGCAAAAATAGAACTATAGTATGTAAATGCAGATTTTTTGTGTTTTGTAATGTAAAAATAATGCAATAATGCAATCTAAGTAAGCTTTTCACTAATGGAATGTTAAAACCATAGGATGCAATTTAATCAATGCAAGATGCAATGTAAATGAAACCTAGGATGTACTTTTCAAATTAGAAAGGAATATGTTTAAAGGTCAAGTTCACCAAAATGTAAACAATGATTTTGCTTTGCCCTCATGATGCTTTGCTTCTCATAGGGTTTTTCATCTAGAAAGGAGATTGAGAGGGGACCAAAATTCAAGGGTTTACACTCAAAGCCTCTGTAAATGAGATTTATTATGCCTAATTAAGATTTCCTAATGCTCTAATCTGAAATTGAAATGATCTAATGATGCAAAACTCTAGAAAAGTAAAGTATTGGAAAACACAATGTGATATGTAGAAATGCCTAAAACGCAACTAAATGATGAAATAATGTAACAGAATGAAAGACGTGTACTTGGAATCTAAAGCTTGATGCTGGGAGATTCTAGAATCCTAAATAATTTACTAAAAATGCTGACTGGGACACATACACTAGGTGGGGTTGACTTAGTCCCAGTTTCATGAAACTCTACTAGAATGCGAATCTATTAAATGGGTATCTAGAAATGTCAAAATCAATTTTTAGTCCTGGAAGTGGGACTAATTTTCCACTAGTCACCACTTAGTCCTCTTGCAAATCTTGGGGAATTCGAAATAGAATCTGGAAGTCTCAGGTCTCCACTTTCTTTTCTGATAGGTTTTCGTACTTGATTCTACAGAAAATGGGGGAGAAATGCTCTCCAAGCTTAAATTAAGGTGATGTTGACTTGATTGACTTTGTAGACTTGTTGACCACCTTTCAAAAAGTAATTGCTTGATAAATATGCATACAGAAGTATACAAGCACACTTGCAAAAGGGGAAAAATGGTTGGGGGTTAGAGAATAGGGGTTTGCATTGGTCAAACCCCACTTTGGTAATCAAAGGCTAAACAATGAAATGAAATGAAAAGAGTATGATAAATAGATAACATGAAAATTTCATAAAGCTACCACACCTTTGATGCTCCAAATATGAAGATATGCAATGAAGTTCTCCAATAGTTTTCCTTGATAATGCTTGATTTGCTTGAATGCTTAGTGTTTAAATGCTTGATTGATGTTTAGTGAATGCAAATGAATGAGGAGAAAAACAATTATTTATAAATTATTTTATTAAAATTTCCTGAAAGTAACACATCATAGGCCAACCTCAAGGGTTAGAGGACAAATTCCTGCTACAATTTTTAAATTATTTTTTATTTTTGTGCCAAAAAGGACTAAGTTTCCCCTATTGGCGACCTAGTCCCACCTATGCAAATTAAGTGGGTGTTGGGAATTTTGGGGCATTAAAAGTTGTCTAATGGGAATGTTCTCAAAAAAACACTTGAAAATGGTCAGAAAGTACCTTAAGGGGTCAAATAAAGCATAATAAAGGTGTAAATATTGAAATTAAGCCTAGAAATGTGTGAAATCTTGTTACAAGACTTTATAACACTTTAAAATAGGACTTGATAGGTGATCAAAAGGTGAATTTTTTTAGGTGAGTTGCAATGAATAAAGTCTAGAAAAGTGTAGAAATGTCTTACAACACCTTCACAAGACACCATAATTTGAATGTTAAGAACCTAATGTGAATTTTTTGATCATATTACAACATTAAACCCAAGAAAAATCAAGCCAAAGTCCATTAGAAATACTTAAGTGAGCAAAAAAATGTCAACTATACATTTTTTTGTGACAAGTTCTACTGTATAGGCTTGATAGATATTTTTACAGATTTGGATACCCTTTTGGCTGAAACCTATATCTGCATAGTTTTCTAGAAACTGGACTGATCTGCCTAGCTTGGTGAATGAGTCCCAGTCAACATCAACAATAGATTTTTCAAAGATCTAGACCTCCATTCTGCCTTCTTCAATCTACCAACTGCATACTTTCTATTTCATAGCTTTCTATTTCATTTATTTATAGTTTAGGTCATTTAGGATTAGTTTGCATTCAATTAGGGTTTGACATTGTATTATCTTTTCCTAGTCTAAACTTGGTGGTGAACCCCTCATTAGATTTCATTCAGCCTCTAGGATAGTCTCTTTGCAATATTTCAATCTCCATTGCATTGGAATCTCAAGGGTTTGTTCTTGAGTGAAGAGTGAGAATATTGTCTCTCTCCATTTAGGTCCAAAACCCTAGAGGTGAAAGAGAGCCCACAATTTTCTTCTTTTCATTTTGGTGAACCTACATATAGAGCATCATAATTCTAATTTGGAGTGCACTTACATCCTATATTTAGCTTGATTAACATTGCATTAGGTTTTGCATTGATTAATTTGCATTCTAGGGTCTCAAATTTTACATTAGTGAAAAGCTCATTTAGCTTGTATTTTTGCATTCAATTTCATTGAATTTCATTTATATTTTGCATTTGCATCTTAAGCATAGCTCATAAAACATAAAAAGCATAAAATTTAATTAAAAAATTCTTAATTTTTTTTAAAAAAATAGTACCTAGACTCATTGGCTGCCTTGGGCGAATCAGTCCCTCTACATCTTTTTCACTACATTTTCTAACATTTAAACTTCATTTTCTAATTTTTTGTTTGTTGTTTCTACTTTTCTATTTCGGTTTCTAGAATTTTAGTTATAAGTATTTCATTTTTCTTAGCTTACATTGCATTTGCATTCACCCCGCATTTAGTAGCATTTGTATGAGGGTTTGGTGTCCTATTGCTAATACCATAGTAAGAAGAAGTTTGAGACTCATGTCATCCCGTGATAGCATAATTGTTGTGGATCTTGGGTTATCTAGAGCTTCCACTCCTAGTATTGACACTATTACACTAGGCATGGATAACACCCTTGGAAAATCTTTGCCTTCAAGTAGTGTGATGCAAGCTAAGAACAAGGAATTATAGTATCCCACAAGAAAAAATTATTCAAATTCATGAGGCTTTAGTAAACTTACAACATCAAATAAGCTTTGAAAACATTTCAACTACTACAATTCCTACCATATAAAATATTCACCACATGCTTGAATGTGAATACGGTCATGAACTTGTGAAAAACATAGTGCAAATCTTTGGAAATCATCTTCCCCCAACCAATAGTTGTCCTTTTCCCACAAGCAATGTTACAAGTCAAGGGGGGGGGGGGGAATAACCTCCTCCTCCCACAAGAAATTATTTCATAGACCTCTAGAATGGTAAATTGAAGCCAATGGCAAAGAAATCACTTCAAAACCTTTTGTCATTTGAGAGATATTAAAATTTTAATTTTCAAAAATCCTAGTAAAATCTTTGGGGTCAATTTTGAGGCACTTAGAGGCTCTGAATGGGCCTGAAAATTGGTGGAAAATGAAAGTAGTTGGCCTTTTGGACCTATTATTTAGTACATCATTTTCTCAAGACCTTTCTGAAAATATATTATAATTGAAAATCCAACAGTCAAATCAAAAGTTATGACCCTGCGAAGTTGTAATACCAAAATTAGTAAAATTTCAAACTATCTTCCTGAGGAAGTTACACTTTCTAGAAGATTCTAGGGTTGTTACACATTCTAGAAGATTCTAGTGTGGTTACACCTTCCAAATAAAGGATGTAAAGGGGGACTACAGAGAGGAGGCAAGAGTAGAGTACATGGTGGCTTTGATTTGCAAATTTGCAAATTTATGTAATCTGAAGGCCCATGTGATGGCAAATATAATGTTGTAATTTTATTTTCATTTTAGTGATAATAGAAAATATTTTCTTTCCTTCTTCCATTTGCTTGTGCCATTATTTGTTGTTTTTGTTAGTTTTAGATTGTAAGGGGAGTACCCTTCATCAAGTGGTATCAGAGTGTGTTTTCCTGATTGTGTAAATAGATCGTCAGATGTGAGGAAGTTTGCACTAGGACTTGTGGTTGTGGGTCTGTGAGAAAAGATTCCTCCACAAAGAAACCATGGTGGGAGAAATGTTGGGGTAATAGAAAAGGATTTTAGAGCCCTCTAAAGACAAGTTCAAGCACTGCAAGAGGAGCTACATAGGGGAGCTGATGTTAAAAGAAGAGATGAAAGTGAGGACGAGGTTGAAGATGAGGATGTCTACCAATACTTGTGATTTCTCCCTAAATCACAAGTATGAAAAAGAACATAAAGAATGAATCCCTCCAAGAATTATCTCCCAGAATGATCAAGTCCCTAAAATAAAAGGAACCCCTTTCCCATTATTCTAATGGGATATAATTGTGATCCCCAAGTTGAATCCCTTAAATGAAAGGGTGAGACATGTCACTCTCTCATTCATTCCTTGAGGCTCCAATCCCCACAAGAGCCAACAAATCAGTGTGACATTTTTGGGGAGAAGACAGGGCTTGGAGTGTCCTCCACTACAATAATAAAGTAGTCTCACAATTAAGAGATGGGAGAAATTTGAACTCTTCACACTCTTGAGTCCTTTCCCATAAATGATATTGGAAAAAACTATACTCTACCCTTTCCAAAAGACTCAAAATTCACCACTCTTCATCAAGGGAAATCATGAGGTCTCATATCTTGGATATTATCCAATATATGGCCTTAAATGATCCCCCAACTCCTAGGTAATTAACCTATCCTTAAAAAAATTATTATACCCTAAAAGATGTTTTTTTAAGAACTTTTAAAATCCCTTGAATGATGAATCTAAAACTTTAAACCTACTTGAAGTTGTCATCCATTAACACCATTTATACAACTTAATGACATGACTCTATAATTAATTAAGAACTAAGAACAATTCACACCTAATTCACAATCATTATCCCCATAAACACAATTATACATGACCCATAGTTTTGTAGAGTAGGAAATGTTCTACCCTTGAGTCTCAAGAATAGAAGAGTCTATAAGGAGAAAAATTTTCTCAACTACATCAATGATTAATGATTTGATGACAAGATAAAATGGTAAGAGTTCAAAAAATAGAAAGATCAGGTCATAAAGGTCCTCCAGATAGATAGACAAGCTCTTGTCCAAGGACAACAACACACGTGTGGACATCCTAATAGTTTTTTGACATCTCATTTGGAGAAAAAAATGAGAATGTACTCGAAAACAACAAGGTGACTACTTTTGCTCTAATTGCTAAGAACTCTTAAAATATGTAAAAGGTAATAGAAAATAATTGAACTAAGTTAAAGAAAACTAAAATAAATGTATATTTAGTGAATGTAGATGATTAAATGAAGGAAGAGAAAGAAATCAATTACAAAAAAAAAGGAGTGAAGCCTCCAACAAAGAAATATCTTCAACACTTGCACATATAATATTAAGAGAAAATGTTGGTGTTGTTTAAGGGCTTGTGATAGTCAAACCCTCCAATAGTTGCTCCCACATCCACAAACAACTAGATAGATAGAGATAGAAAATAAAGTAGATGATAGTAGAGAAAGTAAATAGATAAAAATATAGATAAGTTAAAATGACAATATTCTATCAATAAAGATGATAATGCAATGAGAAAGAGGGTGTATTTACCCTGCATTAAGTGAGCTAGATATGTCAAAGAAGGGTATGCAACACCCAAATCATTCCAAGAGAACCAAAGTACTAGTGTAAAAATCCAAAGAGCAATAGAAATTTGATAGAATGGAGAGAATGAGAGTGAAAGGTGAAGGAGCATGAGCTATAAAGTGAGAGATGTCAAATAGAATGAATGAATAAAATAATTGAAGGTTATAATGGAGAAAAGGAATGCAAATGGAAACTTTTAGCATTTCTATAATAGACACATGTGTTACAATTTGTAGGTAGGTGGGAATTGTAACATTCAAAAAACTATATAGTCAACAATCTTTTAGAGACATTTACACAACATGTAGATATTTGTGCATCACACTATATAAGTTAAAATGACAATATTCTATCAATGTAGATGATATTGTAATGAGAAAGAGTATGTAGTTACCCTCTATTAAGCGAGATAGAGATTTCAAAGGAGAGTATTCAACACCAAAATCATGCCAAGAGAACTAAAGTACTAGTGTAAATAGCCAAAGAGTAATAGATCTTGATAGAATGGAGAGAATGAGAGTGAAAGATGAAGGAGAATGAGCTATAAAGTGAGAGAGGTTGAGTACAACAAATAGATGAGATAATGGAAGGTGAGAATGGAGAAAATTCATGCAAATGGGGCTTTTATTATGTCTACAACACACACATGTGTTGCAATTTGTAGATAGGTGGGAAATGTAACATTCCAAGAACTATATAGGCAAGAATCTTTTGCTAAAATTTTCATAGCATGTAGATATTTATGCATCGCACTAGTGACTGAGAAAAAATTTCACTTAAGAAATTAAAAAGAAAGGGGATAGGAACACAATTAAGGTTAGGAAAAAGGATAATTGCATTATCAAATTTAATTAGGTTAAAGGGGAGGATATGGAATGTGAAATTATACAAGGTGTGATTTTTGACATTACATTATGCTGATACTTTAGCGAGCATATGTATTCCAATAGATGTGATCTAAAGTACAAATAAAGAGTGTCAAGACAATATACCTAGGATGAAGAAGATGTAGGTCTTTGATCTAGTATATGTAATGAAAAAGTTGGCACATGACACAAAGAGGACACAATTCTTCCATCATGCAAATCCAACTATAATCTTCCCACAAACATGCTCTCTACAAAGAAACACGTTAGGTGAAAAACTAAAAAAATACACATGAGATAATTTGAAGACATGATGTAATTTCATTAGATAAAATATGGGTGAGTGTAGGATCATGGGGGTCCATAAAGCAACTATTGATCATCAAAACTTCCACCTCTCTGATAGTCTTATAGGAAATTCAGCGAGTGGGGCACTAATTTGCACCTCATTGAATACCTTTGGGATTTTTATAGAAATTTGGCTCTTCTTTGGGTTTCAAAGAAAAGGGTAGAAGGAAATGTAAAAATAAAACATAAAATGGAAGTGCGCCAAAGCTTTTACAATATTTCAAACCCAATATTTTCTATGATTGATATAATTAGACACAAAATGCCACAACCCTTCATTGTTCGAAAGGGAACGAACAACAAATGCTAACAACAAGCATAGTGAAAACTTTGAGATCTTTCTAGAGGTAGTGTTCATTAAGCTTTGATCAAACATAAAGATTTCTAAGGATAACAAAAGAACATTTATAAATTACATAAACCCTCTCTCCCAATATAGCACAATATAACAAAGTAAGAACCCTTCAGAAAAACAAATAAGTCCACTGACATAATCCAATTTTCACAAGTTATCATTCTACCATACAAGCATAGAACACTGAAATCAACTACTTAAACTATTTAGATTCATCTTGACACAATGTTTAATTCAAAATGAAATCATAAAGAAAGAAATCTTGATAAAGACCATACATGCATAGTCTCAAAGAGTTCTTCTGAATAATTCATTCTTTAAATATCAAATGAACTTTAAAACAAAGGTTAGATGCCAATCTAATAATAGTTTGAGCTTTAAAAGAAATAACATGCCAGAGAAAAGTAGTTCTACAATTTTTACTTTTGAAAATAGTTCTATAAACTAAGAAAACTTAAAGAAACTTTTCCTCAGCAAAGGAAACATAAACATTGAATCCAACCCTTTCTTCTATTGTTGCCTCTAATTTATAGCTGCAAAAAGAAGAAACCACCGCCACAACACAAAAGTAATTATTGCTAGATGTTGGCATTTGATAGCACATGAACTAATTATAGATCTTTAGTTAGGTCACAACAATCTTTGTTCATCAATTCTTAAATATCGAATTAATTCTCTTTAGATATTTAGGGGTATGTTCAGGATCATCATGGAAAAAACAGGCTCTTAAGTGGCAAAAAATTCAAAAAAAATAGAGTTAGGAAACTTGATGTAAAAATTTGAATAAGTTATCTATATTATTTCAAAAATAATTAAGAATAGAATCTGTAGAAAATTGAAAGTAGTTTCTAAACTACTAGGTTTGTTTGAAAAAAAAAATCTATTTGGTGAAAATTTGAAATTTCAATGCATTGGCACTTAAATTTTAGGGAAAAAAAAAGTAGGTGTTTGCCTGACCACCCTAACCACAATAAAATGATAATATTTTTTTATAAGATTTTAGATATAAGTAAAGGACACATGCCTTGATGTGATGCATTATTTTTTGTAATTTTTTTCCAAGTAAATAATTAATTATAAATTTTTTATTACAACTTTTAATAAAATATTAAAAATCATATGTCTGGCCACCTTAACTTGGTCAAAACTTCATAAAATTCATTTTTCCTTTTTTTAATCCTATAGTATGTGAAGCATAGAATGTGACAAATTTTTGGATTCAAACAATGTGATACCATTTCAAAGCTATAGATGTTTTTCAATCAGCCTATCAATCAAGACTTTAGTCATAATTTGAATAGAAAATAAATAATAATTACTTATTAAATTCAAAGTAAAGTATAATTTATATAGGTGGAAAGCTGGGAATCTCCTTTAAAACCCTTTTTGTTTCATCAATTTTGGGTAAAAAAATAGTCCTAAACCACATACCCATCATATTGCCACTTTTTGGCCCATTATGATCTTGCACATACCATTAGCAAAGACAGCTACCTGTAAATGAAGTGATCAATCACATAATCTAGCAGCACTGACTCAAAGCTTCCATCCTGAAAACCAAGATAAGAAAAATGGTAGCAATCTCCAAAAAACTCCCAAAAGATATCACTTCATAAGAAGCACAATCTACCTGCATTGAAGAGATGACGTGTTGAATAGGTAGAAACTATCCAACTCATGAATATAGCTCCTTGAGAAAATCTCTGACAAGTTGACACATATCTTGACTCTCCCCTGAAAGCAAGGTGAAGAATGAAAGTTGTACAGCCACCACATGGCGTATTGCACACCTATCCAATAACTTTACTCTACTCGAGTGTGGGCATATCCAATGCCAAAAACATATACAAGTCATAAATCAAAATTATGAAGGAAAAAATAATGCTTCACAGTTCTAGAACTCACAGGGGGTATTCGCTTATGGAGGCACGAGCCTAGGCCTTTGGTACCTCTTCAATTTTGAGGAAAGTGGAATGTTGTGCCTCCCAATTTGCATTTGTCTGTAGAATGAGAGTACGAATGTGCCTATATGCTTGCTCCAGTTTGAAAAATTCTTTGAAAGAAACAAATCTTCATGTGGTAGAAACCACCCCAAGGTGATAATAGAGTCGAGAAAGAGGTAAAATCTCATGCTCAATATCATCAGTCATGGGTGTCATGCTTGAACCCAGGAGCTCTATAGAAGTTTGGACCTTACGTCGGATTGCATCCATTATCTACTCAACCGTTAGCACATTTCCATCTGAAGAAAGAAGAGGAGGTAACCCAAAGTCAACCAGGACACCAAAGTCCTTGATTTAATTGAGCTTCTTTTTTAGTGTCATCTGACACTCCTTGCACTTTTCTACAACTTTGTGGCAGTTGATGATCTCATTGGCTTTGATGGAGGAGGTCATCTAATTTAGAATTCTAACACCTTTTAAGGCCTTATCTATGGCTATGCACAACATAGAGATAAAGTTTTACAATTATGCCAGTCAGGGTGAACATGTTTGCATAAATTGATCATCCATTGAGCCAGCCTTAATACTCAATTCTCAGACATCCCTTTAGAATTGTAAAGCGGGCTTGAGAATGGAAAAAAGCAACTGTTATCCACTCCCAATGTCTAGATATTGGCTTCTTCAATATCAGAAGGGCTCTAGATCCTCGTGCAACAACTAGCTCCTAGTTAAAATGATCCTCTCTTGCTCTTGTTCTTTCCTCCATTTGACTTCTTTTTTTGAGGGCATTTGTTAGTTTAGAGATCAGCCTTTCAATCTCTTGCTTTGACTTTTCTGCTTCCACATGGGCCTTCTGAAGATTGTCAAAAGTTAGAGATTGGACACCATCCAATTCTTTGCTCATGTTTTCTTGAGTGTGTTGATACTTTGCATTCATTTTGTGCTCGGTAGCCAATTCACCTTTTAATTTTTTTTATTTCAGCATAAAGTTGAACTTGTTCACCCTGAGCTTATGCAAGTAGCTTAGATGTTTCTCCTTGCTGACCTTGTATTTTCCTTATGTGGGTCATCTCAACCTCTTTGGCATAGATATCGTTTTGTTGCCTACTCACTGTTTCCTTCACATTTATCAACTCTTCCTCGTGCTTTTTCATTTTTTTTCCTAGTCTCTCATAGTCTCCATATACCACCTTCTGTATGGCCTTAGCTAGGACCAGTTTGTTGTGCAGGTGAGTTTCACTCAAATCCAGACCCATGGCTTTGATGTCATAGTCCTCCATCCGAATTTTTCCCTCAGGCTTAGACACGAGTGACTACATGGTAGTGATTAGTAGAGAGTTCTAATCCTCATTGAAGCAAGCTTCAATCTTCTTGGTGGTAGGAAATGTGGCATTCTTTAATTGTATCTTTTTCTTTCTATTCTTTCAGGCCTACTTGGTCACACTTAAATGCTCTTGGAGACTCTAGGGGACATCAATGCTCTATGATGTAATGGAAGCACCTAGAGGGAGTTTGAAAAGGGTGACAAAAGGAGAAACTTTGGGGTATGTGCAGGATCATGATGGGCCAAAAAGTGGCAATATGATGCGTATGTGGTTGACGACTTTTTTTTACCCAAAATTGATGAAACGAAAAGAGTTTCTAAAGGAGATTCTCAGCTTTCCACCAATATAAATTATGTTTTACTTTGAATTTAATAAGTAATTATTATTCATTTTCTATTTAAATTACAACTAAAGTCCTGATTGATAGACTAATTGAAAAACATCTATAGCTTTCAAACGGTATCACATTTTTTGAATCCAAAACATGCGTTGCATTCTATGCTTTGCATAATATAAGATTAAAAAAAGAAAAAAATAAATTTCATGAAATTTTGACAAAGTTAAGGTGGTCATACATACGAGCTTTTTATATTTTAAAAAGTTGTAATAAAAAATTCATAATTAATTATTTACTTTAAAAAAAATTACAAAAAAATATGCATCACATGGGGAAATGAGTCCTCTACTTATATCTAAAATCTTATAATTTTTGTTTATCATTTTATTGTAGTTAGGGTGGTCAGATAGACACCTACTTTTTTTTTCCTTGAAATTTAAGTACCACTGCATTGAAATTTCAAATTTTCACCAAATAGATTTTTTTTCTTTTTAAACAAACCTAGCATTTTAGAAACTACATTCAATTTTCTATAGATTCTATTGTTACATATTTTTGAAATAATATAGATAACTTATTCAAATTTTTACGTCAAGTTGCCTAACTCTGATTTTATTTTATTTTGCCGCTTAAGGGCTTTTTTTTTCCATGATGATCTTGCACATACCCTTTGGATGTATGAGAATGCAAGGATGCAAAGGGGAGCGTTATCGTGAAAAAAGGTGGGATCTACCAAATTGAGATTGGGTAGGGGAAAAATTAGTCCAGTTGAAAATGGAAACAGTCTGAAGGAGAGGTTCCTTCCCAAAAGTAGATGGGTCGGGAGTGATGGGAAACATTAAGTTTTTTGATTTTTCAATGGGGGACCTTGACAAGGTGATTAAAGAATAAAAATCGACTAAAGCAGATGATGCTCATTCGATGCATTGGGTAATTTCAAAAGATTCATAAAAGTTGTAGGGGGTGTATTCAGGATGATCAAATCAAGGTCCCAAGATGAAGGATTCCTTTCCATGGGAGGGGGTAGAGGAGTAACCAAAGATACAAAGGAAGGAAGAATAGAGGGAGTAAAACTTACCTAGGCTGCGATGGTTGAAACATTTTGCAAGGAAGACTCTGATTCTTCTTCTCCTTGGGTCGACATGTTGGATGCACCTAGATCTCAAAGTCATCTTCTCTTTACACAACCTGAACTAGTACATTATGATCCTTTGGTAGCTAATCCTTCCAAAACTTGGCCTTCGATGACTACAACGGACCCTCTTGGGGAGTGTCAAGTCCTTTTTCCTTTGCTTCAGGCACTAGGGGAGGATGTGGCTTGTGAGTCCCTTTGCTTCAAAATTCTCCAAATTTTGGATTCCTAAGGCCACGAAGTATGGTGGGGAATTTTATCCTTGTTAATTTCATGGTTGGTTTCTTGATTTCTATTGTTAGAGTCCGCCTTTCAAACATATATGTCCTTGAACTTGTCATTGTGTGGTTCAAAGTTTCTAAATAGGGTGCTAGGGCATTTTATTTCTTGTTAGAATCTCTAGAAGTCTACATTTTTTCTTTTCAACCATCCCCTACACTTCAACTGTGTGTTGATGGATTTTCCCATTGGAGTGTTCTTATGATACTCTACCTATGGCACATAGAAACTCAACCATCTTGGTCTCTTGAGTGGAATGCAATCAAAGTCAATGTATACCTCTGACCTTTCATGAGTCAGATTCCTCCTCTCAAAATATTCCTGACTCTCATGTTTCAAACTAAAGTGTTTTGTCAGGTTATAGTCCCACTTGTCATAGATGAGAACCAAGCATAAGGCCACCAGTATATTTTTGAACTCACCCTCGTCCTTTCGCTTGTTCAATGTTATGTGACTATTGGAAATTGTGAGGGGAAGCATGTATATCTTCATTTTGTTTCTTCTTGTGCCATATACATTGTCAACAAGGGTTACCTGATGGCATGCACCTAGCATGAAAAATTTTGTATGTTACAAATCTGGGGAGTCGAAAAGGCTCCCTAAGAAAACCATAAAATCTAATAAATGTGAAATCCTCTCCTAGGAAATAATCCATCGGGGTTAGCAAATTTTCCATCTATTATATAACCTCAGAAGAGAAATGACCCATAGGGCATGGCAACAAATCTTGAATCATTGGCCTTAGAAAATTATCTACAAACTAGTAATAATCCCCTATTTAAGCACATGGGTCCACATAGAAATAGGCTAACAAAAACCCTTTACATATAATCTAGACACTAGTATATTTCTCTCCAGCCACTCATAATTCCTATGCAAAAGTAAATGATCCAAGAAAGAAGAATACCTGAATTTAGACTCAATGCTATAATTTTTCAATTTCTCTAGCATGTTTCTAGCTATTACCTCAGTAAAATCATAATATTTATGGCTCTTTTCCTTATTTAGAAAAAAATATAGTCCCATCTGAAAAGGATGGACCTCCTTATCATTATCCAAGCTGAAAACCCAATCCACCATTGAGAATACAGACTATGTGTCCTTGAATTTCTTGCGTGAAAAAGGAAAGGGAAGATGTCCTTTCTCTGGTCATTCCTTTGCTTCATCCTCATAAAAAATGTTTCCCTAGCCACTTCTTCCCTGAAGCTGTCCATCTTTTCTTCACCAAAATGTTCAACACCCCAAGTCGTATGGATACACAACATATCTTTTATTCCTTCGGCAAAAATGGTAACTTTGATCCTACTACCCTAAATGGATTTTTTCCTTTTATTGAATATTTTGACACATGCATTGACCAACTCTAGGGATGGGTGTATGAAATACAGTATGAATTGTGGCATACCACAATTCTAGAGCCAAAAAGAAAAACCCTAAGATGGTTCATACTCCACCATTCTTTGAAACACACCTTCCCTAAAAATTTTAGGATTAACTGACAACCTGGGGTCAAAAACATTGTCGGTGATATCCTACACTGCCTTTTTTTGGATGTGTTTATCTAGTGGCACATTTTTACAGAGGGTGAACCCACAATACCGGTTTATAATTTTTGTCCAAACTGGACACTAAACTAATTGTTTCTAACTAAATCTTCACTTTTGAGAACCTATAGTGGCTAAACTGTGAGGAATTTGAAGATGATGCAAACTAGTGATTTGTGACATTTTGTCTATAGATTCTAAATATTTTTTTTTCAAAAATCTTGGAATCAAATTGCACTTTTTTTTCCATCTCCTTCAAAAACTAGTTTTTTTAGTAAACACCATTTTTAAGCTGTGATGCTCACTGTATACAACATAACCTTTTTTCCATGAAGGATCAAATTCTATTGTTTTTAATTTAGATTTGCAACTATGATATCTAGCACTTTCATTTGGTTTCATAGTGTTTTATTGAACATTTTTTCCTTAATCAAGTTTCTAAGTCAAACCAATTACAATTTACACATAGGCGGACTGTATGCAACATAATTTTTTTTGTATGTATAGAAATTCAATTTTTTTTGTTGGATCAAGGACTTCAATATCTAGTGCATTGATATTTTTAATTTATTTTTTTGATAATCTGCTATTTTTCCACATGCACAGAACAAAGAGCTTGATTTTTGGTGAAAAACCTACATTCACAAGAAATAAAATTTAAATATAATAATAACACTAAATTTATTTAAAATTATACTTTTTGGGAAGTTTATAATAAGGACTAGACATACCTACAAAAAATAAATTTTAAATGAATTCATTTGATCCCCTAAAAGGTAAATCAAAAGTGGTTTTTAATCAACATTTTGATAGGTGTAAAGGAGACTTCGTTATAGGTATGGTTTAAAACTAGCAGGGTTCTATCCAAGGGGGTTTGATTGAAGGTGGTTTGATCAAAACCTCTTCAATTGGAATCCTTTAAATGAAAATTTTCAAGGCTTAAATCATTATATTTTCACAAAATATGCGATTTCAGCAAAAATCAAGATAGTTTGTATGAGTTTTCCATAATCCATGAAGTTACTAATATTTATCTTTTGGATTCAACCGTGTCAATTTTTTAGTCGAAGTTTTTTATCACACTCAGTGATCCATCATTAGGAAGAGGAAAAAAATGAGATGAGATTGTAGAACAAGTCTTAAAAAATGGTTAGATGGAGGAGAAAGTGAAAAGACTTAAAAAACAATAAAATAATACCAAGGAAAAAAATAAACAAGTCGGACCCAATAATAGAATTTGAAAGTGTTTTATATTATATAAAAGAAGAAGTTTAAAGGTAACTATAGCTTAAAAATAAAAAATGAGGAAATTACAAAATAAATAAATTAATTGATTATTAAAATAAAATAAAAAGCTAGAGAAAGTAAAAAACATGAAAAAATATCAAGAGGACAAAATGATGAAAGAAGAAAATAAATATACTATAATTATTTAATACTAGGGGAAAAAAAAGATTAAATAAGTTAAAAAGGACAAAAGCTAGAACTAGTATAAAATCAAATTCAAAATAAAAGGTCAAAAAGATAGAAAGAAAACAAAAAGACCAAAAAAATAATAATTTATAATTGCTATATTAGTTTAATGATTACAAGATAGCAAAAAGTTATAAAAGACAAAAACATAAGACTAGAATAAAATCAAAATCAAAACATAAGGCAATAAAAGAAAGAAAAAAGAAGAAAATAATTAAAAGGAGACAATAGAAGAGATGAACTTAAATGAATAAAACAAGGTGAAAAAATGAAAGAAAAATAAGTGCAAAAAATATTAAAGAAATAGAAAAAATAAGAACAAGAATCACTAAGCAGGTAATTGAATCAAGAAAATAATTGATGAAAAAAAAAACAAAAATAAAGGAAAAGGTAAGAAGAAATGGGAAAAAGTGAAGAAAAACGAGGAAAGAAGGAAAGGGGAAGGCAAAAAAGAAAGGAGGGGAAGAGAGAAAGGTTAGACTGCACCAAAGAAAAGGAAAAAGGCCCAAGGGGGAAAGGAAAAATAGGCGAAGGTGAAGGTGAGAGGGAAGGAATTAGGCGGGAGGGTTGGAATGGAGGGAGTTTAGAAGGGGATTCCAAGCTAGACTTAATTTCCAACCTTCATCTCAATTGATATTGGTGGAGTGGTTTTAGATGGTGATAACTTCTTGTAGTTTGCGCTTGAAAAAATTATCTTCCTTAACCACTACTTGGGTGTTCTCAAGGCAGATGTGGTGCTTGGTTTGGTAGGAATTCTCTACAAGGGCCGATTGAGAGATTCTATCATGTATAATATTGTCACAATGCTCTTTGATTCTAGTGTTGATGGATCACCTTGTTTCTCCAATATATGGGGTCCCACAAGAGAAATCTATTTTATATACTCCAGAGTGGAGAAGAGGTGCTAAGGGGTCCTTGGTCATGGGGATAAGATTCCTTGTGGTAGAGATGGGTTTAAAAGCACAAGGAATACCTTTCTTGTGAAGAATTTTTGAAATCTTGTTGGAGAGGCCCTCAATATAGGGTAGGGTGGAAAAATTGAGAGGGGTGGTTCTTCTAGGCTTGGTCATGAGAAAAGCTCAGTTTTTGGAAATTTCAAAAGCTTTGAAGATTTCCTTATCATGATATCCATTGAGTTTGAAGACATGGTAGAGATGAGAAAGCTCTAGGATGATGTGGTCTTTATCACAAATTCGATAAGCCTGGGTTGCGAGAATGTTGAGGACACTCACCTTTTGGGCCGGACGTTGATGAGAAGAAGCATGAATATAGAGGTCAGTGTGAGTGGATTTTCTAAAGACATGACGAGCCAAGGAACGATCTTCTTTTTTGATGATAAGGACATCAAGAAAAGGAAGTTGATTGTTGGACTCCACTTCCTTGGTAAACTGGATGCATTCGACCAGGTTATTTAAGTGGGAGTGGAAAAGGTCAAGTTGGTCACAACCATGAGGCCAACAAACATTAGTGTCGTCAACAAAAAAAATTGACACAAAAAAATTCGACAAAAAAGTTCACACAATTGAATCCAAAAGCTAAATATTAGTAAAAATCAAGATCTCCCAAAAATTGTAACCAGTATTGTGGGATCACCACAGAATTTGAATGGCCACTCCTCAAGCATTGGAGCATTTGAGAATGAGTTCTACCCAAAAATATTGGCATAACTAGGCCTTTTGTTTGAAGTTACAACTTCTCTACCAGAGGTTTATGGTTTTTCCATGGCCGTATGAAGAAGTTCCAGAGATTTTCCTTAACGAAAATGACCACTTGCCTTTTGCTTCTTTGGAAAAATCTATTGTTGATTACAATTAATTTCCTCACTTGTAAATGTAGTTAAGGCTCCGTCATTACTGTTGATCCATTAAATGTTACCACTGAGGTGATACGTGTATATTTGAGATATGTATCCCTTGAGAATGCCGAAAACACCATGAGCATGGAAGTAGTACATTCTCCCCACCGCCTTATTTCACAAATAACTCATTAAATTGGAATGCATGCTTTTTGGTATGAGAAATGTGTTGAATTGATACAAGGTACCTTTGAAAAGATGTTCCCATTAATTTGTTCAAACTTAGTGCATTAATCCATTTCTTTTCACATAAGTAATTTGGTTGGTGTTGATAATGGAAAAGGACACACATCAACAACTGGCATACAAGAGCATTTACTCCCAATGCCCAAATTCATTTCTTAATACCTCTTATCAGATTATTTGTATGATTTATCTACCTTTCTCCATTTCTCTTTGATATTTTACCATTGTTGTCTTGCTAGAAACAGACCTCCTATTGGTTGGGTTTGTCAACTTACCTTTTCTATAT
This sequence comes from Sequoia sempervirens, assembly GCA_007258455.2. Taxonomy (NCBI): domain Eukaryota; kingdom Viridiplantae; phylum Streptophyta; class Pinopsida; order Cupressales; family Cupressaceae; genus Sequoia; species Sequoia sempervirens. Next base: position 148,396,934 of record VDFB02049217.1, read on the forward strand.
ATAGTTATGCAACCTTATGTAATATTCATTCAAAAATATAGCCTTTTAAGTTTAGCAAGTATTTCACTGTCTCTCATTCTACCACAATTCACTGCTTCTTAGAATGTTGGCTAGCCTAGGAACTCCTATTCATCTTCTCCCTTGGAGGCAACAATACTGCTTTGTGGGAGAGGTCACTAGTGATAGAATTAAGCACTTGGTGAAGTAGTTTGACCATCTTTCCTTGGTTACGTTTAGGTGGGTAGTTGGCCAGGACTTCATGGATGACGAGAACCATCTCTAGAGCAACTGCAACATTCTTTTCCACTTCCTAGCCTCACTGCTTGACCTGAATGTGGCCAAACCCATGATAATTGAATTATGTCACTAGATGTTGGACGCTTTGCTGATGGAAGGGCTTGGCGAGATAGTGCAAGTGGATATCCTTGGCATTGGTATCCCTATCACAATGGATCTCCACAAACAAATGGAATTTGGGGTAGATGTACACTAGTTTCCCTTCCTTTTTAACTTTCACACCATGGACCTTGAGACACACAACTCATCTTCTCAACCAACAGCCATCTACCTGCTATGAGAGTATGATGTGGAGTGCATTTTGGGGCTCACCTAGAGGAAGCACTTTGAATTTTTGGTGCAGATTCGTGGTGATTAGGCACTTGGTCTACACACTATGGAGCCTGCATGTGTTGTGTGTTCAACCCCTTTTTTACCTAACAAAGAAGAAGAAGAAGAAAATCTGATGATGAGCCCTTTTTCTTCGTGGACAACAATTGGAGTCTTTTCTTTACTATTTTTTACATGTTGCTTCCTTTTAGCATCTTTTTCTCTATAGCACCTTTTGGGTTTGCTTCAGAGAGCCTCATGTTTAAATATTAGCCTCAGGCTTTGTATTACATTGTAAAGTTTCAAAGAATATAATATAATACAAAATTTTCACTTCTTCTAGGTTACTCTCAATGGTGTATTCCTAAAATTAGAATGTATTTACAAAAAAATTTACATATGGTACATAGCTATTAAATTTTTTAAAGAACTGTGTATTTTAATGGAATAGTTTTAGATAAATACCATTCACCAGTATATCTAAACTATTACCTTCCATATCTTTGAGTTTGCATGCATTCTTTTTCTTGCACATGCTAATTTAGAAGGGTCCCTTCCATAACACTTCGAATTTTGTGTGTTTCCCTAGTTTTGTAGTACGTTCATCATAATTTAGCACTAGGCTCCCTTCTTTAAATTCTAGGTTAGAGGTATTTTTTTCAAACCATTGCTTTACTGTCTATTGATGATCAATCATGGCTTCATAAGCCTTTTCTTTGTTTTCCCCCAGTTTGAGGAGTTTTGCCAACAGTACTTTCATTCCACTGCCTTCCTCAATTTCTAGGGCTTTTAGTCATTGTAAGGTAGGAATTTTTATGGAAATAGGTAATACTACCTCATTTTCATACACCAATTTATAAGGGGAAGTCTTCAGGATTTATTTGGGAGTGATCTAATTTTCCTATAGAGTATGCTTTATTAACCTAATTAGGTTTTTGTTGGTTGACTCCACTAACCCATTTCCTTGTGGGTAGTAGTTTGATGAATTTTTAAGGAAAATCACATGTCTGATAGAAAAATATAACATCCCTAAACCTACAACGGCTTGGGAATTGATAGATATGATAGTTTTGGGTGAGCCAGATCTGGCTACTAGCTCTTCAAGGAAATTGACAATTTCCCCATTTGTTGCATTTTTTAGGGCTACGGCCTCTGTCTACCTTGTGAAGTAGTCAGTTTTCATAAAGATTCACTTGTGAAATAGGATTTATCATTATGATAAATTCCAAACCCCATTGAGCAAAGGGTTCTTCAATTACAATTGCCCGCTCAGGGGAAAAGTTACATTCTTTCTTTTGCTAGCCAAAAAATGGCACTGGGTACACTTTAATTTGTACCAGATGATATGCTTAAAAAAAATAGAGGGCCAATAATATCCTGCATGCATTATCTTGAAGGTGGTAGTCTTGGTGGTGAAATGTCCACCCTTAGGACTACGATGGAATTCATTGAGAACTCTATTCACCTGTAGCTTGTCTAAACATCGGAGTAGGACACCATCATAATTTCTCTTGAATAATACACCTTTAATTAATACATACCTAGTGTTGCAAGTATGAGTATGTTTAGTGGTGTTGTCATTAATGTTGTCACTGATTTCAACATAGTTTAGTATGTTACAAATTGTACATATATAGTTGAGATGCTTATGAGATGTTGTGAGTAAATGGAGTTATCTTTATGATGTTGCAAATGTGATGGTTTGATGATTTTCCAAGCTCTTTTGAGAAAATTAATAACAAAGAGAAGTCAGAGAGATGAATGTGTTTAGAAGTGCTTCTATATGTACTCCACATTTCTCTTGTATTGATCCTATGCTTGTGTCGATCTAAAGGTTTTCTCATGGTGATCTTGTGGTGATATATCTTGATTTCTAGCTTTTGGTGTGATGCTATGTGAAAGTTGTGTTCACCGGTATGTGAATTATTCTAGTAGAGTTGGTCTTCTATGGACTGGGAGAAATGTTTCTTCTCCACAGTCCTTTGATATTTTGTTTCAGATCTTGTGGATTTGAGATATGTCTTATGAATGTGTTCTCTAGGTTATAGCAAAAAAAATTGAGGTTTGGTGGTCCAAAAGGCATGTTTCAGTAATGATGTGTGTGTTTGCACAGATTGGATGGACTCATGGAAGGTGTTTAGTGTTTGAAGATTGTTTCACTTACTACAAATGTATCTAAAGTAATCTGAGATGTGTTCTTGTGCATAATGAAGCATGTTGTAGCATCTACATCTCATCTTCTTGTTGGGAAGAATGTACATCAATGTTCATTTGTGTTTTCATTAGGTTTGGTCGACCTGGTGTTTACACTTCATTCAAAGAATAAAATTTAAATAAGGAATCATGTGGTCAATCCAAAACATTTTCCTTTTGGTCTTGATTAAGTAATTTTTGGTCCACTCTCATTCCTTTCCACCATGGGAATGTTGAGTTTCCAACCTAATTTGAATTGATGAAATGAAGTTTATGTGGTTGACCTTGGAGAAAGTTTTTAAAGTTGAAGATGGTATAAACTCAAGTCAAATTGTGAAAATTTGTCTGATAGTGTGATACAAGGTGATGAAGTGAGCCACCAATCATAAGAGCATACGTGTGTGAAAGTGTGTTGAGGTAGCAGTTCTTCATTGTGTTGGATTCCTCAATGTAGTGAGCTTAAGTTTTCTGCAATCCTTTATTCAAGGCTATAAATGTGTGTTAATTGTTGTGATGGATCTTTTGCTCTCTTTTTTATTTGTAGGCAATGAGACTCCCTTTTGGATAGTGAGTCCTCTTCTAGGTAGTGAGACTCTATATTTAGCTTTATAATCTTTATATTGTGAGTTAACCCTCACCGTGGTTTTTCCCTCATTGGGTTTTCCATGTAAAAATATAGCATTCATTGTGTTTATTTACTTTATATTATTTTTGTTTCATTCTCTTACTTAATAATAGAATAATGTGGTTGTGGAATTGATAAGTATTAAAGTTTTTAAGTTTGAATTTTGTGACAATTGATTCACCTCCCGCCTCTCAATGATCTTGTGCCTATTTAACAATTGGTATCAAAGCTTTGGTTCCTTGGTATATAGCCTAACTGCTTAAGGAAGATATGATGATTCATAAGTTGGAAATCCCTACATTCGATGGATTTGATTATAGTGATTGGAAAGTGCAGATGAAAGGTTATATTTTTTCTCTTGGTTACAAGACTTGGAAGGCTATTGAGATGAAGTATACTCCTCTGGAAAATTTTCCTACTTATGCTGATGAGGTTTCTACTTATGATGAGTAGGAGAGAGTAAGGTATACATTATTTTTAGTGCTTTATCTAAAATTGAGTAAACTAAAGTTCTTTATTTAGATACTACTCATGAAGTCTGGAAGCATTTGGAAGAATTGTATGAAGGAAATGAAAGAGTAAAATTGACCAAGAAGTTGGCAGAAAAGCAAAAATTTAAGAATTTGAAAATGGAAGAAAGCAAAGAGTTTACAAGCTATTTCCAGAGGGTTGAGATGACAACAAATGAAGCTAAGAATCAATGGGGTAAGTTGATTGATGAAGATATTATTGAGTAGATCCTGATCACCCTATTAGATTGCTACAGTGATAAGATCTCAATTATTGAAGAGACGTATGATCCTACAAAGTATACTAAAGAATAGTTGTTCGGCACTTTGAAAAAAATTAGATGAGAAAGTTTAGGAAAGAAGATAAAAAAGAATAAAATACAGAGACATCATTTAAGAAAATGAAGATTGAAGATGATCTAGAGAGTGATGGTTCAAATGAGTTGGAAACAAACTTCACCAAGAAGTTGAAGAAAGGTACCACAAAGAATAAAGGTATGTTTCCCTTAAAATATTTGAGTTGTGGTAATATTGGTCATTATGCTTCAAGATGTTTGAATAGATCTTTATATAAGAAGAACAAGGATTATAAAGATAAAGATAGAAATGATAGGAAATACAAGTTGTATTATGTTAAAGAAGAAGTTGAGATCTCTGGTGATGAATCTGAAAATGAGCTTGATGATAGTGAAAGCTTCTTTTTAGCTTTAGAAAGTAAATGTATTCCTACTAACCTTGGAAAATGTGCAAGAAAGAAGGCTCTAAGAAATAAGAAGAATAAGATGGAATGTACTTTGGTTACTTCTTTTCACACAAGATGGGATGAAGACTACTGGGTAATTGATAGTGGAGGTTCTAATCACATGACCAGAGATAAAAGTAAGTTCACTCAACTTGAAAAGTATGATGGTGGTTTATTTATATTTGGTGATGATTTAGGAGCTATGGTTTATGGGAAAGGCTCAATTAGTTTTGATGGAGTATACAACACTGATGATGTATATTATGTGAAGGGTTTGAGGCATAACCTTTTGAGTGTTGGAAAAATGTGTAGCAATGGTTTTAAACTTGTGTTTTAGAATAATACTTGGGAAATCGAAAAAGGATCTAGAAATGGAGATATATTTGCTATTGGAAGGAGAGATCATGGAAATATCTATCAACTTAATGCAGTTGATCGTCAATGCCTTGTATCTCAAGTCAGTGAAATTTGGTTATGGGACTAAACAATGGTACATTTAAACTTTGATAATCTAGTCAAAATTAGTTCAAAAGAAATTGTTTGAGGTCTACTTAGAATCTCAAGACCTGCTAATACTATTTGCAAAAGTTTTAAATTGGGGAAACAAAGAAGATGTAAATTTAAGTGAAAAGAGAACTCTATTATCAGAATGCTAGAGTTAATTCACACCAATCTCTATGGTCTAACTAGAATAGGAAGCCTGAATGGTGATAGGTATTTCATGCTTCTTATTGATGATTTTTCTCAAATGACATGGGTTTCTTTTCTTAGAGAGAAGACTTAGGCTTTGGATAGATACTTGACAGAGCAAGGATTCAACAAAGGCTATGCTAACAACAATATTTACTTCAAAGTGCAAGATAACAAAATGTTGATAGTAGTTGTATATGTTGATGATATCATTTTTGGTGGAAATGAAGGCATGTGTAAAAAATTTTCTGAAGAGATTCAAAATGAATTTGAGATGTCTGTGATTGGTGAATTGAATTTCTTTCTTGTTCTTCAAGTGAATAAAATCGATAAAGGGATATTCATTTCATAATATAAGTATGTAAGAGAGCTATTCAAGAAGTCTGGAATTGATGATTCTAAACCAGTTAGTACTCCTATGGTAACGAGATGTAAACTAAGAAAAGATGATGAATCTACTAAAATTGATCAAAGAAAATATAGATCTATGATTGGTGGACTATTGTATCTTACTATTACCAGACTAGATATTATGCATGCAGTATGTCTAGTTGCCAGATTTCAAGAAAATCTTAAAGAGGCACATGTTACAGCTGTAAAGAGGATATTTACATATCTTAAAGGTACATTGGATTATGGATTATGGTATCGTAAGGGTGCTAATTTCACTTTGGCTGCTTATACTAACATAGGATAGGCTAGTTGTGTGGATGACCAAAAGAGTACCAATGGAGGTGCTTTGTAACTTGGTGGAAGATTGGTTTCTTAGTTGAGTAAAAAAGAAGACTTAATTTATTGATCGACTGCAAAGGTAGAATATATTACTGTAGCATCCTACTGTAGACAGGTTTTTTTGGATGAAGCAAACTTTGAAAGACATTGGAGCAATATGTGATTATTCCTATTTTTTGTGACAACATGAGTGATATAAAAATTTCAAAGAATCTAGTTATACATTCAAGATCAAAACACATATCTATCAAATATCATTTCTTGAGAGAAAAGGTGTTGGAGAATGAAGTCAGGCTAGAGTATGTGATAACAAAGGAACAAATTGTAGATAAATTTACTAATGCTCTTTTGAAGGATACTTTTGAGCATTTTAGGGAGATGTTGGGGGTCATTGGCCCTCCAAACTAGGTTCACATGGAGGTGCATCAGTCTAGTGAATTCACATATTCTTAATTTATCTAGACTGATAAATGGGTCTACTCCATAGAGGGAGTAAATAAGTTTTTTATTGTTGTAGTATGAGTGCACTCCTAAGGGCGAGTGATTAGATTTTTTGATCTTTGCCATTGATGTCAAAGGGGGAGAGAAAGTCATGTGAAAAATAGTTGCAGAGGAAGAGAAGGTTTTATCCCATGATATTGTGAAGGATGTTGTCTTTCATGGTTTTTCACATCATGTGTTGCCATCAATGACAAAGGGGGAGATTGTTGCAAGTATGAGCATGTTTTGTGGTGTTGTCACTAATATTGTCATTGTTGTCAACATAATTTAGTATGTTGAAAATTGTAAGTGTATAGTTGAGATGATTTTGAGATGTTGTGAGTACATGGAGCTATCTTTATTATGTTGTAGATGTGATGGTTTGATGAGTTTCCAAGTGCTTTTGAGAAAATTAATAAAGAACAGAAGTTAGAGTGATGAATGTGTTTAGAATGTGCTTTGGTATGTGATCTACATTTCTCCTATGTTGATCCTATGCTTGTACGGATTTGAAGGTTTTCCAATGGTGATCTTGTGGTGATACATCCTAAGTTCTAGCTTCTGATGTGATAGTATGTGAAAGTTACGTTCATCGATATGCGAACTATTCAGGAAGAGTTGGTCTTCTATAGACTAGGAGAAATTTTTTTGCTCCGTAGTCCTCTGCTATTTTGTTTTAGACCTTCCAGATTTGGGATATGTCTTGTGAAGGTGTTCTCTTGGTTTTGGAAAAGAATTTTGAGGTTTGGTGGTCTAGAAGTCATGTTTCAGTATTCTTGTGTGTGTTTGCACAATCCAAATGGATTGGTGGAAGGTGTTTAGTGTTTGAAGATTTTTTCCCTTGTTTCGGATGTATCTGAAGTAATATGAGATGTATTCTTATGTATAATGAAGTGTGTTGTGGCATATTCATCTCATCTTCTTGTTTGGAAGCATGTACATCAATGTTCATTTGTGTTTTCATTAGGTTTGTCCAACCTATTGTTTACACTTCATTCAAAGAATAAAATTTAATTAAGGAAGCATGTGGTTGATCCATGTCATTTTCCTATTGGTCTTGGTTAAGTAATTTTTGGTCCACTCTCATTGCTTTCCACCGTGAAAATTTTGAGTTGCCAACCTAATTTGAATTGATGAAATGAAGTTTATGTGGCTAACCTTGGAAAAAAATTTTAAAGTTGAAGATGGTATAAATACAAATAAAATTGTAAAGAGTTGTATGACAGCATGATGTAAAGTGAAAAAGTGAGCCACAAATCATAAGAGCAGAAGTGCTAAAAAGTGTGTTGAGGCAGCAATTATTTATTGTGTTGGATTCCTGAAGGTAGTGAGCTTAAGGTTTCTACAATCCTTTATTCAAGGTTAAAAATGTGTGTTAATTGTTGTGGTGGATATTTTGTTCTATTTTGTATATGTAGGTAGTGAGCCTGTCTATTGGACAATGAGTCCTTTCTTTAGGAAGTAAGCCTTTGTACTTGGACAGTGAGTCCTCTTTTGGGTAGTAATCCCTTGACAGTGAGCCTCTATATTCAACTTTATAATCTTTATATTGTGAGTTAACCCTCACCATGGTTTTTCCCTCATTAGGTTTTCCACATAAAAATCTAGTGTTAATTGTGTTGATTTACTTTATATTATTTGTGTTTCATGCTCTTACTTAATAACAAAATAGTGTGGTTGTGGAATTGATAAGTGTTGAAATTTTTAAGTTTGAATTTTGTGACAACTGATTCATCCCCCCCAGTTGTCCTATGCATGTTTAACACCTTGTGTCTTACAATAAGTAGTATCACCTTTTATGGGATGGAAGGCTAGTAGAGTAGCACCCTTATTGCATATACTATGTTTGATCTATCACCCAAGATTTGTTAGACTCAAATTGGTTCAAATAGCCTTGATCGGTCTCCCTTTTAGCCATAGAACTTGATTCTTGTGCAACGTATTCACACAAACCTCTTCCCTAAACCAATTTGGGTTGTCTAATGTCTACATCATACTCTAGGATCTTGGTGATCCAATTTTCCTTTTTAGTTATCTCACCTTCTATGATACACTCCTACACATTGGGATGTGCAATGAGAATAGTGATCTTATTGGAGGACACCAAGTGTCAGAACTTCTTTAAGATTTTAACAATAGAAAAATCTTTCTTTTCTATAGAATTATTCCTAGCTTCATAACCTTTTAGAATTCTTGATTGAAACATGATGGGATGCTCTCCATTATTCCCCTCGTCCTTTTGAGTGAGCATTGAAGTTATACTATGTTGGCCAATGTACACATAGAGTAGAAAGTCTTTGGAAAAGTCAGGGTTAGTCAATACTAGAGTAGCGGATATGGCTATCTTTATCTTCTCAAAAGTTTCTTTTCCTTCAGAAGTCCATTTGAAAAGTAGGTTCTTCTTAAGAATCCGCGTAATTAGTCTCATAATGCTTGAGAAATCTGATATAAATCTACTTACAAAGTAGATCTTCCCTAGAAAATATTGTACTCCCTTCTAATTTACTGGTAGGGGTAATTCAATTATAGATCTCCCCCTCTTAGAGTCTATTGCTATTCCCTCCTTTGAAACTAAAAAACCAAGTAGTTTACCTTGAGGTACTCCAAAAATAATTTTTTTTCAGATTCAAAGAAATCCCGAATTGTGGACATTTTTGGAAAACCTTCTCTAGATGATCGAAGTGATCATATTTTGACTTTGAAAAGACTTTTAGGTCATCTAGATATATTATGTTAATCAGGTTGATCAATCCCTTGAAAGCAATATCCATTGCTTGTTGAAAAGTTGCACCAACATTTGAAAGTCCAAACGACATTTTTGAAAATGCAAACATTCCCCACTTAGTGGTAAACATTGTCTTATGTTGCTTGGATTCCTTTCAATATACTAGTAAAGAGAAAACCATCTAGTAAAGAGAACATCTCCAAATTGGCCATGATCTGCAAGATTTTCTCCATCAATGGCAAGGGGTAATGGTTTTTTAGGAAAGATTTATACAGATCTCAGAAATTGACACAAAGTCTAATATCACCATTCTTTTATTGGATTGGTACCAAATTTGGCACCCAGGTGGAATGCTTGATAGGATATATGATCTTTGATTCAACCATGTTGGTGAGCTCCTATGCCATCAATGCTTCAACCTTCAGATTGATTGGACTTTGTTTCTATCAGATGGGCTTGGATCCTTCCACCAAGTCAATTGTATGCTGAATTATGCCCAATTCATACCCTCTAAGACAATCATAGGTCCAAAAAATAATGCCATCATATTTGAAACATAGATCCTTTACTATTTTCTTATCTTTGTGAGGAACTTCCTTTCTAACCTTTAACTTTCTATTGTTTTTGACATCAATCTCTTCATAGTCCCTAGTGTCCATAGTGAACCTTTTCTTGTCATTTATTGTGTGTTCATAATCAAAGATATTTTCAAGAGAAATTAATCCTTGAGGAAGCTTATTCCCTTCTAACTAGATGACCTGCTCTTCCAAAAATTATGCTCCTCATGGTGAATAGTCAGAAACTATTCCCGGTTTCTATATGAAGGAAATAGTTTGGATGTCATCATCAAAAACTTTCCAATTTTGATCATTTTCAAGAATTGAGGGTTGGATGAAGAGTTGCACTACATTCTACTTGGTTGAATCAAAAACTGGTTCGAATTGTGAACTGACAGAAGCAATCTGATCAACAACATTGTTTTCAAATTGGGGAATAACTTGTATATTGAAAGGTTCAAAGTTCTCAATTAGGTCCCAAATATAATGTCTATATGACTTCATCCTTGTGATTTTTGCAGTCGCTTGCCCATGGACCTGTCTCACCAGTAACTTTGAATATTTGAAAGCTTGTATTCTCTTTACGCCTATCCATTCTGTAAGGATTAGACCATGGACCAAGGATTCATATTCGACATCATTGTTCGAGCATTAGAACTGAAAATGGTAAGCTTTTAGGTTCTTTGATCTTGTCAGAGATGCTAGTCAGAAACCTGCTTTAGAGCTAGCTTTACACTTGGCACCATCAAAATATAAGGTCCAAAAATCATTATCACTCAGATCATCATTTTCCTCATGATCCTTCATCAATTTCGGAAATAACTAATTGTTGTGCAGTTTTGCACACACGCCCCACTGAGAGTGGGGACCCTTTTTTTGCTCTGGATTTTGGTGTCTTTTGGCCCCTTAATTTTATTGATTTCATTTTCTTTGGAGGTCCTTAGATGTTCATCTTGCTTGTCCAAGTCCTTCCCCCAAGTTGTGCTTCGAAAAACTAAGTTCTGAACAAAATTCAGGCTTTTGCCCCAGTCTGGGATTTTCCTGTTTGCCTGGATTTTCCCAAAATCTTGTCCACCTGGATTTTCCTAGAATCCTATCTACCTGGATTTTCCCAAAATCTTGTCCACTTGGATTTTTCTAGAATCCTGTCCACCTAGATTTTCCCAGAATCCTATCCGCCTGGATTTTCCCAGATTCTTGTCTGCCTAGATTTTCCCGGATTTTGGTCTGGAATCTGCCTGACCTGGATTTTCTCGGATTTTCCCCTTGGTCTGATTTCGGGAAGGGCCCAAATCCTGATATTTCCCAGAATGGAATTTTTTGAAAATAGTTATTTATTATTTTTTTCCAAAATATAATTTTTAAAAAATGTTCTGAAATTGAAAATTTCTTGCAAAGGATTTTGAAAATGAAATTTCCAAAAGTGGAAAAAATTCCAAAAATGGAAAGTTTCCTTATAAAAATGTAAGTTTTTAAGAAAAGGTCAAACTTTTATTCAAATTTATTTTGGATTGGATTTTTAACATGTGAGCTATTGATGATGATATCTATTTTTTAGGATTAAATAGATATTAAAAGTGGGACTTGCCTAAAAATCCATGCCAAAACTGTCTACAGCTAGAGGACTTTCTGGAAGACACGTGAATCTGATCTTGTTGGAGATCGTAGGCCAACATGGATAATATTCATGCATTTAATGCAAATCTTGTCCTATTTTGAAATTCTCCTGGCCGACCTATTTTGGGGCCAGTTATTATTTTAAAATCTAATTGGACTGACATGTTTGGGGTTTTCTATAAATGGCATTTTTTCCTCATTTGTAAGGGGGTAGATAGATAGAATAGAGAACAGAGGAATATACGGATAGATACAAGCGAGTTTAGCATTAGTTAGAGTTAGGAGTTAGCTTCTTTAAAGCAAATGTTGTAACAAAACATTGGAATTGTTGTTGGAGTTTGGTGATTCAATACAATTGAAGGCATTGTGATTTTCTGGTGATCTCTTTTGTGTTGACTTATCTTGCATGGTTCTTATGATTCAATCTTTCAGATTGCTCAAGGTTGTTAGATTTAGATTTAAATCTGATTCAATGATGTTTATGATTTAATGTTTGAAGTGTTTGCAGCAATCCCTGGTCCATACTTTTTGCAGCTAGCTGATTGTTAGTTGCTTTGCAAAGTTAGCCTGGACCTTTATATTCATTGTGCTTGGTTCAATTGTGGAGATTTATTCATTTCAACTACAATTGGGTTGTTTTGGGTGAATGTTCATGATCTAAAAATCTTTAAAACCTTAGAAGATTACACTATTTCTGTAAGATTGTAGATTTATCTTGGTCAAGCAAAGATTGGTTTCATTGGGATTGGTCCATTTCAAGTGTTTATCATTTGCATTGTTAATCTTAGAAATAGTTTAGATTTAGAAATTTCTCTGAACCCTTATCTCTTTTGCTGTTTATTTTGAATATGGATTAGTTTTAGGATTGAAAGCATCACCATATTATTGCATCTAATGAAAATTCACTTCTAGCATTGTTCATTTGTAAGGCCCCTTGTGATTACCAGCATTTTCACATATTATCTGAGTTGTTTGTGCATTGTCAAGACCTGACACCCGAGAGACCTTGGGGTGATTTTCAGCAATTTATTGTTGAAGATTATCTTTCAAGAGAGATAGAATATCATTTTCTGTCTGAGCTGTTGTTGTGCAAAAAACACCATCAACACTAATCATTGTCAAAAATCACATAGGTTCCTAGCCATATTGCATGATAGTTGTTGAATCAGTCAAAGTCAATGCATTGGTTGAGTAGCACCTCTTCTTTAGGAGTCTGATCATTTGTGTCTTCTTCGTCTTCTAGCATCTCTAAAAAATATCTCTCCTGTTGAGAGATTGAGGGTTCCACTTCAAAGTATAGGACTGCATTGTCTGCTATGTGTTTGGTATGCAAGGATTTAGATGGAATCTTTATCTTTGCCCCATTCTTGGTTCTCAATATTAGGTGGGACCAGTCAAGCACTAAGTATCCACCAAGATTTGTAATAAAATCTCTTGAAAGACACATTTTGAAGAATGGGGGAATGTGTATCACTAATATTTCTTGTGTGACTATTTGGCTTGGACATGAGAAGAGGGTCAAAGATAGATCTTTTATCTAACCAACAGTCAGAGCCTTCTTCCCATCTAGTTGCATGATTCCTTTCTCAAGGGGCTCATACTTTAGTTTTAAGGAATCAACCACTTGTTTTGGCATGACTATTGTACTAGCCCCCCAATTAGTCATGTTATTATGCAAAAGCTTATCTCCCACAATAAGTGTTAAAAAAAAGGGTATGGGCTTTGGTTTTCTTGCATCTTTCTCCTTTGCATTGCCTACATCATTTACATAAGCTATTTCCTTCAAATATTGAGGGTTCGATGCCGATCCTTTGTCTTTGATTTCACCATATGATGGAGTTGCATCCATCTACAGTATTTTTTCTTCTTTCTTTAACACTTGAAGAAATTCCTTTTGTTCAGGGATTGATATGACATCCCATAGAGATACATTGGTAGGCATATTCTTCAATTGTTCCACCACATTGAGCACTCTAACCGATTGGGTCTTGGGCTTATACAATGGTATTTCTCTCATTTTTAGAAGAAATTTTTTTGTCGTAGATGGGCTCAGTGTTTTTTTCATATCCTTCTTTAGGAATGGCGGAGTATGCAGCTAAGGAGTAGGGCAGACAATGGGAAACAAGGCCTACTTTTCTTGCAGTGATGCTTGATGTGGTTGAGGATGTGGCTGAGCTTGTTGCATGTATTCTCTTGTGAGATTTCTTTTATAGCTTGTGTTGCAATCTGACTTTACTTGCAGAGTGCTAGTAGTCAGAGCTTCATTTGTGAACACTACATCCTCTTCTTTCATCCATGAAAATAACACTTGATCAAGTGCAATATCAAAATCTTGCTCTGAGGACATTCCTTGCATTTGTGCTCTGAAACATGCCTTTTCCATTTCAGAGGAATCATATTCATTTGCATTTAGGAGTGTGCCCTTGTTTCTTTGTTCTACTATCTTCTGTTGCATATTTCCCCCCACACAATTTTGGGACATATTACTATCACTACATAGGAAGCACCACACATTCTCATCTTCCACCATATTTTTTTGTCCTGGAACGAACTTTTTACTTTGGCTATCTTTGACCATCTGTAGTGGCATGGTGATCGAAACTATCTAGTTCGCGGACACTGTCTGGTGACTTCCTCCTCTAGATGATCCTTTGTATGTATTTTGTTGATAGGATAGCTTTCCTCCACCATAAGATTGTGTAGTTTTCTTTAGAGGTGTTTCTTGCTATCATTTGATAATGACCAACTCATTAGAAAAAGTCTACATGAGATTCTTCATGTCGTTGATTTCTGCGACCATAGAGGAAGAGACCAGTGTGCTTTTTGAAGTAGCGGGATATACGTACATGGACTACAACATAACTAATGTTAGTTGTGTAGCAAAAGAGATTAGAATGACTTCTTCCCGAGGACCACTAGAGATTTCTACAAATACAGGAATCAGAGGATGTGACAGAAGCTTCCTGACATCAATTAGACTATTTTCTATGCACACAACCAACTCGTATGCATCAGAATAGATATCCCCTACCATGGAGGTTATCATAACTGTGATGTACCAATTGAGAGCCTTCAACTAGAACATGAATTCCATCATGGTCGAGGCTCGTGCAATTGTAGGGATTCTTTGCCAGGTTTTGTGGAACCTAGTGTTGAAGTCACTCATGGCCCCTTGAGGGGCTCTTTTGATGGTGATCAATTGATGTAGCAACAATGAACAATCTCCTTCTTTTGAGAAGCACTTGAACAACCTTTCTCTGAGCTAATCCCAGGAGATGATAGAGCCTGAGGCCAAATATTGATACCAGTCTTGTGTCTTTCCTTTGAAAGAAGTAGCTAACAACCTCATGACAATATTTTCTTCTGCTGTGTTATGTACCCTACATACCTCCACTATATTTTGAAGGTGTTCGGGGGGGATTTTAAAATCTTGTTTGGAAAATTTTGGAATAGCCTTAAGGGAATTATCCGGTATGGTAGGCCATACACTTAGGAGTGTGGGTGGTCATAGCAGACTACCGCTATCCCAGGTTACAAAATTTCTAGGAGCAGGGGTATCTACATGAGCCATAGAGAAGAGATTCCTATGAATCAGGTATACTAGTATTTTGATTTGAAAGGTTGAGCCTCCAGGTGGAGTAGATAAGGCTCTAGATATTGGGCTCCTACTTCTCAATCTATTGCTCCTTACATGTGATACAAAACTTATAAATCTTCTTCTCTTAGGTACCGAGGTAGGTAACTGGGAGTACTAGAAATGGCCTCTTGAAGATGGTCTTGTTTCAATTCTGGGCATGAAACTTCTAGCTTATTTCCTTAGCCTAATGAAATAAATATTTTGACTTCTAATCAAGCATTCAGAGAACTTCACGTCCCACCAAGCATGCCAAAAAAATAAACTATTGATAATAAAATCTTGTTCCTCACCAACAGTCTTATGGGAAATTCAGCGAGTGGGTGACTATTTTGTGCCTCACTCAATACCTCTGATATTTTTTATAGAAATTTGAAGCTTCTTTTGGTTATGGAGAAAAGGGTAGAAGGAAATGTAAACATAAAACATAAAATGGTGATGTACCAAAGCTCTTACAACATTTCAAACCCAATCTTTCCTATGAGTGATATAATTAGACACAAAATGCCACAACCCTTCATTGTTGGAAAGATAACGAATAGTAAAGGCTAACAACAAGCACATTGCAAACATTTAGATCTTTCTAGAGGTAGTGTTCATTAAGGTCTAATTAAAAATAAATATTTCTAAGGTGAACAAAAGAAATTTCATAAATTGCATAAACCTTCTCTCCCAATACAACACAATATAACAAAATAACAACCCTTCAGAAAAATAGAGAAGTCCACTGACATAATCTAGTTTTCACAAGTTATCATTCTACCATGCAGGCATATGACATAGAAATCAACTACTTAAACTATTCAAATTCAGCTTGACACAGTGTTTTATTTAGAACGAAAGCATAAAGAAAGAAAGCTTGATAAAGGTCATACATGCATAGTCTCAAACAATACTTATCAATAATTTTTGCTTTAAATATCAAATGAACTTTAAAATAGAGTTCAAATGCCAATTTGATAATAGTTTAAGCTTTAAAAGATATAATATGCTAGAGAAAAGTAGTTCTACAACTTTTACTTTTGAAAATTGTTCTATAAACTAAGAAAACTTAAATAAACTTTTCCTCAGCAAAGGAAACTAAAACTAGGAATCCAACCCTTTCTCTTGTCGTCACCTCTCATTTATAGATGCAAAAAGAAGAAAGCACCACCACAACACAAAAGTAATTGCTGCCAGATGTTGGCATTTGATAACACATGATCTAATCATAGATCTTTAGTTAGGTCACAACAATCTTTGCTCATAAATTTTCAACTTCCACATTAATTCTCTTTGGATATTTAGCAAAGACAACTTCCTGTAAACAATCAAATCCTAGAAAACTAGCCTGGAAAAAAGTCCAATTGACCAGTCACATCATCTAGTAGCACTGACTCAAAGCTTCCATCTCAAGAACCAAGAAAAGAAAAAGTTCAACAAGATATAACAAACTCCTAAAATATATCGCTTCATAAGAAGAGTAATTTTCCCATAGCGAAGAGATGATATGTCGAATAGGTGGAAACTCTCAAAGTCATGAATATAGCTCCTTGAGAAAATCTCCAATGAGTTTACATGTGTCCTGATCTCTCTTGAAAGAAAGGCGAAGAATGAAAGTTGTGTAGCCACCGCATGGCATATTGCACACACTTTTGATAACTTTACTCAAGCATGGGCATATCTGAAGCTAAAAACATATACAAGCCAAAAATCAAAATGATCAAGGCAAAAAAAGTGCTTCATAGTAATGATATGACAAAATAGTGGATGATGAATTTTTTTTATCCAAATTTGATGAAATGAAAAGGGTTTATTGAGAAAATTGTCAACTTTCCACCAATGCAAGATATGCCTTATTTGGAATTATATAGATAATTATTATTGATTTTTTACATGCATTCTTACTAAAGTCTTGATTGATAGGATGATTGAAACATACCTAATTATTAAATGATTTCACATTGTTTAAATCCAAAAGATACAATACATTCTATGCTTCCCATGATAATGGATAAAAAAAAATAAAAATTGAATTTCATAGATTTTTTACCAAGTTATGGTGGTCAGACAAACAAGTTTTAATAATTTCAAAAATTTCTAATAAAAAATTCATAACTAATTATTTACTTGCAAAAAAATTACAAAAAATTGTGGCACATCTGGGCCTATGTCCTCTACTTATATTGAAAGTTTAAAAAAATATATATTATATTTTTCTTGTACTTAGGTTGGTTAGAAATACACCTTTTTTTATTTTTTCCTAAAAATTTAGTACTACTACATTGAAATTTCAAATTTTAACCAAATAGATATTTTTTTTCCAAAAAAGGACTAGTATCTTAGAAACTACATTCAATTTTCTACAATTTTTGCTCTTACATATTTTCTAAATTATGTTAATAACTTATTGAAAATTTTATGTCAAGTTTCTTAACTTGGTTTTTCTGAATTTTTATTGCCACGTAAAGGCCTAGTTTGGACCCCCATGATCCTGCATTGACCCAGACAATGCTGATGGGTATGGTTGTCTATGCTAGAAACCATATATTAAGAAGATATAAACATCATTTATAAGTATGGATAGCTATGATAGATATAATCATGAGGATAGTCACAAAAAATATGAGTCTAGTTAGGTTGCTCCCAACCTAGAATACGAGATGATATCATAAGACACCAAGACATATATCAAGACATAGGCATATTCCTGAGAAATAAGAACAAGACAAGATAGCCACTCCTTTAGACTAATATATGCTACACAGAGGAGCATAAGTCATTTGAGGGAGAAGACAGACAAAGAGATATTGGAATGAGAAAAAAGAGAACATCAAGACAAATAATAATCAAGGGTATGTGCAGGATCATGATGGGCCAAAAAGTGGTGATATGATGGGTATTTGTAGGGTATGCGGCTGACGACATTTTTTTACCCAAAATTGATGAAATGAAAAGGGTTTTTAAAGGAGATTCTCAGCTTTCCATCAATATAAATTATTCTCTACTTTGAATTTAATAAATAATTATTATTCATTTTCTATTTCAATTATGACTAAAGTCTTCATTGATAGGCTAATTGAAAAACGTCTATAGCTTTCAAACAGTATCACATTTTTTGAATCTGAAACATGAATCACATTCTATGCTTTGCATACTATAGGATTAAAAAAAAAAATGAATTTCATGAATTTTTGACCAAGTTAATGTGGTCAGATATACGAGTTTTTATATTTTTTAAAAGTTGTAATAAAAAAATCATAATTAATTATTTACTTGGAGAAAAATTACAAAAAAATATGCATCACATCTAGACATGAGTCCTCTACTTATATCTAAAATCTTATTAAAAAATATGATCATTTTGTTGTGGTTAGGGTGGTTAGACACACGTCCACTTCTTATTTTTTCCTTGAAATTTAAGTACTACTGCATTGAAATTTCAAATTATCACCAAATAGATATATATATTTTTAATAAACCTAGTAGTTTAGAAACTACATTCAATTTGTTACAGATTCTATTTTTACATATTTTTGAAATAATATAAATAACTTATTCAAATTTTTATGTCAAGTTGCCTAACTTTTATTTTTCTAATTTTTTTGCCACTTAAGGGCCTATTTTTTCCATGATGATCCTACACATACCCTTAAGTTCAATAAAGGAGAGGCATAAATGCCTCACCGCTTTGCATCATCCTCGATGTGGAAAGATAATTTTCCAATAAATAGAAGAATTATGAAACATATAAAAGAACTTTACCATAGATTTCATCTCTTGTATCCAAGTACCTAGAGGAATAGCAAGGGTCCTCTACGAGAGAGATAAACATCACCAAATAAGCATGAGAGAAACACAAACACAAAAATCTAATGTAAAGATAAGAAGAGGTACTTCTCTAGTCACACACCTCAAACAAGTCACCCTGCTCCCAATTTAGAATATTGTAAAGGGGAGGGATGATGAACTTTCAAAGGGGAGGACATCAAGAGTATCCAAGATGAGAGGGATATTTTCTAAGAGTGTGAAGTAGAAAATAAATCCTCAAGATGGACATAGACTTCCCAAAACAAGTTGTCGCTATCCCTAGTATTCAAGTAAAGATAAGCATGATAAAGGTGTCGTAAGGATCTCATGAGAAGATGCTTAGTATATAGAATGGAAAGGATAGATGAAAACATCAACATCATGTTTTGTGCAAAGGAGAGATAGATGCATCAATAGATGGAAGAGTGATTGCACCAAAATCAAGAAGTTGTTGTATTTTGTCATTCAAGAACTGACATTCACTGGTGGAATGGGAAAGCACATGATGATACACATAGAAGAAATATATTTTCTTGTGAAACCTTTTAGGTGTAGGAGGAGAAAGAGTAACCGAGTGGGTCTCGAGAAGCCTCAACAAGATATACTCTTATTAAGATAAATGATGTGGAGCATGAAGCAACCCTTTATCTTTGAAATAAAATTCTGAATGCTCACAAGAAGAATATTTAATGCTAGAAGATGATGGATGAGGGGATGTAGAGAAAGGATAAGGCTTGTAAATTAAACCCATGATAAAATAATACATTGTCAATTCCAAAGGGTATTTGACTCCTTGTTCCATCTCCCTAAGAAAATTTCCTTTCTAACCATGCTTAGAAATAATATTGAATCCTAAATTGTAATGTAATTGCAAGTAAGATGGAGGATCAAGACTAATATCATAGGAAATAGGGTTAAAATTATCCTATGATATAGAAGAGTAATCATCTTCAATAGTAGGTTTGAATGATACTTTTTGGATGTCAAGATGGGTATGTTTGAATTTACATTATATGGTGAAGGATCCTATAAAGTCTAAGGAACCCCAATCATCACTAGCATATGCACTTTCTTGACAAAAAAGTGAGTCCCCATGATCATTAATATTCAAAATGAATCCTGGTTTGACTAGGTTTGAGGATAAAGAAGGAATTAAGTTTTAAAAGTGGTGCAACCTAAAGTATGATTTGCTCCAGTCCCTTGATAATAGTGAAGGTACTTACAATTAGTCCTTATTATAACTACATGATTATTATGAATGAATTTGATAGATTGATACAAGGTAGACAAGACTACACCCATAGCATGAATCCACGGTCTACCAAGAAGAATGTTATACTATAAAGTATCTAGAATTACATGTACTAGGGTGGATAAACTAATTGATCCAAGATGCAAAGCTATTTTTACCATACCT
Source organism: Sequoia sempervirens (assembly GCA_007258455.2). Lineage (NCBI taxonomy): Eukaryota > Viridiplantae > Streptophyta > Pinopsida > Cupressales > Cupressaceae > Sequoia > Sequoia sempervirens. Next base: position 148,417,250 of record VDFB02049217.1, read on the forward strand.
AGAGTTTTTTGACTAATATTATCAAATCCAAAAATAGATAAAGAAGAAATTTAAAGAAAATTTGGATCAATTTTGATTTTAGGTAAAAGATCAACACTGCAAATGTTGATTAGTGAACCAGTATCAATGAGAGTGCATAGACTACCAAATTTTTTTTGGGTGGAACTATCATTCACATATTATCTTGATTTTGCACTTTCAAAGGTAGAAGTTCATGTGGATACAACTTAATATTTAGTGAATCTACATGAATATGATCTATCAATGGGTATGTGCAGGATCATGATGGGCCAAAAAGTGGTGAGATGATGGGTACGTGTAGGGTATGTGGCTGATGACTTTTTTTTTACCCAAAATTGATGAAACAAAAAGGGTTTTTAAAGGAGATTCTTAGCTTTCAACCAATATAAATTATGCTTTAATTTGAATTTAATAAATAATTATTATTCATTTTCTATTTGAATTATGACTAAAATCTTGATTAATAAGTTGATTGAAAAACATTTATACCTTTCAAATAGTATCGCGTTTTTTGAATCTGAAACATGTGTCACATTCTATGCTTCACAAAATATAGGATTAAAAAAACAAATTGAATTTCATGAAGTTTTGACCAAGTTAAGGTGGTCATACATATAATTTTTTACATTTTATAAAAGTTGTAATAAAAAATTCATAATTAATTATTTACATGGGAAAAAATTACAAAAAAATATGCATCACATTCGGACATGAGTCCTCTACTTATATCTAAAATCTTATAAAAAATATTATCATTTTATTGTGGTTGGAGTGGTTAGACAGACACCTACTTCTTATATTTTCCCTGAAATTTAAGTACTACTCCATTGAAATTTCAAATTTTCACCAAATAGATTTCTTTTTTTTCAAAATAAACCTAGTAGTTTAGAAACTACATTCAATTAGCTACAAATTATATTGTTACATATTTTTGAAATAATATAGATAACTTATTCAAATTTTTGCATCAAGTTGTCTAACTTTGATTTTTTTTATTTTCATTGCCACTTAAGGGCCTGATTTTTCCATGATAATCTTACACATACCCCAATGCATTAGTATATATTGGATTAGTAGAAGAAGGTAAAAGAAGAATTTTCAAATCTTTTTGAAACATATCCTAGTAAACTGGAGTAGTTTGAAGAAAATCCCAAAGTGATATCTTTATGGGAGTAACACAAAGTCACTCAACAAGATCATACTCACCTAGTTTCTTAGCTATATGTTTAGGTTCTTGAGGAAGGATAGATTGAGAAGATGCAAGACATGTTGATATTTTTTATTTCTTCTATGGACTATTTTATTTTAAGAATAATCTTTAAATTGGTTAAAATTTGTATAAAGATCTAGAGAATCACTATTAATTGGAACACCATGAATAGAATGGACTCCTTTCAGAGAAAAACTAGTCAGAGTTATGCAAATAACATTAACATATTCATCAAAACTCATGGAAGAATTAATTGAAACATTATGCTTAGAATCTATCCTTAGAGGATCCGATGTGAGGGGAGATTCATCATTTAGTAATGCATCAACTCTAAAATAGAGTGAATTAGAATGAAATGGAACATAATTAACACTTTGAATAAAAATAGAAATTGAACTAATAAGAGAAAATAATAGTTCCATTTCGAAAGTAATAAACTAACTATAAGAAATCATAAGATTGCTTAAAATTGAAATAAACCATAATAATGTAGAAATTGTGTTTACATCAGGTTCACCAAAAAAGTAGAGGAAATTTGCTACCCTTTAGTCTCAAGACAAGAGGAGTCTACAAGGAGGAAATGGTCCTCAACTACCTCAAGGATTAATACTCATGTGAGAAGATAAAATGGTGAGAGTTATAGAAAAAAATGAGGTCATAAAGGTCATGTAAATAGACTGATAAGATCTCAACTAAGGATGGCAACGTGATGCAAGGATGCCCCCATGACAAACTGGTATCTCATATAGACCAAAAAGTGAGAGTGTACTAGAAAATTGCAAGGTGACTAATTCTACTTTGATTGTTATGAACTCGTGAAATATAGGGAAGATAAGAAAAAATAAAAAATCTATGGTAAAGAAACCTAAAGGAAATATAGATTAAGTAATTGTAGATGATAAAATAAAGAGAAAGAAAGCACTCACAAAAAACCAAGGCATCAATCCTCCAACAAATAAATCTCTTTAACATCTATACACATAATACTGAGAGAAAATGTTGGGGCTATTTAGGGGCTTTCCACAGTCAAACCCCCACGTAAGTGTTCCCAGCTCCATGGACAACCAAATAGCTAGAGATTGAAAAGAAAGTAGATGATAGATGATTAAGTAAATAGACAAGCCAATAGAAAACTTAAAATGACAATATGCCATTAATCTAGAAAATAATGTAGTGAGAAAGAAGGTGTAGTCAACTTCCCTTAAGCAAGATAGAGATGACAAAGGAGAGTATGCAACACCCAAATCATGCTAAGAGAACCAAAGTGCTAGTGTAGAGATCCAAAGAGCAATAGAGCTTTATAGAATGGAGATAATGAGAGTGAAAGATGAAAAAGAAAGAGCTAGAAAGTGAGATATTTAATTGAATTAATAAATAAATAAGAGAATGGAAAGTTAGAATGGAGAAAAGTCATGGAAATGGGTGTTTTCAGCATGTCTACAAGCCACAAAGGTGTTACAATTTAGTAATAGGTGGGAATTGTAACCTCACAATATCTATGTGAGTAGGAATCTTTTAGGGATGGGTATGTTCAAGATCATCATGGAAAAAATAGGCCCTTAAGTGATGAAAAATTCAAAAAAATTAGAGTTAAGGTAACTTGACATAAAAATTTGAATAAGTTATCTATATTATTTCAAAAATATGTAAGAATAGAATTTGCAACAAATTGAATGTAGTTTCTAAACTACTAGGTTTATTTAAAAAAAAATCTATTTGGTGAAAATTTTAAATTTCAATGCATTAGTACTTAAATTTAGGCTAAAATAAGAAGTAGGTGTCTATCTGACTACCCTAACCACAATAAAATGATAATATTTTTTTATAAGATTTTAGATATAAGTAGAGGACTCATGTCCTGATGTGATGCATATTTTTTTGTAATTTTTTTCCAAGTAAATAATTAATTATTATTTTTTATTACAACTTTTAAAAAATATAAAAACTTGTATGTCTGACCACCTTCACTTGGTATGTGAAGCATAGAATGTGACACATGTTTCAGATTCAAAAAATGTGATACCATTTGAAATCTATAGATGTTTCTCAATCAACCTATCAATCAGGACTTTAGTCGTAATTCAAATAGAAAATTAATAATAATTATTTATTAAATTAAAAGTAAAGCATAATTTATATTGGTGGTAAGCTCAAAATCTCCTTGAAAAACCCTTTTCATTTCATCAATTTTGGGTTAAAAAAATGCCATCATCCACATACCCTACACATACCCAACATATCGCCACTTTTTGTCCCATCATGATCCTGCACATACCTAGATATTTCTAAGGAATGTAGATGTCGGTGATTCATACTAGTGTTCATAAAAAAAAATCACTTTTAAGCAACCCACGCATCTAAATGATATACCAGAAAAATAATTTATCTTAGGGTGACTCTTTCAAGGAAACAAGGGGTGAAAAAACCTTGGTTGATTACTCAATTTACAATGTAGAGACTAAATAAATTGGGGAAAATGTATTAAATTAGATGAGGTAGATCATATTCTTGCATCATCACCAAGAATCCAAATAGAGAATCCAAGTCAAGATAAGATATTGGAGAACATTAATAGAGGTGGGAATATAATAATTGATGTAAGAACTTTGTCTAAATCATTTCAAATGATAAATATTTTAAGTGAAAGGAAAAAAAAATTATTGATTAGAAATATTATGGAGTCCTTACATAATATTTTTAACAAGAAGAGAGAATAATTCAGTAAGGAAGAAATTAAAAAAATAACCCAAGAGGTTGAATTTCATTTGAGTAGCACCACTTCTAAATAAGGAAAAATAATTGTATATTAAAAAAGTTTCTTATTACTACTAGGATAGTATATAGCTTCTTCCATTTTACTTGATACTACAAAAAGTTAGGACACTAGTGAAGAGGTACTGACATTTTAGGAGAAATCAAGGATTTGTACTTTGGATTGGGATTCAGTACAAGATATTAGAGTATAAAAATATGAGTTGTATCTTCAAAAATCCAATAGCTACAAGTTAGAAGTACTATCATGGAACTTGTAGACAATATTATTGTTAGAACGTTAAGAAATATAACTACACCCCATGCTACATAATTTGTAGTTAGCACAATATGATTTAGTGAGGTTAAAACTAATAAACTATACAAAATCTTGCTAAGCTACACAAGGATCACATTAAGCTAAAAGTGAAAATAAGGGTAAATCGTAACATACAACTCCCTAATGCATTATATATGAGCCAAATACTCATCAATTAGGATTTGTGAGCACATTCACATAGGATAGAGATATTGTTAGTAAGGATTAAATAGTTAAAGGAGAAAATCAATATAACAATGGACGATGGAAAGACAAGTTTTTTCAACCTTGTATATTATCTAACTAGCCATAGAATATCCAATATTATTCATAAATTAAGTGACACTTTGGTAGGATATAATAATTTGATCATTTCTTATATCAAGTTCATGTACCATGAAAAAACCTTAAAGGATATATTAATAACTTGGATGCCTAGAGTGTAAATAATAAAGATGATCTAAGCACAAGTCAAATATAAAAATGATACTTCAAAGGAACTAGCAAGTGCATTTGATTTTATAGAATTAATAGGAGATATTTAAACCCACAAATCTAGATTGGAAATGTTGTTGAAATCTTTTGAATCGGTGGAAGAGGCATTGATACCTTTTTTTTTTAAACAATGAAATTATCATATCTTTTGAGTATTGGAAGAATTATTTCAACACAAATTTTACTTCTCTATGTTATTTTATATGTGTAAGTGGGGAACCTGATTCAGTCTTACTAAATAATAGCTTGTGTTGCTCCCCAAATCTGCAATCACTTGAATCCTAAAGGCTGTCAATTCTAATTGTTATATTTAAGGAGAGATTGTTGGAAATAGAAGGGAAGACAACTAAGAGGGGGGGTGAATCAGTTGTCATAGAATTTCAAACTTATTCAAATTATTAACTTTATTCTTAGATCTGATCAATAACCATGAAATTATAAATCAACAACACATCAGAAACACACATAACACCAAGATTTTTACGTGGAAAGCCTATTACGGGAAAAACCATGGTGGAGGTCAGTCCACAAGATTATACCCTATTAAAAGTATAAATAAATACAAATGGGGAATGCACATGCATTTAGGTGCACTACCTAGAGCTCACTACTCAATTACAAAAGGAAGACTCACTATCTTATAGAAATATTTGGATTACATCCACAAGATTTGAACTAAGAGAAACAACATCTGCTAATGCTTGATTATAGTTACAGTTAAGCACATGAACACTTCTTCACACTCTGCTTTTTCCTTCAAAAGATCTAAACATTATTCACACATACGAACTACACACTTTGCATACTCATTCCTTCAAATGATAAAACAATCACTTATATATATCAGTAACAAGAAATTGCATCACTACATGTCAGTCTCAATAAAATGATAAAATGAATACAAACTGTCAGCCCAAAACATTAAAGATTATTTATGTGAATCAACCAAGGTCAGCCACAACATAGTGAAGACCCAAAATAAAATTCCAAAGATGAAAACACTTCAAAACAATTTTGGTTCAAGGATGCACAACATGCTACAACACCCTGTCGACCACGAACATGAAAAACATGAAGATGCAAGAGAAAATATCCAATTGTGAGCACCACGATCAACGTGGACGTGCAACGTAGATAGAGCACAATCTAGAAACATCCACAAACATCATGAATCACCAGAGAAGCATCCACAATAGTTGAACTTACTAGAATCACATCATGTTCATTTAGGAACACCAACTGAAGCAACAAAATGAATGTCAAAATACAAATATTCATAAATTGATCAAAACTTTAGGTGGATCTCCAAAAATTAATGTGGGTAAGCTAGATATACTAAAAAAAACCCTTTAATCCACAACCTGTGATCATCAAGGTACTGAGCTAACCAATTGACTAAACTTCACTTCACCACTAACAACCTGCAGCTTATTTAATACAATTTTCTCAATATCCTCATCATATACAACCTCAAATACAATAATGTTAATAGTGTTGACATCAATGAAAACCACATATCAACAAAAAAACCACAACATCAAACAATCTCCCCCTTTGGAATTGCTAGCAACATATGATTAGAAAAACACCATCAACCCAACTATCTTTAGCACTTACTCCCACTTAGGTTCAGACTCTTTTCTCCTCAATTCTTTTACACAACTCTTCTCTCCACAAAGTTTTTCACATGACTCTTCTCCCCCTTTGACATCAATGGAAAAGATCTCTTTTCTCCACACAAGCTTTGAACCACATATCTGAACATGTGATTACTCCCCTTGAGTAGCGGCCACCACAACATCAATCTAGATCAAGATATGAATATGAAATACATGGATTGATGCAATGAATTGCATCTTAGTTCTGATTAGGAGGGGCAATCACTCCTAGCTTCCCTCTAAGATAATCAAAATTATCCTTAGGCAAAGGCCTAGTAAAGATATATGCAATTCGTTCCTTAGTAGGCACATACTCTAGTGTGACTTCCTTTTCACTCACTTTCTCTCTCAAAAAGTGAAACTTGATAGATATATGCTTGGTCTTTGAATGCAGCACCAAATTCTTAGAAATGTTAATTTCACTTGAATTATCGCAGAATGTAACAATAGTTCATCATACATAACTTTGATATCTCTCAACATCTACTTCATCCACAATACTTTAGTACAATTATTAGCATCAACAATGTATTTCTCCTCTGCAGTAGATAAAAAAATGACATTCTCCTTCTTACTTAACCATGAAATAAATTTCTTACCCAAGAAAAATGCACCACTGCTAGTACTTTTTGTGTCATTCACATCACCGACCCAATCAACATTAGTAAAAGTACTCAAACTAAGATCATCATCTTTAGGATACCATAGGCCAAAATCAACTATCCCCTTCAAGTATCTAAAAATACTCTTCACAGCTATCACATGAGATTCCTTAGGATTAGCTTGAAATCTTGCAACAATGCATACAACATTCATGATATCGGGTCTATTTTGATTTAAATAAAGGAATCTACCAATCATTGATTTGTATCTGGTCTAGTTTTCTTTTGGAGAATCATCATTTTGTGTCAACTTGCATCCGGTCATCATAGGGGTACTAACTGGCTTTGAATCTTCCATACCAAACTTCTTTAGCAATTCTTTCACATACTTGGACTGAGATATGAAGATCCATTTATCTAATTGAGTAATTTTCAATCCTAAAAAGAATTTTATTTCACCAATCATAGACATATCAAACTCACTCTGCATCTCATCAACAAAATTCATGCACAAACTATCATCTCCTCCAAAAATGATATCATCAACAAAGACTTCAACAATCAAATCTTTATCATCATCAATCTTGAAATACATATTACTATTAGCAGTACCATTATTAAATCCAAGCTTCAAAAAATACTTATCCAATCTAGCATACCATGCTCTTGGGGATTACTTAAGTCCATACAATGCTTTCTTCAACTAACAAACCATATCTCCCTGATCATTCAATTGAAATCCATTAGGTTGCTCAACATACACCTCTTCTTCAAGTTCACCATTTAGAAATGTTGACTTGACATTCATTTGATAAACCTTATAGTTTTTGTAGGCAGTATAAGCAATAAATAATCTCACAAATTCAATCCTAGCAATAGGGGAAAATTTTTCTTCAAAGTCAATTCCTTTCATCTAAGAATATCCTTTACACACGAATCTTGCTTTGTTTCTAGCAACTTCACCTTGCTCGTTTAGCTTATTTTTGAAGACCCATTTATTTCCAATTACATTTTAATCCTTAGGTCTAGGAACAAGAATCCATGTATTATTCTTCTCAATTTGTTGTAGTTCTTCTTTCATTGCTTCCACCCAATGTTCATCTTTGCATGATTCATTCACACTATTAGGCTCAGTCTTTGAAATCAAACAATATTCTTTAGCAATTTTTCTCCTAGTCTGAACACCTTTGTTCTTATCACTTTTAATCTAATCTTTTGAATGATTTAGCCTTACATACCTTGGAGTCTTAGGATGTTATTGAAATTTTGGCTCTTGTGATCTCTGTTCTACAATTTCACTAGTTCCTTCCTCTTGATTTTCTTGATTCATCAGAATGATGTAAACTTGATTTTGAGTTTGAACTTCCTTTCCTATGACTAAACTATTATTCTGATCATTTGAATCATATCCAAAGGTTTTGGATGGTCTATCTATGTCTTCATCAACCTTGGCATTAGCACTTTCAACTACCTTCCTCAATCTCTTATTGTAGCACCGGTAGGCCTTGCTATTAGTAGAATAACCAAAAAAGATTCCTTCATCACTTCTAGCATCAAAATTTCCTATCTCTTCATCTCTTTTGATATAGCATTTACTCCCAAATATTTTGAAGTATCTAGTAGTACGCTTATGACCAAACCATAGCTCAAAAGGGGTTTTTCTAGTATCACCTTTGACTTGTACCCAATTAAGAATATAAACAATAGTACTCATAACTTCTCTCTAATAGATATGAGGAAGATTTCCTTCCAACATCATAGTCCTAACAACATCTAGAACTGTCATATTCTTTCTTTCCACAACTCCATTTTGTTGAGGGGTCCACGAGGCGGATAATTGTCTCTTTATCCCATGCACTTCACAAAAAGAATTAAAATCATGGGAAGTGAATTCACCACCTCTATCCCATCTCAAACATTTAATCTTTAGACTTGTCTCTGTCTCAACCATAGCTTTAAAACTATTGAATTTCTCTAGAGCTTCATATTTCTCCCTTAAGAAAGCAACCCACATCAATCTAGAATAATCATCAATGAGTAACATGAAATACCTGTGTCCTTGTAAAATTTTGACTCTAGCAGGACCACTCAAATTAGTATGAACAAGCTCCAACACTTCATTTGAACAATGTTGTTTTCTCTTAAATGAAATTCTAGTTTGCTTCCCTAATTGACATTCCTTGCATATAGTATTAGTAGGCTTTACCATCTTAGGAAGATCTCTCACTACCCGAGTAGAACTTATCTTGATAATATTGTCAAAGTTTACATGACACATTCTCCTATGCCAAAACCAACTTTCATCAACTTGATCAATTAGACAACTTTTACCAATAGCAATTAGGTGAAAGATGTTACCTTCTATTTTTGTATCTGAAGCAATCACATTTCTAGAACTCCCCAATATTTTACACTTTCCATCTTTGAATTGAAGATTGTATCCTTTGTTAACCATCTATCTAACACTTAGAAGATTATGCTTCAAACATTCCACATAAAGAACATCATCAATATTATTCTTACCATCAAGAGAAATGCATCCTCTGCCATGGATTACACTAGCTTTGTCATCACCAAATCTTAGAACACAACCATCATACTTTTCTATACTCACAAACTTGCTTTTATCACCTGTCATGTGATGAGAGCATCCACTATCAATCACCCATTAGTCTTTCTCTTCAACTCTAGCCGCCAGAGCTTTCTCCACATTTGAGCAACTAATAGATTCAATAGGGGCTGGATCATTTTCCTTGATAGCAATAAATACCCATTCATATTCACTTCTATTTCCTTTATTAGATTCACCATTTGTCACACCTACATCAACAACATAATAGAACTTTCTTTGAAATCTAGGCTTTTAAGCTCTTAGCTTAGGGACTCTTTCTGGATACCTTGTTGCAAAATGACCTATCTTATTGCAAGAAAAAAATTTAATAGGAAATTTCCATTTGTACTTACCATCTTTGACTTCTCTCTTGACAATAAGTGCTTCAAGCTCCTCTATCTTTCTATCCTCTTCTTCAATCTCTCTCATTTCCTCCTCATACTTGAATATCTTTCTAGATGAACTTTCACCCAGATCATATCTCTGTTTATCTCTCTTGGAAGTAGTAGCTTTGAATGTAGATTCTATCTTAGGAAGATCATCACCAAATTCACTCCACTCAAAAGAAGTAAGCTTACCAATCAACATATCTCTAGTTACATTTGTTATAGTTTGAAGCTCCTCAATACCAGTAGCTTTAACTTTGTATGCAATAGGAAAGGATATAAAGAATTTAGCAACAATCTTTTCTTCTTCCAATCATCCACCATCACATCTAATACCATACACAAGTTCGTTCACTCTTTGCATGAAGGAAGTAACATTCTCATCATGACCCATTCTCAACATTTCAAATTTTCCTTTCAGACTTTGCAACTTAGCAATATTCACATTAGCATCACCTTCATACAAGGTTTCCAACTTTTTCTAGATCTCATAAGCAGTCATCAAATCCATAACATTTTTCATCTTAGAATAATTCAAAGCACTCAACAATGCTTCCTTAGCCCTAATATTATATTCGGCTTCCTTAATCTCATCTTGAGTAGAAGGACCATTCTGTGGAATAGCATACCTATTCTTTGTAATTTTCCAGTAGGGTTCACCAATGCATCTCATATGACATTCCATTCAAGCTTTCCACAGAGAATAATTTTTTTTCATCAAATCTTGAACTATCCTTCTTTTATGTCACCATCCCAGATCACCTCAATCTATCAAAATTCTAACAAGGAACCTACTTTGATACCAATTTTCAGCAATACAAGGGAAGAGAACTGAGAGGGGGGGTGGATCAGTTGTCACAAAATTTCAAACATATTCAACTTATTAACTTTATTCTCATATCTGATCAATAACCATGAAAGCATAAATCAAAAAACACATCAGAAACATACATTTAACACCAAGATTTTTATGTGGAAACCTTGTTAGGGGAAAAACCACGGTGGAGGTCAATCCACACGATTATACCCTATTAAAATTATAAAGAAATATAAATGGGGAATACACATGCATTCAGGCCCACTACCTAAAGCTCACTGCTCAATTACAAAAGGAAGACTCATTATCTTATCGAAAGATTTGGATTACATCTAGAAGATTTGAACTAAGAGAAATAACATCTGCTAATTCCTGATTATAGTTCTAGTTAAGCACATGAACACTTCTTCACACTTTGATTCTTCCTTTGAAAGATATAAAATTTATTCACAAATAGGACTCACACACTTCACATACTCATGCCTTCAAATGATAAAACAATCGCTTATATATATATTCACAACAAGAAATTACATCACTACATGTCGGCCTCAATAAAATGATAAAATGAATACAAACTGTCAGCCCAACAAATTAAAGATTATTAACATGAATCAATCAAGGTAGACCACAACATAGTTAAGACCCAAAATAAAATCCCAAACACGAAAACACTTCAAAACAATTTTTGGCTCAAGGATCCACAACACACTGTTGGAGAAGAACATGAAAAACATGAACATGCAAGAGAAAATCTCCAATCGCAAGCACTGTGATCAACATAGACATGCAACACAGATAGAGAATGATCTAGAAAAATCCACAAACATCATGAATCACCAGAGAAGAATCCGCAATAGTTGAACTTACTAGAATCGCATCATCTTCTTTCAGGAACACCAACTGAAGCAACAAAATGACTATGAGAATACAACTATTCATAACTTGATCAAAACTTCACACGGATCTCCAAAACATAATGTGGATAAGATAGATATACTCGATAAGAAACCCTTTAATCCACAACCTTTGATCATCAACGTACTGAGCTAACCAACTGACTGAACTTCACTTCACCACTAATAACCTACAACCTATTTATTACAATTTTCTCAATATCCTCGACATATACAGCCTCAAATACATTAATGCTAATAGTGCTGACATCAATGACAACCACATATCAATAACAAAACCACAACATCCAACATATATTTGGCCAATGAATGTGAGATTGAATTTAAACCCTTTCTCCATTGCCCTTTGGGATCTTTGAAACCCAAGAGGGTGATCACAACAATATGCTTATGGATACTCATGTTCCAAAGTATCAAACATAAAGTAAATAGATAATTCTCCTTTAACTGTCTAATGGACATACAACCCTAAAGGTTTGCCTGACCTTCATGGTATTGCCTAATTATAACATGAGAGATGCAATTCATTAAACTCCACACACATACTAAGATAGGAAATTAAAGTTGATTTAAATTTGTAGTTGACACAAACAAGCTCTGGAGACTGCAACATTAAAAGACCAGTGCCAATTTTCAAGGTGGAGTCACCTAAACCATGCAATTTAAAATTCATCACTACATTTACCTTGTTATAACTATGCCTACCAAGTGATGCCTTACACCATTGATACCAAAAACTCAACTAGTCATACTTAATAATCCTAGCACACAATTGCATAAACCTCTATCTGTTTTAATACAAATTAATTTATTTTTTGAATGAAAGTAGTAACATTGAACATACACTCAAGGAAAGACAAGAGAAAAAATAATAACAATATTTGATTATTCATATTCATAATCCATATAATGTGCACTATGGAGACAACCATTTTAGAATAAACTTTCAATTACACACAAATATGACAATGTTGTGAATAAATTCTCCATTAAATGACTCAAACTCATCCAAAATACAAAAACCACACTTACTCAATTCAAGAACTGTTACAAAATGTATTTCCCCATGAAAAGAAACTATGAACAACTCTCTTCAAAAATAAATAGGAAATTACACTTAAGGAAAATGCAAAACCCTAAATGGAAATCCCCATCAGACACTCGACATCACTTAGCTCCATTGATTAGTAACAATCTTTTCACTCAAAGAATCCCCATTCTACACTTAAACTCTCATCTCTTGCATTTTCTTGCCCATGATGCAACAAAAAGTTTTCCTTTACTATGAAAAACCTTCATTTCTTCCATTTTACCCTATAGTGAAAATATTTTTACCACAACTATAAGAAAAACCTTAATTCTTCCATTTTACACTGCAATGAAAATATTTTTACCATAGCTGTAAGAAAAACCTCACTCTTCCTCTATTTTTCTCTACAACTCAAAGTTTTTGTTTCACCCATGAAATATTTTTACTCTACTTTTATTTATCCACAACTAAAAATAATTTTGTTTTAAAGTGAAGGCCTTCATTCACTTTATCAGGCTATTCAAATCCCCTCATACCCGTGTGAATTTTATTTATTTCACTTTACATTTTAAAGTTTTTCCCTTTTAAATGTGAAAGGTCTTAATTCTTTTTACATCAAGGTATGTAGAAAAATTTAACCATGCCTCATACATTTCCCTATTTCCACGAGCAAAACAAAACCTTTAAACATTACCCTAGATGTTTAATTATTCCTCCTGTGGCTTCATAAAGTTTCACCAAGCACAAGAAATGCTACGTGGAGCCTCCTCGCTCCCCCACCAGATGTTGGAATATACTAATGGGTCTCCTGTGGGCTAGCAGGGGATGGTTTATATTTTCCAATGCCCTTTGATGGTAACCATTTGATCAAGCTCTCTCATCCTAGGTGCAAATAATGATGTTTCCTTTGATGGTTTCATTGTTCTCCATACTTTTCTATTGGCATCAAGAAAATATTTATAGTAGGCAATATGGAACTCTATCTTCCTATCACCAATTCGATGAGAATGTTAGCTTGGCATAGCTGATATTAGGATGAATACATGAAGTGCATTCACTAGTCTTGAGAATGCTCAAAGAGCCCATGAGTAGCATGTTTTTGTCTTTGAAATGTTGAAGTTGAAAATTCAGTATTGCAATCTCGTAACATGTATTTTGAAGGTACCAAATGCTTTTCTCATAATAATATTCTTTACAAACCATACCATTGTTCATCACTTCACAACTCCCTGCTTCCCTGCCACTCTATGTTGATGTCAACACTTGCCCTCATGGGCTGGTGGGGAAAGCCTAGCATACAATGTGTTTGAGCCTCGTATAAGAAAATGAGGGTGCATTGATAAAATAGAACTTTCTCAAGCAATTTTGATACATTTTCACTGCAAGCTCAACCACTTTGTGTGTGAAGTAAACATGTGTGATATTTACCCGTGCATCAAGAAAGAAGATGTTTCCTGAAACAACATCCTATACTAGTTTAAAAGTTTTCTTTTCACTATCAAAATGACCACTTTCAGCCAACACGATGGCTACCCATTTGTAGCAAAACACTTCATGGTCACCATGCCAACAATTTACAATACAGTCTTCAAGCCTTCTCAAGATTTGTTGCTACATTCTTTGGATCCCTCATCTCATTGCAAAAAGCTACGAAATAATTCTAATTTCTAGATGAAGTGTCAACATAAGAACTAGTTGCATCCAATTCACTTTGATTAGCTTTAATGTTTCTTTTTCTTTAAGCCAATAATTGTTTTTAATTCCATGGATGCAAGACATGGATATGCACCCATATAAACATGAAACCTTAATAATATTATCTTGATAAAAAATTTTTTTTTTCAATATCTTGTAGCTTCTCAAACAACATATCAAGATTCAATAATGTTGTGACTTTATACCATGGTTTCTACTTATACTCTTATTGCTTTCATTACATAGGCTAGCATTTGTTTGGTTTTTAATATTGTAATGATTTGATGAGATGCAGGTGATGCATGGGAACCATCTTGTTGATGGATGCTCCTTGGTATATCAATAGAGACTGATTGACTTAGACCCTACCCCCACACTTGAAAATGTAAACTAGCATCATGAACAATTTTCTTTGATTTTCATTCGTGTATCATTTATATCTTAGATTGTAAATCAATGGGAAGTGGAATAAAAGCATCTTTATTCCCTCCACAGTGTTGAGGGTAACTTTCCTCCTTATGAGTTTTCACTTTGACAACTAAAATAGTATTATGGAACCTAGGCACTAGAGAAGGAAATATCACCGCAACTGATCCTATTGGGGAATCAATTACAAATGGGAAGATACTCTATTACATGAGGTTAAAGCAAAGATTTACTTGGAATTAATATTATTCTATTGATATCTTGCCATGTTTTTAGAACACATGGAGGATTGTATGGTTTTAATCTAGTTGTTCATAATGAGGATTATGGTATTCATCATTCCTTCTGATATTTTAGGCTCCCTTATGTTCACTTTTCACACTTTCATACACTTATAAGCTCCACCATCATATGACACTGTTATGATTTTTGAGAAGCAGTCCTCATCATGTTTGCTACCCTTGAATTGTATGACCCCCCTATCCATGTATTGTTCCTAGGTTCCCACTTTTTGTCCATTCTAACTATCCTCTCCACTTGCCAAATGGGGTTCTTTATTGATTTATTTCAAGAAAATGCAATAGCTAACATTTGCAATTTTTTTAGAGTCCCATTAGTGGCTCTTTTTGGGGATGTCTATTCCTTAGTGAATAGAGTGAGATCTCATAATCTTCTATAAGAGAAGAATGAGTTCCAAAACCATTGGGCAAAAAATTACGTTTTAATTTTTTAAACCTCATTTGGTGGCCCCAACCACTAAATGGAAAAGGGAATTCAATATTTACCACTATCAAATACCAATCTATTAAAGGAGTTGATCTCCATCAACCCATACTTGCCTTTTTCATACCAAAACAACATGAGTAACTTCATTCTTGTAGAAACAAGTGTCAGGATACCTTTGAACAAGTGAGAACTTGCTCCATGTTTAGCTTTACTATCACATGACAACCAAATAACATAGGCCACATCACGACCACTCATTTCATTTTCTGATTCTATGGTAAGTGACATAATATGAGGATACTGATCAAGAATATATGAAGAAACAGTCTTACTATATATGCTAAATCCCTATTAATAATTAAGCTCAGAAAATATATCATCCCTAAGAAAAAATGTGTGATCCTCCCATGTATTAAGTAGAGAATGCTCACACATTTGTAACTCCTTTCACAAAATTGCATCACAGGTGAGTTTATCATAATCCCAACAACACCTCCCAATTACACTATCATATGTCTCAAGGATTTGAAAATAATATTTATCAACATCCATAATACCTTCATATTTTTTCAAATAATGGCATTCAGATGAAATGTCAACATCCCATACAAAAATAGTGTTTTCCATCTCAAGTTCAAAAGAAAAGTCATATGCATTTTTTATATTATCACAAAAGAAAGCTTCAAATGAAGGCTCAGATGACCCGGGATTTTTACTTCTATAATAAATTCCTCTGAAAAAGTGTTCAAAACACATTTACTATTGAAAGAAGTATCACAATTAACATTACCTATTTCTGCATCAACAAAACAATCTAAAGCATATTGCTCATGAGGAAAACTATGAATTGTAGATTTAGGAAAAAAGTCCTCATATGCATCTATGTGATTGACACAATCACATTCTTCAAGTGCAAACTCATTAGAAATACTGTCATTAGTTGTACCAATATTTATCTCTACATTTTCACTTTCATGTACAACTACATCTATGCTATGCTCATGAAAAAAGTCAGTGAAAACTTCAATATCGGAACAAGGAGTGGAAGAAGGTGAAGAATCAAACAAGAAAATATTTCCCTATTCACCACTTACATCACCAACACACATATTCTTTGCACAATCAACTACTTGAATTTATTCATTCAATAAATCTCTTGCATGCATATCCTTATCTTTGTCCATGTTATTGCAATCATTAGCAGGGTCACATTCCTCATTGTCAAGCTGAAAAAAATCATTTATTTCTTCATTGCAACTACTTGTGGATGATCTCTCCAACTAAAATTCATTCCACACTAGTGGAACCCTAAAAAAAAAAATTATGTTCGATTGATCTAAAGGAAAGTATTTTCCTAGGTGTCTATTTGGTCACCTAGGCTAGGGTTTAGGGTTTTAAATGAGAAGTGTTTTACATTGAAGGATTTTATCCTTTTTGTTAAACCCTTTTTCTTTGATCTATTTTTTAGTTGACCTACTCTCACCTATTCCCCAATCATGTAGAAACAATGACTCATTGAAATCCATCTTATGATTGGCCCCATATGTCTAGGATCTTGTGCTACCCGTCACTTAATCTTTTCACGTGCCTAGGTTCTCGGAATTTCTTTATACATTTTAAGGTTGATCTCTAAGCCTTGTTTGGAATTTAAATCCTTTGTTGAAAATGTTATTAATTATTTTAGACCTTATCATGTATCCCTAGGAGATCCCTTTTCTTAAAAAATCTTATTTGCGCATGCAATTTTCAATCACTTAAGTGATCGCTCAGCGTTGAAGTTATTCTTTTCTTCGGGCTCATTACCATGATGAGCGATGGGTCTATGTTTCTCCTTTGCATCACATGTCACTAAAGGTTGTTTCCCTTCATGATGGATTACTATGATGAGTGATATGGTTGCGGGCCTGGTATATCACTTATCACTAAAATGTTTTGACTTCTTGTTTCCTTTCCAATGATGAGCGATGGACATTGTCTTTTCTTTGTGTCATGGTGTCATAGAATTATTTCATGGCTTTTCTAAGTTCCTATGATGAGCAATGCGAATGGATTGAAGGGAGTGGTGTGATCTTGCCATGTGTCTGAATTTAGTGTTCTTGTTGGGTTTACTCATTCTTGAAAGCACTCTCAACTCCAAGTTAGTTACTACGATGTGTGATGGCTTGTGGATGTGTTGTCACTTATCACCAAAATTTGGACATAACTTCAAGGAATTACTATGATGAGCAATGGGGTCTAAGATATACTATGAGTTATTGGATGGATACATGGAAATTTCTCAGAATATCACCTTCATTTTAAAGAATAATAGTAAAAAGAATGTGGTGATTGTTAAGAAGGATTGTTGATTGTGTTATAAATAAGAAGGGAGTGATGGTGGGGGTTGAAACATGAACGGCTACTTGTCAGTTCGCTTGCACAAGAAATCCATCAACCATTAATGGTGAATTCACTTCAATTCGTAGATATTAAGAGGGTTGTTGAGTGTTTTCTTTTGCAATTACAGTCATCATGAGTAGGGTAAATAGTTAAGTGAATAAGCGAAGAAAGAAAAGCTCCTAGAAAGGTGAATTCTAAGGAACAACCAACTATTTTTCTTAGGTAAGTTAATTGTTTGGCTTTTGTGTGTAATTTGTTCATTGCGTAGTTTGGGAATTGGGTAAGTGGCTAGGGTGTGTGTTCAAAATTATCATTTTCATCTGTTTAAAGGGAATTGAAGTCATTACTCACACAATTTGGGGTAAAGAAGGTGGAATTGTTGTTTTTAATTCAATCCCTATGATTTTAAAGAGATTAAGGTTTAATTCCTTATTATTTGAAAACAAGTATTTTTGTTGCATAGTAAACATGAGTGAACCTAGTGGATCTAAAACTAAACTTGGAAGAAAAATTACTCATAAAATGGTTAAAAGACCAAAACCCCAAGATGACTAGCCCAAACCTAAAGTATTGGAAAATACAAAAAAGAAAAGAGTTGTAAAGAAGGATCATCGTAAGTTTATGGAAGATCCCCCCAAGGACCCAACCACTGAAATTAAGAAGGTGGGGAAAAGAAAAACTGGTGAAGGTGCCTTGTGGATTCTACCTCTGTGATTGTTGATATATGATTTCCATAGAGTGGTTGGGATTTGTTTCACTATTCTTTCAAAAGGAGAATTGCTCACCACCCTACCTACAACTTATGGACTTGTGACATAGGCAAGTTAGTATTCCCAAATGTCTTTGTGGAGGTAGACTTAATGATATAATTGGCCAAGTGCTATGATCCACTTGATAGAAAAATCAAGGGATTTCTAGATTTTGGTCCTATGCAAGAAATTTCATTGAGCCATATAATGGAAGCTTTTCAATTGAATCCATCTACCTCTAAGTCCATCAATTTCCACAAGTTGTACAATGAATATGAGAAGAATAAGTTTGGGTATAGGAAGAGTGTTTTTCTTATACATAGGAGGCATGACTTGAAGAAGAATGGTGTGCCTTTTAGCCCTCTTGAGATGGAACCATTTGATTGTGCTAACTTTGAAGATTACCTCAAAAATACCTACTATGCATTATGTTAGGTCTTACATAAGAAGTATGACATTAAGATGGATATTTCCCTAATGACCTTGGCAATTGATATTCAACATAAGTATCAAAACATGGTTTGGAATTATGCTTCCTACATTTCTAAGCATTTTCATGAGAACCTGATGAAATTGAAAGATGCAACTCCTCCATTGTTGTGCAAACACTATTCTCTGTTGATTCACTTGTTATGAAAGAGAAAAAAAGTGATGAGGAATCATATAAGATTAAGAGAAAGATATAATATGGAAAATCAGTTTCATGTGTAAATGTGGACACGTATTTGGGATGTACATTGGCCACATTTTGATTAAACTATGATTTGCAATGTTTTCAAGTTATTAGTGCTAGAGCAGTTGGGTTTGAATCCCATGTATAAAATTTCACAGGGTTTCAAGGATATGTTGAGGCCCTTGGAGTATGAGAAGGACAATAAGTGTAAATTCAACTGGGGAGACTAGTATCTTCATACCAATTACACAACAATCAAAATTTATGGAACCCCAATACCACCTCACAAGTTTCCAATTTATGTGTTGAATAGACAAGCATTGATGGAAATAATGTCACAACTAGATTGCATGGATAAAGAACACTTCAAAAAAGACAAAAAAGGATTCCCTTGTGAACCTTGATTGTGAATTTGCATATTTCAGCTTCACCTCAAAGGAAGACATTGAGAGTTTTGGCTCCTTGTTGAATAATTATAGGTTGAATCAAGAATTCTTTATTTTTAGTGACCCTGAGGTGGTGATCTCTACTAAAAGAAAAGAAAGAGGGTTGTCAGGAAAATATCACGAGTTCCTTTTTCTAGGAGGATGTGATAAAAAATTTATCCTCTGATGAAGAAATTTTTGCAAGGAAGAATGCATGGAGAAGGGTATATGCAATTGAAGAGAAGACGTTGACAGAAAACCCTTTCTACGTTATCCCCTATTAAGAGATAAATGATAAATATGTGAAGGGAAAATTAATGCTTGGTGACTTTAATGGCAAGAAATCTTTGAGAATGTAAAGTAAGATGAGATTAAGGCCAAGATAACAAAATAAAACCATCATGCTCAGTTGAAGAGACAAATGGTTCAATGCTCTACTCCAAGCATCCATGTGTGAACAAAAGAGATAGGTGGGCAACCTATATTCACTCCATTAGCAGCTTATTCAATAAGTGATCAGATTGGTGAGGCTCAAGTTCTAGTGGAATCTAGAGAGCATATTCACATAGAGTAGGAGGTGGATCAATAATTTCCTAAAAACAAAGATGATGCCTTGAATATAGTAGTTCCCCCTAGGAAGATTATAAAGTGTGAATACAATGAGGCCAAGGATGATGATGTTAGAATAAGGGCCAGTGAAAAGTTTATATGTGATGATGTTTTTTTCAAGACCAATGAATGTAGAGAATTTTTCATCCATATCAAAGGCTCTAACATTAAAAGAAGGATTGAAGAAGTAAAAGAGAAAGTTGACCCCTCCTTACGAGAAGAAGCTGAGGAGGAAGAGAAAATAATATAAGAAAATGCTAACATGTCACCTAATAAGGTGAGAACATTGGTGAAAGGGAGTGGGGGACTCTTACTACCCAGATGGGACATATCATCTGCTATTACACTATATGCAATTAGGAAGGACCCTGATGCCTCTGTTTCAGAGGAGGTTTTTGACAATAAGGTCTTTCACTTAGGCTTTAGCCCTAAGCTATATAAACTTGCCATTTGGTCTATGAAACCAAACATGGGGAAGCTTGAAGTCATCAAATCTATGGAAAAGGATATTGGAGTAGTAGTTATCAAAAGGGCAACATAAATGACTACCAATGTAGCTGCACATTTGACTATGCAGGGTACAATGTTGACTATAGATACTACTTAGATTATAGAGGCTAACTATAAGAAACCATTGGATATATACAACAAACTAATGGATGAACACAATAAGGTGCTTGCTATAGCACAAAGGGGTCTACCATCTCTTATGAGTTCTATCTCAGAATTGTCTACAAAGGATAGAGAGACCCTGTTGCTAAGAATTCACAATTTGAATCGAGATTTTAAATCAGAAAAGGAGAATACAAAGAAAGCCAAACTGGAGACAATTAAAGTGGAAAATGACATTTTTGAGGATGTATTGAGACATAGAGTGACCAAATTGGTCAATAGAGCTAATGATGTGTGGGTTTCCTACATGAACATCCATGAGGCTAACATCAAACATTTGTAGGTTCAGAGTTCCTTTCAAACTAAGTGGTGAAAATGGAGTACTAGGGTAGGAACACTGAAGGAGATGATCTCCAAAATGTAGGAAGATCTTGAGGCCCTTACTCATATTCCTGAAATATTATAGGCAATTGATTTGATTAATAAAATAACAATTTAGACATGGTGAATAACAGACATGAGAGAGACAATGCATAGCCTAGAAATAATGTATATTAGGATTTTGTTGAAGTATTGAAAAATATTGTTCTCTCTCCATCATGAAGATTGGTGGCATAAATGTTGATTTGGATGGGTCATTCTTCCTTCCTTTTATGGCTTTTTATGATTTAGTATTTTGCTTACTAGGTGCACACATGGATAAAATTTTGGCTCATGTGGAAGATATTATAATGCTATTGCAATGAGTGGAAGGTGCCTTTTAGAAGGTAGGTGTATCTTCCTCAACAGATGAAAATAAATTTTTGTCTTATGTGTTTTCCCCCCTTTTTGCATAATGCAAATATAATTGTTTGGGGAATTTTGAAATTAAAATTGAAATGTATGTCAAATGAAAATGTGACCTTTAATTGTAATTTGGCTTGATGCTTGTTGCTCCCATGTTTCTATAAATTGTATTTCAAGGCTAATTATATTGGTCTATTGATGGTTAAGCAAATTTTGAGCTCATATAAGAGAAATTTTGTAATTCAAGCACAAAGACATAGATTAATGTCGAGTCTTAGGAATGAATTTAGAATTGTAATAAGCATAATGGTTTTATAGTAGAAAATAGAATATGAAGGATAACTGAAAGTTTTTGAATTAGTTTCTCTCCTTTGTATTTTTTCTTTTGAATTATGAATAAAGGGATCAAGGTTCTTTTATTTGTCTTCTATCACTCTTGTTGAAAGTGTGATGTCATTTCTACAATAGTTCAAAGAGCTAAGTAAATTCTTAAATGAGATCATAGGTTTGTGAATTTAAATTCAACCTGGATTATTAAGAAGTTTCTATTTTGAATTCATCAAGTTGTGTGTGATGGAACCCCTAAAAAATTTGATTCCATTTCTAAATTCTATAAAATCTGGTTGGTTTCAAGTATCTGAACTTAGGGTTTCATCCACTATCAATGCTTTTGGGTTTGTTTTTTCAAAACTCTTCCTAAGTAACCTTATTTCTTCATCCTTGTCATCATTTTTATCAGTTGTTAACCCCTTACCATATGTTCACGATTAGTTAAG
>VDFB02049217.1:148440022-148515586 GCA_007258455.2 Sequoia sempervirens
TCTCCTTTATCTCTTCCAAGTGTCCTACCATGTGCTTCAAGTCTTCAACCTTTTTAGGCACCAAGGCATAACATACTGTGCGGAGCCCAACCCTGGTACCTGCAAAAAAACAAGAGCAAACAAGTTAAACAAGTGATTGCAAGCCAAAACAAGGATTCCCCATGAAATCCATTTACAACATTCAAATTAGGAATAAAATATTGAAGAATACAAAGAAAATGACAAAACAAAGATTGAATCCTAATTAGAAAAGAAAACTCCTGATCCCTTGGGGGAATTGGTGCCAATTTGATGTGAAAATTGGCCCTTTCCCAATTCCTATGATTGTAAGCTTCGATATGTTGACTTGATGAAGAGATTTGATCCACTTTTGATGATGAATGGTGAGAGATCCAACCCAAAATCTGCAATAACCTAGCTAAGAACTCAAGATTGATGAATGGAAATGGCTAAGTATTTTAGCATGGTAACTTTGCTTGGATTGTGGATGATGAAATGAGGATATGAACCTTTCATTTATAGGATTTCAAGATGGATGAAAGTCCAAATTTGAGCAATGTGACACTAACATTCATCTAATGATATGGTGCCACTTGTCAAGCTATGAATGGATGAAGGATGTGCAAGATTTGGGGTTTGTGCCAATAAATGCCAATATTTGAATTTCAAATTTGTTGAAATGACATGTAAGAGGGAAGGCAAAATGCAATAAATGCCACTTGGCTCAAGGAAAAGGACATGTAAGAGAAAGTTATTGCCTTGTTGGATGTACATGTTGACTTGAAATTTTTGAATTCAAATTGAGAGAATATTCCAAAAGATGCCATGTGAGGAAAATAGGGATTTAATAAATGAATTAAATCTATTTTCATTTGCAACTTGCATTATCTAGAGGATGTGACATGAGATTGGATTAAATTAATCAAGGGTTTAATTAATTTAAGAGAAGATTTGATGATGTGACTTATTTGACTTAGATTTATGGATTTATTTAAATCAAATAAGAGAGGAATATGACAAGAGCCTAATTAAATAAGGATTTTGATTTATTTAATTAAAAGAGATGGTGTTAGATTAAATCATATGATGTTTTAATTTATTTAATTTAATGGATAGACTTTAGAGATTTAATCAAAATAAAATGATTATTTAATTAAATAGGAATAATTAGATCAGATGGATTGATTTAATTAAAAAAATAGATTGACATAATTAGACAAGATGATTTATTCAATTAAGGGATGAAAATTGATGAATTTAATTAGATAGGGGAATTTGATTAAATGGTTAGACTGAGGGATGATTCAGGAAGAAATAATGTTAGTAAGTTAGGATCAGATGCACGATGTCAATCAGTATATTTTACGTGTCTACATTTTTGCCCTCTTTGAAGCAATGCACTCATTGTGTTGGTTCAAAGCCAAAATTTTCAATATTTAAAAAGATGCCCCACTACTACATGGTGAGAGAAAGAATGCCATTATGATGCCCCCTCAAGAAATCAGACGAAAATTTTAATTTTTTGGGTGATCTCGTGAAAAAAGATGACAAAGTACCCGACAAGTCCAAAAGGGGTATGGGAGGCTAAAAATGTGTCTAAACGCAATAAAACAATGAAAAACAAGCCTCAAATAGACAAAAATAGGTTTGGGGATCCAAAACCCTTGCAGGACATCATTTAGGGTTAAAAAACCATAATTTTTAGGCTTAAAAGGGGCCCGAGGGGTCGCTTTCAAGTCATTTTCACACACCTCTGTTAGCAAACCTTGAGATTTGAGCTCTAACCCTTTAGCAATATGGTGCAACGACAGCTTTCCCTACACATTTCAGACTGAGTTTGAACCTACCAGCGGCCACCAGGCATCGAGGCCCTAGTACATGACCCTTACTGAAGCTTCATTTTTTCATTTAATGCATTAATTACTGCTTTAAAAAAGGAACTCGCCTCGTGCGATGCCATATAGCACTGCTCGGTATTTAAACTATGTCGCGACAAATAGTTTTGTGCCACAGTAGTGCTATTTACTGCCGGAACGGTGCAGTTTAGAATTTAGAAACTCTGATGTTGGGCTTAGGCTCAGCAGGCCAGTTGGGGTAAAGTGCACCATAGTAGTGCCCTTTTTGTGCAAACTGCAACGCTAGAGGGTAAAGTTCCCCATGGCGGCACCACTTGGCTCATTTTGGGCTCGAGCGTTGGAGTTTGAGTAAAATCAAACTGCGACGCCTTCACAAACTGAGCCGCTAGAGTCAAGCTTGGAGCATTGGACTAGGAATTTTTCAAAAAATTTAACACAATAACTTTCCCTGATGAAGGATGGGCCAAGGGAGCTCTACTCTAGGGAGCACTAGTTGTGAGATTTGGTGAGCATCCTACGAGATCTGAGCAACAGAGACTAGGATCGACTGGAAGTTACAGGATTGTGGCACATTACATACATGGTGCCTGTGCACACTCACCTAGGGATGTTGTCAGTGCTGGCCGAGAGGTGGCATAGCGAGACATCATCATTTCATCTCCCCACTGGTGAGGCCACCGTCACCTTGGAGGACATTTGGTGCATTCTACGATTTCCTATTCATGGTCGTCAAGTGATCTATGATATGGATGAAGGACATGAGTGCTACATTAGAGTCCTCGCCACATGGGACATCATTTACTACGAGGGATAGATCAAGTTAGAGAGATACAATGTTATATCTCCTCCCTTCCGCTGGGCGGTTGCAGTGATCATTTCAGGTTTGGTTGCCCCAGAAAGACAAGGGAAATACTTCATTCCCAGCTGGGGTTATTGCTGGGAGTAGATGGTCTGAGACAAGCCAGTTCACTTTGCATGGGGACCTGTCCTTCTGGCTTCACTCTACAGAGATTTGCACGAGTATGTGTATATGGACAGTAGAGCACTAGGGGCTAGAGTGACTTTACTTCACATTTGGGTGTGGAAGCACATTTCTGTGCTACATCCATGGGTTGTTACAATTCTGATGGGGGCAGAGGATGCCCTTGTGGCATGATACAGAGGCGATGTGTCCTTCACACACACTAGAGAAGCACGGGATCCTCTACTGGAGGTGGGTCCTAGATGAGATGCTTGTCTTTACTTAGTGTCCATACCTTGGTCAGCCCAGATGGGCCGACGATGCTGCTTAGCTCTTTTACTACCTCCAGGACCAATATATGCAAGGGTGGGAGCACATGATGATTAAGAGGTACCTTCTTGGGCATGTGCAGCATCAGTTTGGAGAGCTACAGGATCAGCCTGATAATGACTACGTAGCTGTCTTTGCACACAGCATGACACATGTGTCATGGGGACATGGTATTCCTACCGTTGAGGCAGGTGATAGTTTCAGGCACTTGGTAGCTCACCCATGGGCTTATGATCAGGGTTTGGTAGATCCAGGGACCACACAGGCCTATAGAGACTGGTTCAAACCTCCTCTTCGGTTGACCGTTCTCGGTGAGGATCCAGAGGTGCGCAAGGTCAGAGGTAGAGGGAGAGGACGAGGGTGAGGACCAAGGGTCAAGATTCAATAGGATCCACCATTTATGCCCCTAGGACCACTAGGTCAGGTAAATGTCCAGATGTAGGATCAGTAGCAGGAGCCGCTAGTCCCACCATCACGAGCTGAGGGTGAGGATCAACCTCACATGCAACCACAGGTACAGCCACAGGGATAGGCAGACAGTTGGGATGCACTGATTGCATAGCTGTAGGCCCAAGTTCATGCGTTGATAGCGGAGAGAGACCAGGTGAGGGCTGAAAGAGAGTAGCTTAGAGCATAGAGGGATTAGTTTGTGTAGCAAAGATAGGCTACAGAGCTACAGGCAGCTACTAAGCTAGGCCACAAGTAGCAAATCGAGAGTATGACATCCTCCTCCTCCCAGGGTACAGTGCCAGTATGATCCTACAAGGATGCTATCTGAGAGATAGATTACTACCGTAAGGCCTACCATGACACTGTACCTAGAGCAGACTGGGTCCTAGAGTACTCAGAATGGGTCAACCAGAGACCAGCAGAGGGTCATGGTGACAGGGGCGAGGGCAGTATTCACAGAGATCGAGCTTGACCCAGATGATACACCTTTTGTGCCTTATGGGCTCATTTTTGATAGCTTGATGGGCATTTTGTACTGATTGACATATATGTGTACAGTGATCCAATTTATTCTATGGCAGTGACATTGATGATATATATATATGAGTCAATTTTGATGTGATGAAATGCGTACTTTTTTATTTATGCATGTATGATTCTTCTTCTATATGTTATGGATGCACTTATTTCTAGTGATGTTTCTGCAATGATTATGACTAATAGATCTATATTATGCTCACCTATGATATGATGTGCAATGATGTTAACTATATGATGATTTATTTTATGCCAATGCAATATGTGAAATGGGTTTTAATATGTAAAATGATATGATTTATGTTATATGCAATAATGTGTGGGATATTCTTATATATGAGATGATTTATGGATGGATGTACTATGAATGCGATGGTTGTGATATGATGCAAATGAAATGGTGTTAATGCATAATGAGATGGTTTTTATGAGATGCATTGATATGTTAATGCAAAGTGATATGCTGATGCATAATGCGAACATAATGTGATGATATGATGTTATTTATGTTATGCAAGCATGTATGCCTAATGAATTAAATGCTTATATACCTATTATTTATGTTATGCAAGCATGTATGCCTAATGAATTAAATGCTTATATACCTATCATTTATGATTATGCAAAAATGATTATGGAATGCTTTTGTTTATGCTATGTGATGATTTAGATGGTAATATGAAATGGATATGAAATGCCAATGAATGTTTATGCAATGATTGATATACTGCCATGAGATGTAATGTAATGGGTGAGATGCAATGACATGGATGCACCTATTTATGAAGCATTTTTATGATAACCTATTTATTATGATTAAAATCCAATGCGTATATTTCCTATATGATCTATTTATGCAATATTCTAATGATTTGTGGATGCAGAATCGATGGTGATGATGATCAACTTTCATAGTACCTTGTTAGCATGATTAGTAAGAAAAGAAGTCATTTCAACAAGACACAAGATGATGCAAATGCAAGTGATGATGATGATGATGATGATGATGATGATAATGATGATGATGATGATGATGATGATGATGATTACTTTTTGAGGAATTGGGATTTTCAAAGGGCCAAATTTTCTTATGATTGATAACACACGTGGTATGATGCATCAAGGTATAGAAAACCAGGATGGTGTGGTACTTAGTGTGATGGACTTTGACTCGACAATCAAATAGGAGTACTCTTGTTCACACCTAACATGCAAAAACCTTGCTAGGATGTACTTCAGAAGTTTTAGACACCTCAAACCAAAACACGGAAAGATAAACCTATCCCTATAATGGTCAACAAGTTTCCCTAGACCTCTTCCATACATACCTAACAAAGCAAGTATTCGCTGAGGTTATATTACAAGAACGTCCAAAAAGCACAACAAACAAAAGATAACGATCATTTCCCCATTCTTATCTCTAAATCCTTTGTTTCGGGATATCATCGAGATGTCCTTGGAATGAGCACAAAATAAGATAAGTCAAAATATAAAGACCAAGTAAACAAACAAACTGATGCTCTTCAATACCGCTAATGTAAAGAGGATGTGTTTTCTAAGGATGGGAACTGAAACTTATTGCCAAAAGATAATGCCCATTGTAGGAAGGATTCATCCTAGGACATGTTAGTGGATGGCGACACGTCATTTCATTTACCCAAAGTTCTCTAAGGGATGATTGATATAGGACCGATTTAGATGATGTGTTACCAATACTAAGAGATGACCAATTTGCTTACACACTGACTTAGACTTAAGACTTGACATTTGGAGTACTACTTTTAAGCTACTAAACTTGTTTCTGATTGTTTACCAAAGGTTGCTGATGAAGATTAGTTTATTATGAGTGGTGCTTATTGCGGGTGCAAGCGATATGAGGTGGATGGATTTTTTCAAATATTTGGATGTTTTTGATGTTTTGCAATGTTTTGAGGTTGTTTTTGGTATTTTTCAAGGTTTTCAAATTTTTGATTTTTTTTATTTTCCAATGTTTTAGGATTTTCTGAGATTTTGACCAAAAGATTAACCTAAAGACCTATCCTAGGGGTCTTGGGAGTTGATCAATAGATTAGCCTTGCCTACGTTATACACGTAGAGACCACGTAGTTCGACTGACATTTTGACTGATTTATAGATGATGTTATACATGATGAGATGTCAGCTTATTATGATGGACTCCTATAGGACTAACCTAAATGCCTTAGGGGATGATCAAAGATCAACCTTGCCTATGTTCAAGCTCAGAGATGACGTAGTTTGACATGACGACTCCATTTTTGACTTTTTGGCTGACTTTTTGACCTATTTTTTTGGATTTTGATATGTTTTGATTTTTTTGGATTTTCTGAGTTTCTAATGTTTTTGGATATTTTTATTTTCTAATGTTTTAAGAATATACACAAATTTGATCTGATGACAATGTGCCCCCAGTGTGATACAATAGACTACTCTAATAAAGGCAGGACAAACTGACCTTGAGGATGGGCCGAGTAGTACTATGAGGGATCATGATACGAACACAGTGTTGTGCAGTTTTTGCACACACGCCCCACTTGGAGTAGGGACCCTCTTTTCTAGTGTCTTTGACCTTTGGTTTTAGGGGACTTATCTTTTTAGGGTCTTGGCATGTTGATCTTGCTGGCTTTGACATTGCCTTGAGGTTTGAATTGATTGAAATTGAGTCCTAAGCAAACTCCGGGTTTTCACCTGACCCTAGGATTTTCCAGCTCTGACGGATTTTCTCAGGCTTGGCCCTTTGTCTGTATCTGGCTGGATTCTCTGAATCCAGGTTTCTGCTTGATCCCAGGATTTTCCGTCCTGGGTGGATTTTCCCGGACTTGGCCAAAATCCCAATCTTCATTATTTTCCTGGTTTTTGCATTTCTGCGAAATTCCTGTCCATTCGGATTTCCGCGTATTCCCAGATTTTTCAAAATTCTATTTTGGGCTCGGGTTTCCAGATTTGTCAAAAATGTCTCGTCGCGCATTAATGACTAAGGTACCTTCACTCAGTTGGGTATATGGGCAGATTTAGGGCACTTTGAGCATCATTCTAACTTCGTTCACTCATCTGCTTTTACTCTGGCGATTAGAAATTCTCATTTGCGCCTTGAAGATTGATTTGAGTCATCTGAGTGTAGATTGATTGGAGTGCTACTGGCTAAAGTTATCATTGCTTGGACGCGCTTGCTTCCTGGTTTCCTCCTCGTGCCTGAACTCTGTCCGCTTTGATCCATCGTAGGTGGTCGATGACTCCTCTTGTTTGTTTACGCCACGATTGGGTTCTTCTGTTTTTAATGTTGATCATTTGGGTCAGCCTTTGCCGGGTCTTGATTCCGCGTTTATTGAGTCCAGGCTTGACCCGTTTTTGTTGTAGAACCCTATTCCCCATGCCCTATGAGCTCTATTTATCCATTGGATGGTGTATGTATCCTTTAGATGGGGTTCTGGGTTAGATTGCTTGCCCTTTTTAGTGCGAAATCTACTATCGATGAAGTTAGAGTTTTCTTGGTGCTCGGCCCAGAATGGTGGATTTGGGATGATTTGTCTGTCTTGTCCTTGTAGCACACTGGCCTCATCTTGTGAAGATTCAGATGCCTTAGGTGAATCCTTAGCCGATATTTTGAACCTTAAGGTTTCCCCTAGTTTTAATGGTGGGTGGGTTATTCGTCCAGATTAGGGCATCGTTGTTTTGGCATGGGAATTTGTCCTTTGCAAGCTTCTGAGACTTTGGGATCCTTTGCGCTCTGAATTTTGTTGATTATCATCAGTTTTGAGACTATTAGAACTCAGGTGGAGGAGATCCCATGATCATTTGGCCTTTGGTTTGCATTTCATCATTTATTGGGTTTCTGAGGTCGTCGGGGAATTTCCTTGCTTCCAAAATTTCCCAGTTTGGGCTTATTCTGCGGGCCAGGGTAATTTCTGGAGCATTTTGAGCTGTCCGCGAAAATTTGTCTCATCCGAATTTCTCCAGTTTTCCTATCTGACTTCGTCCCGATTGACATTTCGATGATAGGATTAATGGAATGATTGTTAAATGCTTATTTCTTGTTTCCAATGAGTGAATTCCATGATTATCTTCTGATCTTTCATCCGTACTAACGATCCATTTGACTAATGATGCTTTGGCGACAGGAATCTGTCTGGGTCAGATTTCTCCAAAATTCTGCCTCGACGGTATTTTCCCAGATGGTGATATTTCCCAGACTGCTTTATTTTTCTAGATCTTCAAAGGATTAGCAGTAGTGATGGATTTTAGTTGATTTATATGATTTATGCTAACCTTTTGGATTGAAATATGAACAATTGAATACTAATGATGATTTTTGGATGTGCAGGCCAAATTAAGTAAAGCTGCTGCTGGGAAGTCTAAGGGTGGCACAGGAGGGTCATCCATCTCTGAGGTAGAACGGTTACGACTAGATATGAAGGGTCAGCTTCCTGAGAGCAAAGTGTCTTCTGTGTGGGCCGAGGTATCTGATACTAATGTTGGGGCCTAGAGATACAAGGAGTTTAAGCAGAGGACGACAAAGAAGGATCTGTCGGCCTTGAGGCAAGGAATGATGAACTCCGGATTGGTGCATGTGGCAGGTTTCCCTTCAGTGGTCTAGTGCTATGAGCTAATTCTCGAGTGCGCCCGATAGTATGACTTCGATACACAAAGGGTGGTTAGCACTGAGGGAAGGGTCTTGGCCAACTTCAGTCTGGCCTCTATTGCACAAGCCTTCAGCATGCCTGACTTACCTTCTGTGTGTGCTCTGAACATAGAAACAATGAAGACATATTATGAGAATGAGCCCATCAAGGCTTAGCAGATAGTCAACTCGTGGCTGGAGAAACCCAAGTCCCATTATTCAAAGTTGCCCAAGCAGTTGCACAGGGTTAAGTTCATATCAAATGTATATGATGCTATCACCTTCTTGAGCAGAGTGGCTGGTTTGAGGACTGCCAGGGTGCTAGAAAGTTGGATGGTCCACATGATAACCAAGATCGAACAAGGGACCAATTATCACTGGGCAGGGTTCATCAGTGCAGAAATTGATAGGCAGTTGAGGAATGTCTTGGAAACAAAGAAGTTCACCATGTCCTCATACGTGGTGTATATACTAGCCATCTCTTACCCATATAAGGGTCTGAATCTGAGGGGGATACTTGGACAGGATATCATTTATGAGGTCTATCTAGAATTGCATCTTGGGCATAAGGATTACAAAAGGGCTAACAATGCATTCACCATGCATATCACCCAGATGCTGCAGAATGCTGAGCACATGAGATTGTCCGACGGAGCCAAGGGGCTAGTAAAGAACTATGGAGCCTGGTTCATCCAGTTCCCCACCTTCACCTACCTCAGGATTGATGGATGCCCGGTTGCTCCTTACAAGTTGCCTCGGTACCCTACTGATCACCTTGTTTTGTTGGAGGTTGTGAGGCAGATCTGCAAATTTGATGCCATTGTGAAAAGGGAAAAGTACAAGATAGGCTTTGGTGGAGACTTCCCTCTCGGGATTGGTGTGGCAGAAATGTGCCCCTCTATTCAATCAGCCCATACTACAGGGGGAGAACTGGCAGTGTATGGTTTCTCCTTCCACTCCAAAAGGATGAACTTTGACATAACTAGACAAGCACAGAGGAAGGATACCAGGGAGTACAGGCATAAGGATGACCTAGAGGATTATTGGGTCAATATCAAGGATGACCTCGAGGCGAGAAAGAAGAGATACTCCAGAATCTCTGTGGAGGCAGTTAGGCAGTATAATGTCAAGTTGATCCCGGATCAACTGGAGGATGATGAAAATTTGATACAAGACCATGCCTATGAAGCAGTGAAAGACAAGCCAGCCAGGGATATTGACTGGAATGAGGATGAGGTTACAGAATTGGAGGACCTAATGGCCCCTGTAATGAAATTCACTCTTTCTTGGGTAAAACATAAAATCTGGGAGCTGTAAAATGCAAAGGTAACTTGCACCTTGAACTTGATGGGAGACCTCAATCCCATGTCGACTTCTGACGAATCCGGGGAGGATGATCCCAAAGGGAAAATAGTGAAGAGCTCCCCTTTCAAGATCAAGGTCAAAGGTCCTAAGGAAGGAGAACCCGAAGTGAAAAGGAGGCCAAAGGGAAAGAGAAGGTGGAAGACCTTAATGCTCAGCAAGTCCTCTGATGAGGAAGAGTCTGGAAAAGCTGAAGAGAAGGATGCTCCTCCACCACCAAAGAAAACCAAAACAACTAGGACCTCGAAGAAGAAGGGTCAAGAGGCATCAAAGGATGAGCCTCCTATTGTTGATGTGGAAAGTTCAGGAGGGGAGAAAACAAAAGTCTATACGAGGAAATCAAGAACTCCCTCTCTAAAGGATACAGTGCAGAAGAAGGATTCTCCTTCGATGCCACCAGCTGCAGAACCATCCAGGGCTGTTTCTCCTCCATCGAGCATACCAGAGCCAAAAATTTTGGGGGAACAGGAAACTAGTGGAGAAGCAGAGCCCTTCAAGGAGGGGACTCTCTTTAGTGAAGCAATAGAGATGGAGGTGGAAGAGGAGGAACGACATACTTCTCCTTTGGTACAATATGAAGACTCCCCAGAAAGTGACAAAGGCCACGGATCGCTTGAGTCGGAGGAAAATATCCCTGCTAAGACCCCATCACCAGTGCATCCAGAGGTAGAACTTGAGGAAATTGATCAAGGTGAGCTATTTCCGGAGAAGGAGGATGATAAGGCAACTACAAAAGAAGAGAAACCGACAGAAGAACCGGAAGAAATTATGACGGAAGAAATCCGGATTGACCCTGCAGCCCCGGATCGGCTAGAGAAGGAACTAGCAAGGAAAAAACAAGTGATTATTAAGGATACCCCCTTGGACTGGGATGAAATGCTATCGAGGATCAGTAAAGGAAAGAAAAAGAAGGCAACAAAGGTGATCTCAAGGGTGGAAAGAGATGAAATGCATAATAGGGTTGTCCATATTGCCACTCCTACCACGGATAAAACAAAAGAGGAAGTCATTGGTCAAGACTACAATATTCAGACTATCAACCTTGGACCGGATTCCATGGAACAGGATATAGAAGAATTTGAAGGGTCCAGCGCAGTAATTGTAGGCAGGTTGAGGAAGGAAACTCAAACCAAACATGAGCTAAGCAGAGAGAATGAGAGACTGAAGAAATGTTTGGAGGAAGTGATGAAACCCTTGCAGTCACTCCATCCTTCTTCATCTGCTACTCCCAGTTTTCTGCCCAAGGAAACCATCTCCGAAATTGAGAAATTAAAAGCCTCGGTTCAAGCTGCAATAGACTGGCTGATGAGTGTGCAAACGAAAGGAGATGATACCATCGAGGACATTCTGTCTATTGGGAAGGACGTAGTCCAGGCCAAAGAGCTGTTGGAGCATGTACTGTCACAGGATAAGGAAAACATGGATCTTTTGCTATAGAGATCGAGGGTCATCATAGGACGTGGCAGAGAGCAACTGGCTAAGGATGGTATCCTTCCCTCCTCCAAATTGGATGAACATTGGGAGTGGTTTGAGGCTCTGCAAATTAGGAAGAAGGCTCTGAAGAAGATACAGAAATGAAGGAAATCAATTGACAATGAGCTTACTGCAGTATATGATGGATGCATCGCCTTCTTTGAGATAATGATAGGTAGGAAGAAAATAGCTCCTAGATATCTGAGCTTGGAACAACTGAAGGAATGGTGGCATGAAGTTTATGCCCCAGATGTAGAAGGAGTTGTCACCAGCAACTAGCTTGATGATGCAGCCACCTACATGGCGGTGATAGACAAGTATCTATCCAGCAAGGAAGATTGGAGTAAAACTGTTGAGCGGTCCAAGGAAGAAATTGACTCAATTAAATGCCGACTTAAGATTTTTCCTTTGCCACCTATTGCCGAGTTGGATGGAATGTTCTTGAGGGTGCAGGGTTCGTTGGGGCAGAAAGGATAAGGGAAGAAGCGGTTGATGTTTATTTTGAGATTTGTGCTTCCCTATTATCATGGGGCATGCATTGGATGGGACTGCATTGAAGATTGTGTCAAGGCCAACCTAGATGATGGCATTTAATGTGTGCCTTAGTTTGTTTTTCCTTGGCCGACCTATTTTGGCAGTTTTTATTATTTTGTAAAAATGTTTGGCTGGGCCAACATACCTTGGGATTTGCTATTAATAGGAATTCTTTCCTCATTGTAAAGAGTTAGACATTAGCTAGGTAGTAATAGAGAAGTGAGAGCAATAGTTAGAGCATTTTCCTTAGAAGTAATATTCAGTTTCTTGAAGCAAATTCTGTATCAGAACAGTTGAATTGTTGCAGCATTTTGGTGATTAATACAATTGAAGACATTGTGGTTTTCCTGGTGAAATCTCTTGTGTTATTTCATCTTGCATGGTTCTTTTGTTCTATCTTTCAAATTGCTTGGAAATCTAGGGTTTAGTATTCAGAAATAAATCAATTTCAGTTGGAGGCATGATGTTTATGATTTCATATTTGGAATGTTTGTAGCTATCTCTGGTCTATACTCCCAGTAACTATCTGATTGTAGTAGGCTGGTGAAGTCAACCTGGACCATATATTCAATGTGCTTAAGTTCAATTGTAGATGAATGTCTATGATTTGAAAATTTAAATACCTTAGAAGATTGCACCGTTCTTGTAAGATTGCATTGTGGGTTGATCAAGAACTGGTTATTTGAGATAGGTCCATTCCAAATATCTGTTGTTTACATTGTTCATTCTAGGAGTAGTTTAGATTCTATTATATCCTCACACCCTTATCTTTTGCTATTTCTTTATCATTTGGTTAGATTTAGGATTAAAGATCATCATATTGCAAGATCTGATAAATAGGAAGATACAGTTTGCTTGTAGTAAGGTTCGATTGTGATTATCAGCATTTCACATTTTATCTGAGCTATTTATGCACTGTTATGACCTAACACCCGAGAGACCTTGGGGTGATTTTCAGTGATTTATTGTTGAAAATAACCTTTCAAGAGAGATAGAATATTGCATTCTGTCTAAGTTGTTGTTGTACAGAAAACACCATCAACACACAGGACCAAGCTATGGTGCAGATGCAAGTGGATGAGTGATGGATGGAGATATGGATGTGATGGATGATGGAAGTGAAATGGATGGATGATGCTGAACAAGCCATAAGGATCCTGGTGGATGGAAAGTGCTTATTTACACAAGGCACCTGTTTGCCAGGTTTTCACCAAGGTACTTGCCCAAAGTGCCACCAAAGTGGTTTTCACTAGAGGATAATTTTTCTCTTTACTATTTTTGATCCTTTTTCTAATTTTTTTGGATTTTTTTCTTTTTTGATTTTTTTTGTTGTCACTGAGACACCTATTTTCTAGGTTTTCGCCGAAGTGATCATTTTTTCAGGACATTTTCTAATTTTTTTGGATTTTTTGGTTCTATACCGTGAAAGATTTAGGCATAAAACTTTTTGAGATGGGAGCTATTCATTAGGTTCTATACCTTTGGGTGTTGATAACTGATATGCCCCTAATTTGTAATTTACTGTTATGATAAATGGTCCTAACCAATTAGGTTCGAACTTTCCTTTGTTGCTTCGGTTTGGGACATTCTTCTGATTTTCTTTTAAGACTAGTTCTCTGACTTGGAAATTCTTGCTTCTGATTTTCTTATTGTAGCTTTTTTTGAGTCTATTCTAATAGACTTGCAAATGATTCAAAGCATCCATTCATCTCTCATCCAGTAACTCTAGCTCATTTAGTCTTGATACCCGATATTCTTCATCCATGATGAGGTTTTGCAATGATATCCTAAGGGATGGGAGCTCGATCTCAATGGGGAGTACGACTTCCGATCCGTAGACCAAGGAGAAGGGGGTGACGCTAGTGGGTGTGTGGATGCTGGTTCGATAAGCCCAGAGGGTAGGATTAAGCTGCAAATGCTAGTCATGACCTGCGTCATTGACTGTTTTCTTGAGGATTTTTAGGATGGTTTTATTTATGGCCTCTACTTGGCCATTGTCTCAGGGATAGTACGGGGTGGAGAAGTGATGCTGGATTTTAAATTTCTCACACAAGTCATGAAAATCCTGGTTCTTGAATGTTGTCCCATTATCTGAGATAATGGCTTGTGGGACACTGTAATGATAGATGAGATAGTTCAGGATGAATTTTGAGATCCGCTTTCTAGTGATATACGTCATGGGTATGGCCTCCACCCACTTTGTGAAGTACTCAGTTATAGTTATGATGAATTTATGGCCAATGGATTAGGTGGGTGTGATTTTCCCAATGAGATCGAGTCCCCACTGTGAAAAGGGCCATGGTGTGACGATCGAGTGAAGCTGTTGAGCTAGAGCATGGATGAGGTCCCCATGCTACTAACATTGTAGACACCTTTTAGCATGATTATGTGCTTCTCTTTCCATTGTGGGCCACTAATACCCCATCCTCAGTAGTTTCTTAGCGATGGTCATTCCACTCAAGTGTAAACCACATATACCGTTGTGTACTTTGGTTAGAGCGGTTAATGCCTCCTCAACATTTAGGCAGCACAATAAGGTTCCTTCTATGCTTATACAGTATAAGGTATCACCTAGGATGACAAATTTGGATTCCTTTTTGACAAAGGTTTGTTTTAGGTTTAATGGGAGGTCAGTGGGTATAACTGCTATTCGAAGATATGTATAGATGTCATGATACCAAGGATCACTAGGACCAATGATTTCACACACATATTCTGATTCTGGTACCTCGAATGTGGGGATGAGAAGCTACTCAATTAGAAATTCATACTTTGGCATGTTATGAGGGATGTGTGATAGGGACCCAATTGTAGCCATGGCATCAGCTGCTCTGTTGTTGGTTCTTGGAATTTGCTCGAATGTTATGTCAATGAAGGATTCTCTTAGAGTCTCCAACAATTTCTTGTATGGAGTGAGCTTGTAATCCTTAGTCTGATATTCATTATTGACCTAATTTATGATCAACAGAGAGTCTCAATACACTTTGAGAGCTATGATGTTCCATTGTACTACTATTATGAGGCCTATAGTCAAAGCCTCATATTCTACAATATTATTAGTGCAAGGAAATGCTAGTTTGTATGACCTTGGTATCCAATCCCCTTGTGGGGTGATGAAGAAGATACCAGCTCCTGATCCATGTTGTGTGTATGAAGCATCGAAGTATAGTTTCCAATGGTTAGTTACGTTAATGCTAAAGATGGATTCATATGGAAACTCTGAGACAAGAGGATTCTCAAAATAAATGGGTGCTTCTGCTAGTTGATTTGTAATAACTTGACCCTTGATTGCTTTCCTCTCTACATACTTGATGTCATACTCTAACAGTATCATTTCCCATTTTTTTATTCTTCTTGTGAGCATTGCCTTTGATAAGAGATACTTGAGGGGGTCAATTTTGGCAATGAGCTTTATCTTGTGTGCCAACATGTAGTGTTTGAATTTTTGAGATGCAAATACTACTGCGAGGCATGCCTTTTCGATGAATGAGTAGTTTAGCTCATGACTGACCATTGTCCTGCTAATATAGTAGATAGCCCTCTCCATTCTATTTTCATCATGCTGAGCTAGGAGAGCTCCGAGGGTTGTTGTTGTTGCTAACACATATAAGATCAATAGCTTCTTTGGGATGGGTGGCATTAAAATTGGTGGTGTTAGTAGGTATTCCTTGATTTTGTTGAATGCTTCTTCACATTTTGTATCCCATTTGTACGCTACCCCCTTGTGGAGTAGGTGTGAGTATGGGTTCTTCTTGTCTACCAGTTGTGCTATGAATCTTCTAATGGATTGGAATCTTCCTTGGAGGCTTCTCAATTTTTTTAATGTCTTTGGTGCTTCCATCTCAAGGATTGCTTTCACTTTTTCTGGATCTACCTCGATACACCTTATTAATACTATATACCCTAGGAGTTTACCTGATTGCACGCCAAAGACACACTTCTTGGGATTTAGTCTGACCTTGTATTCCTCCAATCTATCGAAGATAGCACTTAGGGTTGCTATATGATCTTGTCTTTTTCTTGATTTAGCTAGAATGTCATCGACATAGTCTTTGACTATTTTATGAATCATGTCATGGAATATCAACGTCATGGCCCTTTGATAGGTTTCTCTTGCATTCTTTAGGTTGAATAGCATCATGTTCTAGTAGTAGGTCCCCCATGGACAAGTGAAAGCTATCTTATATTGATCTTCTTTTGCTATCATGATTTGGTTATATCCTAAAAATTTATCCATTAGTGATAGCATCTCATGTCCTACTGTCATGTCTACTATCATGTCGATGTTGGGAATCAGGAAATCATCCTTGGGACATGCCTTGTTCAAATCTCTAAAGTCTGTACAAATTTTGATGGCTCCGTCGTGCTCTGAAATAGGTACCAAATTTGACACCCATTCTGGATAATCAATTGGTCGGATAAATCCTACATCTAACAACTTTTTGAGCTCCATTTTGACTAACAACGTGATTTGAGGATGCATTTTTCAAAGCTTTTGTTTGACCGACTTTGCTTCTGGATACACTACTAAGTGATTAACCACAGTTTGTAGATCAAGCCTTGGCATGTCGAAATAACTCCATGTGAAGTTTATTTTCCTTTCTCTTAGGAATGCTGCTAGGAGTTCTTACTCTTTTGATAATAGTGATTCTGCATAGAATGTGATATGTAGGGTCTCCTCTATTCCTAGGTTAACATGATTTCATTTTTCAGCCAAGACTACTGACTTTTCCTGATGAATAACTCTTAGAGAAAGATTGAATCCTTCATCCTTAGGTGCCTTAGAGAGGTTTTCACCATTGGATACATCCTTTCTTTTTACTATTTTCTTGTCAAAGAGTGCTACAAGGTGGTTTTCAATCAAGGACTTGGATATGATTCTTAGTTTCTCACTTTTGCAACTGAAGGATTCAATTATTTCCCCGTAATAGGCATGTGTGTCCAAGTCCATTATAAACCCTGCCTTGTGATCCCCATCTAGAATATTATCCCTCAATCCCATGAATTCTGAGAGCACCTCATTGTTTTCAAACGTATCAAGAACTTGTGGTCCTCGTTGGTCGTAGTTGATTAGTTGGGGATACACTAAATGGATCTCATGATTTTGATGATCAGATTCAAAAGATAAGGTACTAATCATGCAAAGGGCAGTATCTTCAAATAACCTAGGTAGATTGGTCATGGTATCTTCATCATTGCTACTAATACAGGCCTCAGTTATAAAGTTATGTATGTCTCTACCTATGGATATTGGTGAGTGCACTTGTGCTAGTATTGGTTGAGGAGAAATATTAACCGTTCTAACCAGAGGACTTCGGCCACATATGGTTATACTCAGAGGGGTACATCCAAGGCCAAGATTTGTTATGGGTCATGTCTCCGGCATGATAGGTATTATGAGCCCATTGTCGTTTAGTCCCAGTCTTTGATTCCTATCGTAGCCCATTGCGAGCATCATTTGTAGGCCCTTGCTTGTCTCATCCATTGGTAATTCAGGTGTCAATATTTCATCTTGATAAAACATGTGAGATGGATCTGCTTCAATAACCTCTTGACCAAGATCTCCCTAGCTTGTGAATTTAGGATAGTTTTCAGGATACGTTTGTGATGTGGAAGCTTGTTTTTCTTGTGGTCGTCCCTGTGATCTTGGAGATTGTGGTAACTCTCCTATCACAAAATCATTGTTAGGGAACTTGTAGCTTCCACAACCATTCTCCTGGATGATGAGCTTGATGTTGGAGATGGTGGGGATGGTGGGAATGGTGGGTGTCTCTGTGGCAGAAGTGGACGTGAGAGTGGCGGGGTCGATGTATGGTGTGGATGGGCCTTCATCATTTTTTGGCACTTGGGGGATTTTTTAATACTTTGCCTCAATATTTTTACAATATGAGAATGGTTTGGGATCTCCATGGATAGTAACCTCTTGTCTATTATGCATAAATTTCACACATTGGTGGAAGGTTGATGCTACGGCTTTCATCGCATGAATCCATGGGCGTCCCAGGAGGATATTGTATGGAAAATCAAGGTCCAAGACCTGACAAGTGGTTTCCATGAGTTTTGGCCCTACTTGAATAGGGAGTTTAATCATGCCTTGAGACACTCTTTCTTGGTCATCATATGCTCTTATCGTGATGCCTTTTCCTTTGTCGATGGAATCTTTTGATATTTTCAACTGCTTGACGAGGCTGAGAGAAAAAATGTTCAAACCTACACCCCCATCCACCAAAACCCTTTTGACTTTTCTCTTATTTACGATGGCTTCCAAGTGAAGTACATGGTTGTGAGATGGTTGGGCGGGGAAATCTTGGTTAGAGAATGTAAGGATATTAGGCGTTATGATATTTTTGACCATAGCTTGGAATTGCTCTGCATTGAGATCTGTAGGAACTGTGGATGAGGCTAATGCTTCCTCAAGGATCTTCTTATGAGTTGATGATATTCTTAACAACTCCATGATGGAGATGTGTGTTGGTGTTCTCTTGAGTTGGTCTAGGACATTATATCCATGTGGAATAGATCTAGATGAAGGGACCCTATTTGGTTGGGATGATCCTGCGATGGTGACCTTGCCGCCTCTTGTGGTGACTCCACATTCTTCGGCATGGGCGCCCTTGATGGTGATGACCATGCAGCCTTCATTTAGGGAGGCAACAACTATTTCATATACATGATTTACACTGCCCCTCCCTTTATCCTTTTTATTCCCTTTGTTGCCATGATTCGACATCAGATTCATGTAGATTTTAAGATCCTGATTTCCCATAGGTTGTTCCACGTTTATGATTTTCTTATCGATGAGATCTTGGATTCAATGTTTTTGAGTCTCATATAGCTATTTGTGGTGTGGCCTTTGATTTTATGAAATTTGCAAAGTTGATTCTCATTATACCAAGGATATTTTACATCGGGTTCTTGGTAGTTTTCAAATGTAGGAGGTTTGATGAGTTTTTCATTGATCAACTTTTTCATGATGTCCTCAAGTGGTTCCCCCAAAATGGTGTATTTTCATATGGGATATGTTTTGCGTTGAAGTGGTCCTCTTTGGTCATTGATATTATTGATGGTTGGATTGTTGTTGGGTTGATATGTTGTGTGATGAGTGCTTTGATGTTGTGTTTGGATTTATTGTGTGGGTGTATTTTGGCGAGGGCCACTAATGACCACCTTGGCATATATGACAGCATCATTAGTAATGTTTTTATTTCTTTCCCACGTACAAGGTTTATCATTGTAATTGGATGGTGGGTGGTTATTTTGTTGTTCGTGATATGATGTTGATTCTATGGGTTGAGTCACAAGGGCTCTTTCGATGCTAAGCACCTTGGAGATCAATTAATCATATGTGGTGATGCCCTGAACCTTGAGATGAAATGCCAAGTGGCCTTCAAGGTTGGCTATGATGGTGCAAACTTGTTCTTCTGGCATGGTCCACTTTCTCTGATTGGCCTTAGATCACCATCATTGAAGGAATGAAGCAAAATATTCATTCTTTCCTTGTTTCAGAGCTGAGAGCTCTTTGAGACTAACATCCATTGCAATGTTACATGCGTAGTTCTTAATGAATTCATCCCTAATTTCTTGGAATGTCCTAATGCGTGAAGGTAAGTGAGAGAACCATTCTATAGTGGGGCCTGTGAAGGTCCTAGGAAATAGTTGCATTAGGTAAGTATTGTCGTATGCGACTTCCATACAATGAACCTAGAATTCCCTGATGTGATCTTCAGGGTTTCCCATCCCTCGATATTTCTCAAATTTGGGGATTTCAAATCCCTTAGGGAATGGTTTCATTTCTAAGATCCTATCAAATGGATAGGGACACAAGTTACTTGGTGTTTTGGTTGTTCGCCCTGATTGAAGGTCAAGCACTTGTTGTGAGAGAAACTTGAGTTGTGTCGTCACATCATTTTGCGGATCAGGGGGTGGGATGAAGGTGTTTTGTGGTGTTGCAATCATGGTTTGGATAGGTGCGTTGGTCGGTGTGTTGTTTGATGGTATCTATATGTTCTGGCGAGCGAGGTAGGCTTCCACCTGCTTTTGTATGAACAACCCCTGTTGTTGATCTTACTACTACTGCACTAAGATTTGTGCTTGTTGTTGTGCTTGTTGCTACTCCAACAATGCTTGTTGTTGTGCTTGTTTCTGTTCTAACAACGCTTGTTGTTGGGCTTCCAATTATGGTACTTCTTGATATTCTTGATATTGCTTTATGGCTTGCTGATATGCTTGCAATTGCGTTGCTTGTCTTCGTGCAAGAAGTTGTGCTTGATATTGGGCTTGCGCTTGTGCTGCTTGTGCTTGTGTTGCTTGTTGTTGGAATAGAAGTTGTGCTTGAATGACCTTTTGTGCTTACAATGCTTACACGGCTTGGGCGGCTTGTTGTTGTTGTTGTTGCAATAACGCTTGGGCTTGTTGTTCTTTTTGTGTAGCTTGGGTGACTTGTGTAGCTTGTTGAGTAGCTAGGTGTATGGCTTTTTGTTTTTGCACTTGTTGGTATCCTCTTTGA
Source organism: Sequoia sempervirens (assembly GCA_007258455.2). Classification (NCBI taxonomy): domain Eukaryota; kingdom Viridiplantae; phylum Streptophyta; class Pinopsida; order Cupressales; family Cupressaceae; genus Sequoia; species Sequoia sempervirens. The sequence goes on from VDFB02049217.1 coordinate 148,460,668, forward strand.
AAAGCAGCTTGCAATGTTGCGTTGTATTGGTTTGATGTGGTGAACGTTGGTGGTGGTGGGGGTGGCGGAGGATTTGAAATGGCGTTCATGGTGGTGGTGAATGGTGATGTCGTGTTGATTATTTGATTAGTGGATGGTGGTGTTGGTGTGGTAAGTGGCGTCATTGATGTGATTAGCTCTTGAGAGACCATGCTTTGTGATGTTATGGGGGTGTTTGATGATGTTGCAATTTTTTGTGTTTGTCGCCTATTGTTGTGATGTCGATGACAAGTTTTGAGTGTTAAACAAAATGCTTTGGTTGATGGTTGGGATGTTGTTTTGATCGATACTTGGTAGAGGGGGAAGCCCTAAACTAAGGAGTTGTATGGGTGATAATGGCAGTGGTGGGATAGGTGGAAATGTAAGTGGTGTTAGTTTTTGTGTGGTGTCAAATATTCCCCCTGGTCCGAACATATCTCCCTCTTGTGAATTTGTGAGAAGAGGTGTTTGTGGTGTTGCGTGAAAAAATGATGATGATGGATTGTGATGGAATGTGAGAGGAACATTCTTGTGTAATGGGTTTTGGGGTATGTTTTGTTCCAATGTGGTGTTTGCGTCCAAGTTTTTATTATTAACAAGGGGATGTGATTGAAGAGCATTGAGAAATGTATTTCCTTTGTTGATATTGGGTTGGGTTGGAGCAAACGATGTGGTGATTTGTGGAATGTTTTGTGTGATGTTCTTGGATGGAGGTGTAGATGAAATGGGGATGGTGGATGAGATTGGTGGAAAATATGTCTCTACTATAGTACTCACATCAAAATCCGAAGGTAACTAGGCCCCTTGTTTTGCTAGTTCAAGCATGTATAATGAAGGGTTGAGTCTCATCATGATGTTGATGATTTTATGATTCTCTGGATTTTGAAGCATTTTTGTCATTTCTTCACGAGACATTCCAAAGGTAAGATCCTCTCCTTGATTTTATTCTTGTGGATTTTGTGATGATGAGAGGGTCAATGGATTACTTGATTCGATGGGATTCATTTTTGTGTTTGTTTTGCTAAGATCGCTTGAAGCGGCTATTTCTTTGTTGGCTTCCATACTCTTCTTGTATTGAGATCTAGTTAGAACCATAAAACAAGGATCAATCTTCGACAATATGGGAGATGAATCTCTTTGATTCTTTGGATTGATCTTTTGTTTTATGCCCCCCAAAGTAGAAAGTTTTAGGATGCCTTGAGGATTAAAGGTGATGATGATGTGATGTAAAGGATGAGTGATGTGAATGTTTTTGGTTTTTGATAAATCTTGAATGAGATACTAGGCTTTTAGGACTTTTTGGATTTTGATTCTTGATTTTGGATTTGAGATTTTGTCCTTGATTTTGGGATTTTGAACAAAAAGACCCTAAGATGCTAGATGATGATCTAGGGGATAGTTTTGTTCAAGGGATGATGCTTTGAATATGTGTGAGGAGAAGGATGAATCTACCCACACCCATTAAAAAAAGCTGATTGTTTCACTAAGTATATGAAGAAGGATTCATCTACATACACTAAGCTAGACAAGATGATTTTTGATAACTTTGACTAAGTATATGCAAGAGGATGCATCTACACATGCCTAGCCAAAGGTGTTTTGATAAATGTTTTCAAGGACTTGGTCTTAATGATTTTGATGATTTTTTATTTTTCCACAAAGCCTAGTATTTAAGGATGATTTCAAGATTTCCCAAAAGGTGATTTATGAGATGATGTTGTTTTTGATGTTTTGAAGGATGGATGAAAAATATTTTGATATTTTTTGATCCTAAAATGAACATAAAAAGGTACACTTTGTTTTCCTAGACCTAGGTATTGAAGAGCATGCAAATGCTTTCTAAAGACCTTTGTAACCAAGGATTGATTTCATTTGAACATTCATTTTCAATGATTTTTGCTTTGGGATTGTGAGTCTTCAACACATATGAAAGTTTATTTTGCTTAGCTTTGCTTAATGTCTTTATTTTACCAAAAACACTCTCTTCAATTAGGTTTTCAAACTAAGATGTCCAATGTAATAAATTTTTCAAACCCCCCAAGATATGTTATGTGGAAATTCAATGAGCTTAAGGCAAGGGTTTTCCTATTTTTTACTTAAGGAGACAAATTGAGATGTAATCCAATGTTTAGAAACCTTTAAGGATGTGAATCCCAAGGGAAAGCAATAAAATATGGATTGAGTCAATTGTATTTGTCTCCAAAAGGGTTTGAAATTTTGATGATGTTAAGTGTTTGTTTTTTATTTTTTTCGATCAAGAAATGCATTTTGTAACCCAATAATAAGTACAATCCTATGGATGTGTAAGACAATAGTTTTTGGATTCCCACTTGGAAAAGTCCAGCTACGCTTATCTACAGCAAACAGTTAGATGCTTGACCCCACTGGCTCCCCTCCACAGCTCATTAACATCAATCGGGGCAGCCAAGCATCAACACCCATGAAACTCCCATGGCATGTTTTCCATTTCTACTAGAAGACCAGAATGACCGTTCTTGCACCAACAAATAGATTAAAGGATTTTGGAAAAATCTAGCATATGGGTTTTAATAAGGACTTTCCATTCATAGGTGTTGACCCAACATGGCAAGAGTCCCCTTTCGGATCCATCTTGTCAGAGTCAACCGCATGATATTGGTGTTTCATCAAATATCCACATTTATATCCCAGCTAGAAATACTCTTGGCTTTAGAGTGTTACCGATTGAGTCATTCCCTTGGGTGAGTAATTTTTCCCCAAGGCATGCCCTCTAGGATAAACAAAAGCGAATGAAGAACAAAATCCATAACTCGATCAATCTTTGATAGCAACAAAGAGAGAGAATATACACGAAAATTCCCCCACTCACACTCACACAAGATGTTCAATTTTAAGCCCAAATCAAAGTGTGGAGGTGATTGATTTGTCTCACCCCAAAGTCATGAAAAAGGCCTTCTGATTCTCAAGATCTCTATAAAGTGCGAGAGAAGCGCATATGTCCTTTTTCAATGGCTTTAGTTTAAGTAAGCTTTCACAAAAACAAAATTACACTTGTTCTTTTTAAATCCCCCAAAGCAAAATGTGAGTTCGTTTTAGAGCACCAAATCACAAGTGAAAGACATTTGTTCAATTGTTAACCCAAGAAAAAAAATCTAGTAAGTTGTGATCCTCAAGTTCATTTTAACCTTTGCAAGAAGAAATTCAAAGGTTCTTTTGAAGCCCAAAAGAAGATTAGTGTCCTAAGAAAAAGAAGATAACAAATTCTTAAAAAAGTGTTAAACAAACACTAAAGTGTTTAAAAACACTTTGATTAGATGAAATATCATCATCATGCTCCATCTTCCCTTGTTTTCGATTTCCAACCTACAAGTGAGAAAAACCAGTTAGATTCTGTAGAAACACATAAATTAAAAACCAGAAAATAGAAGAAAAATCAATTATAAATCAAAAGCACGTGCTAAAATAAAATTTTCCCTTTTTACTATCTCCCAGCGTCACAACTCGTGAAAGCATCACAATTTGTTCTCCCATCGGTGCCCTCACAGTGTCACTTACCAGTCAGCGGCACTTTGTGTCAGGAAAGAGAACTCAACTACGTTGCAATTTTTGCCCAGCGTTGCAGTTTATCCCCAGTGTCACTATTTTCAAAAATTTCAAAAAGTCCTGCAAGTCAACGAGTCTAGCGGCAAAGTTAAAATTTTAAATTTTTTGGTGAGATGAGTCTAGTGGTACCATATAGTGATGCTGAAGAGCCCGCATTGCTAAAAAAGTGATGTTGACGAGCCCACGGTGCCAAAACAGTGACACTGACAAGCCTGCGTTGGAATTTCCTGTGTGTTAAGAAAAATGCAGAAATTTCAAGAAAAAATTAGAAATAATGATATCCAGCCGTCCTTCTAGCACCAAATGTGTGAACCCCAACCTTGGTACCTACAAAACAACAAGAGTAAACAAGTTAGACAAGTGATTGCAAGCCAAGACAAGGATTCCCCATTAAATCCATTTACAACATTCAAATTAGGAAGAAACTATTGAAGAACACAAAGCAAATGACAAAACAAAGATTGAATCCTAATTAGAAAAGCAAACTCTTGATCGCTTGGGGGAATTGGTGCCAATTTGATGTGAAAATTGGCCCTTTCCCAATTCCTATGATTGTAAGCTTTGATATGTTGACTTGATGAAGATATTTTATCCACTTTTGATGATGAATGGTGTGAGCTCCAAGCCAAAATCTGCAATAACCTAGCTAAGAACTCAAGATTGATGAATGGAAATGGCTAAGTATTTTAGCATGGTAACTTTGCTTGGATTGTGGATGATGAAATGAGGATATGAACCTTTCATTTATAGGATTTCAAGATGGATGAAAGTCCAAATTTGAGCAATGTGGGACTAACATTCATTCAATGATATGGTGCCACTTGTCAAGCTATGAATGGATGAAGGATGTGCAAGATTTGTGGTTTGTGCCAATAAATGCGAATATTTGAAATTCAAATTTGTTGAAATGACATGTAAGAGGGAAGGGAAATGCAATAAATGCCACTTGGCTCAAGGCAAAGGAAATGTAAGAGAAATTTATTGCCTTGTTGGATGTACATGTTGACTTGGAATTTTTGAATTCAAATTGAGAGAATATTCCAAAAGATGCCATGTGAGGAAAATAGGGATTTAATAAATGAATTAAATCTATTTTCATGTGCAACTTGCATTATCTAGAGGATGTGACATGAGATTAGATTAAATTAATCAAGGCTTTAATTAATTTAAGAGAAGATTTGATGATGTGACTTATTTGACTTAGATTTATGGATTTATTTAAATCAAATAAGAGAGGAATATGACAAGAGCCTAATTAAATAAGGATTTTGATTTATTTAATTAAAAGAGATGGTCTTAGATTAAATCAAATAAAGTTTTAATTTATTTAATTTAATGGATAGACTTTAGATATTTAATCAAAATAAAATGATTATTTAATTAAATAGGGATAATTAGATCAGATGGATTGATTTAATTAATAAAAGAGATTGACTTAATTAGGCAAGATGATTTATTCAATTAAGGGATGAAAATTGATGAATTGAATCAAATAGGGGAATTTGATTAAATGGTTAGACCGAGGGATGATTCAGAAAGAAACGATGTTAGTAAGTCAGTATCAGATGCACGATGTGAATCAGTATATTTTACGTGTCTACATTTTGCCCATCTTTGAAGCAATGCACTCGTTGCATTGGTTCAAAGAATAAATGATCTCAATCAAAGCCAAAAATTGTGATATTTAAAAACATGCCCCACTACTAGATGGTGAGAGAAAGCTTGCCATTATAATGTTCTTCCATGTGCTTCAAGTCTTCAACCTTTTTAGGCACCAAGGAATAACATACTGTGCGAACCCCAACCTTGGTACCTGCAAAACAACAAGAGTAAACAAGTTAGACAAGTGATTGCAAGCCAAAACAAGGATTCCCAATGAAATCCATTTACAACATTCAAATTAGGAAGAAAATATTGAAGAACACAAAGAAAATGACAAAACAAAGATTGAATCCTAATTAGAAAAGAAAACTCTTGATCCCTTGGGGGAATTGGTGCCAATTTGATGTGAAAATTGGCCCTTTCCCAATTCCTATGATTGTAAGATTCGATATGTTGACTTGATGAAGAGATTTTATCTACTTTTGATGATGAATGGTGTGAGCTCCAAGCCAAAATCTGCAATAACCTAGCTAAGAACTCAAGATTGATGAATGGAAATGGCTAAGTATTTTAGCATGGTAACTTTGCTTGGATTGTGGATGATGAAATGAGGATATGAACCTTTCATTTATAGGATTTCAAGATGGATGAAAGTCCAAATTTGAGAAATGTGGGACTAACATCCATCCAATGATATGGTGCCACTTGTCAAGCTATGAATGGATGAAGGATGTGCAAGATTTGGGGTTTGTGCCAATAAATTCCAACATTTGAAATTCAAATTTGATGAAATGATATGTAAGAGGGAAGGGAAAATGCAATAAATTCCACTTGGCTCAAGGCAAAGGGCACGTAAGAGAAATTTATTGCCTTGTTGGTTGTACATGTTGACTTGGAATTTTTGAATTCAAATTGAGAGAATATTGCAAAAGATGTCATGTGAGGAAAATAGGGATTTAATAAATGAATTAAATATATTTTCATGTGCAACTTGCATTATCTAGAGGATGTGACATGAGATTAGATTAAATTAATCGAGGGTTTAATTAATTTAAGAGAAGATTTGATGATGTGACTTATTTGACTTAAATTTATGGATTTATTTAAATCAAATAAGAGAGGAATATGAGAAAAGCCTAATTAAATAAGGATTTTGATATATTTAATTAAAAGAGATGGTGTTAGATTAAATCAAATAAGATTTTAATTTATTTAATTTAATGGATAGACTTTCGAGATTTAATCAAAAGAAAATGATTATTTAAGTAAATAGGGATAATTAGATCAGATGGATTGATTTAATTAATAAAAGAGATTTAATTAATTAGACAAGATGATTTATTCAATTAAGGGATGAAAATTGATGAATTTAATTAGATAGGGGAATTTGATTAAATGGTTATACCGAGGGGTGATTTAGGAAGAAACGATGTTAGTAATTCAGGATCAGATGCACGATGTCAATCAGTATATTTTACGTTTCTACACATACATTCTCATGTCTCAATCCATCAAGGAATCTCCTTCCATCAACTAGAAAAACCCTAGCATTCATGCAAACCTGAACTATAGGAAAATCTTCCAATGGTAGTAGAATCTACTTCATCCCATTAGCAATAATAGTATATATATTCTTCTTTCTATCATGAATAGCCTGTCTATCATACTACCAAGGTCTTCCCAACAAAACATGACATATATCCATAGGCATGATATCAATCAAAACTTCATCATGATAATTTCCTATCTTCAATTTCACCAAACATTGTTCACTTACTAGTATCTTATGCTCATCCTGAATCCAAGCTATGAGATAGGGCTTCGGGTGTTGCAACCTTTCCAACTTCAATTTGGTCACCATCTCTTTAGAAATGAGGTTCTCAAAACTTCCACTAACAACAATAACCTTCTAGTATTTACCATTCACCTTGTATCTTGTCTAGAACAAATTCTTCCTCTGTAATGGTTCTTTCTCCAACTCACTTTGACATAATACTCTCCTATTCAACAGTACGTCTCCATCCTCTAGTTTATTAGATGGTCCAAAATGATCCTCCTCAACAAAGGATATACTTCTATTATTCTCTATCTTCCTACTTGTCTCTCCCTGATTACATTCAAATGCTCTATGTCCTTCTCCACCACATTTATAACATTTTCCATTGAATATCCTTTTCTCTTGTCCTCTATCATCCCTTCTATAACCTTAATTTCAGTAACCACCATAACCTCCTCTTCTATAAGAGTTTCCATCACCTCTCTGGTATGAATTTTCATTCTTACTAATCCCTATTCTAGTATGGAAATGATCCTCTTCCTCCTCCAGTTAAAGTTATTCCTCTTTGAAATCTTCCACCTCTTCCTCTTTGTCTCTACTCATGTCTCTTATTCAAATTCTCCTCTTCTTTCAGGGCACACTAATAAGCCTCTTCCACAGTTAGCAACTTCATCAAACTGATTTCATCCTCTATAGATGAACACAAACCATTCACATACATGGCTAATTGCTCAATCTCATCCTCTGAATGTCCATATCTGATATTCAACTTATATAATTCCTCAGTATACTCTGTCACACTAGATTCTTTCTGCTTCAAATTTTGCAACTTCTTGACCAAGCTAATCTGATAATCTGTAGGCATAAACTTTTTCATTAACTTATTCAACATCCAATCCCATGATTTAATCTTTTATTTTCATCTTCTTTTCCTATTTGTTTGAAAATTTTCCCACCAAAGGGATGCATGTCCTCTCAACTTCGTACAAGAAATATTCACCTTCTTATCTTTAGAGGTACCTTCAAATTCAAAATACTTTTCCATCTATGTTATCCAATCTAACAATACATCTAAATCCAACTTACCATTATAATCTGATGGATTGAAATGTGGTCATGTATTCACCTTGGTTAGGGCTCTTATGAACCTCTCTTCTCCTTGATCTAGGCCAAGTTTCTCATCTCTTCCTTTCTTCCTATAATTTTATTTCTTCATCACTCACATCATCAACTAGTCGACCTCTTCTTTGGGCCATTTCAACTGCATCTAGTTTGGAAGTAATTCCTCTTAACATTTCCATCACAACTTTGTCTGCATTTCCACATGCTCCATTTCCTCTAACATTTCTTCTTCCAGCCATCTTTACATAAGTCCTCTATAGATGTAGGTTAGATCCTCAATCCGCCACCCCACAGCAAATCTTCAACATGACTTCGCAAAATTTGATGATCTCACAAGGAAGAAATCCCACTCTGATACCAATCTGATGACAACCATGGTAGGAGGGTCCTCAAAGAGAATAGTCTAGACCATGCAACAAGAGTAACAAAAAAAATGCAACATAGATTATGGAGGAAAATGTAGATGGGAATATTCTCATTAATAATTATCTCAATTACATTCGGTGAACAACATCTGAGCTTACAAATTCAACTCACAGGCTTGATCAAATATGCAACATTTTAAGATGCTCCTATATGCGGGTTGAACTATTACAATTCGGATCAATCTTAACCCCTTAATCATCTACTAATTCTACTACCTTTTCTAGTTCTACTGCCTATTCTAATGATCAATTACAAGATTTATACTATATCTGCAACTCTAGAAACATCTGTGTTGGCCAAAGATCATCACATTCTCCAAGGGAAGAAAATTTAACATGCACATGAATAAGTTGGCCTCAAATTTGAATTACCCTCCAACAGATGCGTAAGATGAAGTTTGGACCTATAATGAAGGTTGGGGACACCCCCAAGAACAATGAAAATTGCACCATTAAGATCGACAAGTTATGGGGATGATCCACAATGATCGAACTGGCTGAAAGGCTTGAAATTATTTTGATGCCAGTTCAAGAAACTGCCATGAATTCTAGAAGCGATAACTTTCCAGAAAGAGATCCAATCATGCTCAAATCTTGGAACAAGGAAAATGAACATGTATACGATGTACTCCAAGATCCACTAGGTCTAGTTAGGAAATATGATGAGTTCACCAACAAGAACTGAGCAAGAACAAAATAAGAACAAAAAACTAAAAGAAAATATTTTTGGTTGATGCAAGATTTATAAGAACCAAGGATGCTCTTGCATCAGACATCGGGGGTTATTAAATATTGAGTCCCTCACTTTGTTGGGCCAAAGTAAAACCAAGTCTATCTACCTCAGCCTAAGAAATCCATGAAGAATGTTCCACTAGTCTACCTTTCCACTTCATAAGATATTCTTTGTACTGTCTTCCACTAGTCTTCCTCCCATCTCTAATATCCAAAATCTCTTCAATCTCATCTAATTGTTGTTTAAGAAACTGATTCTCCAATTTTATTTCACTGTCTTCACTAAACTTTGCTTCATGATACTGATATAGATCTATAATGTTAAATATAGGTGATATTCCCATACCTTTTGATAACTCCACTTGATATGCATTTCCTGAATCAAATTTATTGAAGATATTACAATCTCCAAACTTCCTATGCTTCAACTTATTGTATATAACAACTGTAAATCTCTCCTTCCTGAAATATACGATCACTTCATCTCCAACTTCAAATTCCTTATGTCTCCTCTTTTCATCTACCTTAGAACTCCGTATACTTCTTGTTCATGTCTTCCAATTGTTGTTTTACTTGAGTATGCAACTTCTTCATGTGTTGTGCAAATTCTTCTGCTTTTGCACTCCTCTTATCTTTTGTACTAATGTCTCTCAATTCTGATATACCTCTAGGGTGAACTCTAGTAACAATCTCAAATGGTGTCTTTCATGTACTCTTGTTCATTGAATTATTGTAAGAAAAATCTACTTTTTGCAAGGACTAAATCTCAACTTTAGGTCTTTTTTCAACAAAACATCTTAGCAAATTCCTTAGACTTGTGTTTACTACCTTTGTTTTTCCATCTATTTGTGGGTGAAAGGTAGAACTAAACTTTAAATCTGTCTTCAACTTCTTCCAAAGTGTCCTCAAAAAGTAACCAACAACCTTTACATCTCTGTCTGAAATAATACTTCTAAGTAACCCATGCAATCTAACCACTTCTCTGAAAAATAAATTTGCTACATGTACTGCATTTGTTGTCTTCTTACAAGGTATGAAATGTGTCATTTTAGAAAATCTATCTACCACCACAAATACATAATCATTACCTCTTTGTGTTTTCGGTAAACCAAGTACAAAATCCATGCTTATATCTTCCCAAGGTCTCTCCAGAATTATCAATGGCTTATACAATCCAACATTCTAACTACTCCCCTTTGTAACTTGACAAACTCTGTAACTCTACACAAAATCTCCTAACATCCTGGTGAATCTACGGCCAAATGTAATTCTCACTCACCAATTCCACTGTCTTGTCAACTCCAAAGTGTCCTGACATTCCTCCACTATGCTTCTCCTTCACCAAGTTATCCCTCATTAAACTTAGGGGTATACACAACTGATTTCCTCTAAACAACATATCCTCCTAAATGAAATAATCCAGCCACTGGCTTCTATCCTCCAAAATAGGTTGTTTACAAGCTCTCAAGGGTTCTACAAATTTTGGGTCTTCTTCATACAAGTTCTTCAATTTATCAAAGCCTAATACCTCCACTCTCATCTTTGTCAATAAATTAATTATCCTACTAAAAGCATCAACAACTCTATTTGACTTTCCAATCCTATGTTTCAAAACAAAAGTATAACTCTAGAAGAACTCTACCCACCTCATGTGTCTCTGATTCAACTTCCCCTAACTATTCAAATACTGCAATGCTTGATGATCTTTATACAACACAAACTCCTTAGGCAACAAATAATGTCTCCACTTCTTCAAGGGTTAAACTATGGCATAAAATTCCCTATCATACTCTGAATGTTTTCTCCTAGCATCATTCAACTTCTCACTGAAATAAGCTACAGGTCTACCCTCTTGACTTAGTATCGCTCCAATTGCATTTCCACTTGCATCACAGTCTACTTGAAATACATTATTGAAATCCGGTAAAGCCAACATAGACTACTCAGTCACCTTTTATTTCAACAACTCAAAACTTTGATCTACTCTAGATGTCCATCTAAAATATTTTCTTTCCCCTCTCATTGCTTCTATCATAGGACTACAAATGTAACTAAAATTTCTAATGAAATTTCTGTAGAAACTAGCCAATCAATGAAATGATCTTACCTCTCCAATGCTATCTGGTGTTGGCCACTCAACAATTGCTCTTACCTTCTCATGATCCATTTTCAACCCATGCACAGATATCACAAATCCTACGTATACCAACTACTCCTTCATGAAACTACATTTAATGTTTATCAGCAACTTCTCTTCTCTCAATCTCTGCAAGACTTGCTTTATATGCAACAATGTTCTTCTTTACTTTTACTAAAAATCAAGATGTCATCCAAGTACACAATCACAAACTTACCCAGGAATTTATTCAATACCTCATTCATAAACCTCATGAAAGTACTTGGTGCATTTTTCAATCCAAAAGGCATAACCAACCACTCATACAACCCTTCATTTGTGTTGAATGGTTTTTACCACTCATCTCTTTCTCTGATTCTAATATGATGATATCCACTCTTCAAATCTATCTTTGAAAATTACTTCTAGCTGCACTCAAGCAATCCATAATGTCATCCATCTAGGGAAAACAAAATCTATACTTCACCGTAATATTTTTTATAGCTCTATAATTTGTACACATTCTCCATTCTCCATCCTTCTTAGGTGTTAGCACAATAGGTACTGCACATGGATTCAAGCTCTCTCTGATCAAACCTTTCCTCAACAATTGATGCACTTCTTTATTCAACTCTTCATTCTCTATTGGTGTCATCCAGTTTGTCACTTTATTAGGCAAACTAGCTTCGAGAATCAGATCCATACAATGACTAATACTTCTTACAGGTGGAAATCCATCAGGTACATTATCTTAAATGATCTCCTCATATTTTTTAAGTATCTCCTTTATCTCTTCCAAGTGTCCTTCCATGTGCTTCAAGTCTTCAACCTTTTTAGGCACCAAGGCATAACATACATTCTCATGTCTCAATCCATTAAGGAATATCCTTCCATGAAGTATACAAACCCTAGCATTTGTACAAACCTCAACTATAGGAACATCTTCCAATGGTAGTAGAATCTGCTTCATCCCATTAGCAATAGTAGTGTATCTATTCTTCTTTCCATCATGAATAGCTTGTCTATCATACTACCAATGTCTTCCCAACAAAACATTCCATACATCCATAGGAATGATATCATACAAAACTTCATTATTTTAATTTCCTATCTTTAATCTCACCAAACATTGTTCACTTACCAGTATCTTATGCTCTTCCTAAATCTAAGATATCTGATAGGGCTTCGGGTGCTACAACCTTTCCAACTTCAATTTGGTCACCATCTCTTCAGAAACCAATTTCTCATAACTTCCATTGTCAACAATCACCTTGCAACATTTACCATTCACCTTGCATCTTGTCCAGAACAAATTCTTCATCTACAATGGTTCTTTTTCCAACTCACTGTGACATAATACTCTCCTATTCACCAATACTTCTCCATCTTTTGGTTTATTAGATGGTCCAGCATGATCCCCCTCAACAAAGGATATCCTTTTATTATTCTTTGTATTCCTATTTGTCTCTTCTTGATTACATTCAAATGCTTTATGTCCTCCACCACATTTATAACAGGTTCCTTTGAATAATCTTTTCTCCTGTCATCTATCATCCCTTCTATAACCTTCATTTTAGTAACCATCATAACCTCCTCTTCTGTAAGACTTTTCATCACCTCTCTGGTATGAATTTTCATTCTTACTAATCTCCTTATCCCCATTCTGGTCTGGAAATGATCCTCTTCCTCCTCCAGTAAAAGTTATTCCTCTTTGAAATCTTCCACCTCTTCCTCTCTGTCTTTGCTCATGTCTCTTATTCAACTTCTCCTCTACTTTCAGGGCACACTGATATGCCTCTTCCACACTCACCAACTTGATCAAACTAATTTCATCCTCTATAGACAACCTCAAACCATTTACATATCTCGCTGCTTGCTCAATCTCATCCTCTGAATGTCCAAATCTGATATTTAACTTATAGAATTCCTCAGTATACTCTGTCACACTAGACTCTTTTTGCTTGAAATTTTGCAACTTTTTGAACAAGCTAATCTGATAATCTATAGGCATAAACTTTGTCTTCAACTTATTCACCATCCAATCCCATGATTTAATCTTTTCTTTTCCTCTTCTTTGCCTATTTGTGTGCAAATGTTCCCACCAAAGGGATGCATGTCCTCTCAACTTTGTACAAGAAAACTTCACCTTCTTATCTTCAGAGGTACCTTCAAGTTCAAAATACTTTTCCATCTATGTTATCCAATCTAGCAATACATCTGAATCCAACTTACCATTAGAATCTGGTGGATTGAAATGTGGTCATATATTCACCTCAAGTGGTTAGGGCTCTTATGAACCTCTCTTTTCCTTGATCTAGGTTAGGTTGCTCATCTCTTCCTCTTTCTTCCTATAATTTTATTTCTTCATCACTCACATCATCAACTAGTCGACCTCTTCTTTGGGCCATTTCAATTGCATCTAGTCTGGTAGTAATTCCTCTTAACATTTCCATCACAACTTGGTCTGCATTTCCACGTGCTCCATTTCCTCTAACATTTCTTCTTCTAGCCATCTTCACATAAGTCCTCTATAGATGTAGGTTAGATCCTCAATCCGCCACCCCACAACAAATCTTCAATAGGACTTCGCAAACTCTGATGATCTCACAAGGAAGAAATCCCACTCTGATACCAATCTGATGGCAACCATGGTAGGAGGGTCCTCAAAGAGAACAGTTTGGACCATGCAATACGAGTAACTCAATGAAAGAAACACAGAATATGGAGGAAAATGCAGATGGGAATATTCTCATTAACAACTATCTCAATTACATTTGGCCAACAACATCTGGGCTTAGAAATTCAGCTCACAAATCTGATCAAATATGCAACATTTTAACATGCTCCTATATGCGAGCTGAACTATTACAATTTGTATCAATCTTAACCCCTTAATCAACTACTAATTCTACTACCTCTTCTAGTTCTACTTCCTATTCTAATGATCAATTACAAGCTTTATACTATATCCACAACTCTAGAAACATTTGCATCAGCCAAAGATCATAACATTTTCCAAGGGAAGAAAATGTAACGTGCGCATGAATAAGTTGACCTCAAATTTGAATTACTCTTCAACAGATGTGTAAGATGAAGTGTGGACCTATATTGAAGGTTGGGGACACTCGCAAGAACAATTAAAATCCCATTGTTAAGATCCACAAGTTACGGGGATGATCCACAATGATCAAATTGGCCGAAAGGTTTGAAATTATTTTGGTGTCAGTTCAAGAAACTACCAAGAATTTTGGAAGTGATAACTTGCTGGAAAGAGATCCAATTACGCTCAAATCTTGGAACAAGGAAAATGAACATGTAGACTATGCACTCCAAGGTCCACAGGGTCTAGTGAGCAAAGATGTCGAATCCACCAATAGGAATTGGGCAAGAACAAAATAAGAACAAAAAATTGAAAGAAAATGTTTTTTGTTGATGCAAGATTGCCAAGAACCAAGGATGCTGCCACATCAATATATGTTTGTTTTATTGCATTCTCTCATTTGGAGAGTGGATTTTTCTAATAAGGTTTTTATTATTTACTCCATTTGTGATATATATTTTTTTCATGGTTACCTAGTGTGGCCTAGTAGCTAGGACCCACTCTTGTGTCATCTATACATATCTATAATTATTATATTTATTTTTTTCCCCTTAAGTTACACTTATGGAAGTGTTGGTATAAATGGGTGTTTTACCTAACTAGTTCATCTCTTATGCCCTATTTTCACATGTTAAATTTACTTTGGGATTTAATAATCTTTATTGAAGTCTCTAGCACACATGTGATATTAGATGCATTTATCTCATGATAAAGGATTAAGATGCATTTTATAATATTATCTTTTCCTATCTCTCAACTTTTCCTATATGATTAAACTCTCATGAACATTAAGTAGGTAATATCATTGATCTATTGTTGATCATTGTAACATTTTTATATGATAAACAAGAAATTATCCTCTTACTCTACTCTCTTTCGGAATGCTATCATTATTTTTTATGCATGATCTTGGGGTGGTAAAGCTTACTATCATCTCTTACATTATTGGATATAGGTTCATATATGTATTGCATTTACTTTATACATGTTTGAGAATACATTATATATTTAGAGATACATGATTCACAGATAGAGACTCACATACATATCAAAATGAGTAAAAAATGGAATAATGACAAGCACATCCTTGATGCATTTACCCATCTAGTTTTATACTAGTTTAAGGAAATATTTAGATACATTTACAGTTTTACAAATGTTGGACTTTCTTGTAATATTTGATCTACATAGGCCCACATTCTAGGATTTCTTACAACTTGTCTTATTATTATCACTTATCCTTATTCTCTTGTACACACAATCCTAGCCCAATACTACATAAATCTCATTTTGATATTTAATCTTATCAAACATTATTCCAACATACCTATCTAACCAAACTTGTATCCATAAACCTTGCAATAATGATCTTGATATAGTTTAATGTAAAATCAAAATATTTTTTTAAGATTACTAGCCCACTTTCACACTTCCCTGATCCCAAGTGGACCATGTATAAACATTCATAACCTAGTGTTATGTTCATATATAAGTTAACCTACATTTCCATTCACTACACATCAAATCTAAGAATCCCTCAATATAAAGACATTTAGGAATAATCATTTCCATTTGTATCTACTATATCTAACCACACACTCATCGTAACACATGTGAATGACCTAGTAATTATTCTAGAATTCATGTGTATCTCTAATGTGTGTTGTTTCTCAAGGAAATTTCAAATATCAACTTTAAAAGAACTATGTGAGTGTCAAAGAGGATATGTCACTATCTACTAGTCTATTTTTTGAGAGTTCAAAAGTATGAACCCAAAAATTATTATAGATTGCGTTTGCAAGAAAGCTGTGTGTTTGCGGTTATGAACTAGATCCAAAACAATAAAGTCAATCCAATAGAGAATAATTATGAATATTCTAATTCTCATTCATATATAGAAGTATTTGAAGTATTTTTAAATTTTGATCCACATAAATGACATGTTGTCTTCATCGATTGACATACATTTTTAATCACAAAACTAAACAATCTCTTTCATATGTTCATATTTATGATATAATTATTCTTTCCATATGATGTATTGTTATTCAATCAAATCCACTCTAACAGCTCAATTTAATTCAAATTAATTAAATACCTAATTATTACATTTAATTACTTTTAACATATATTACACCTTACATACCATTCTTTTCTCTTTTAGTTATAAATAAAGTAGAAAAAGGTAAACTTGTCGTAGTACCTTTATAAAAATGCATCATTTACATGATTATAAAGAAACGCTGTTAATTTTAAGAGGTAAAACAAAACTATTAAAGTCACTTCAGGAATCGAACCATTTTCCTCTTTTAAATGAATCTGTGTATGCTTTATCGAAAACAAAGGTTGGTGCACGAATAGTATATTTAATCAACACTTATCAACTTCGGAATTGATCCAGGTGCGACCGACCTCCTTTAATCTCAAGTAGTGGCCCTTCAAATATTCTTACACC
The DNA here is from genome assembly GCA_007258455.2 of Sequoia sempervirens. Lineage (NCBI taxonomy): Eukaryota > Viridiplantae > Streptophyta > Pinopsida > Cupressales > Cupressaceae > Sequoia > Sequoia sempervirens. Next base: position 148,477,597 of record VDFB02049217.1, read on the forward strand.
GCATATAAAGTAATCATGTGCTGCATCGTATCTCATTCACTTTTGCTGTCTTTCCTACCATTACATGCTTCAAAGAAATCGGTGCCGCTGCACAGGTCGCGTTTCGGAGCAGCAGTCATCCGGGTGCGCATTTATTACTGCATTGATTACTGATACTACTTCCTGTGTACATATGTTCTTTGTTTGTTTGTGTTGTCTGTTTTTTGGGAAAAGGAATATAGATAGGTATATTAGCAATCCCGTCTTACTGTGTAATGGCATGTTAAAGAGTTGTGGAATGCCAATTGGTAATTTTTTAATATTTTTCTTAGAGATCAATAAGTTGGTCATTCTGCAAATCACGTTGTGTGCACAATAATTGTCTTAATGGACAATTGTTATCTTCAAACGCAATTCATCTATGTACACCAGTTTTATATGTTATTAATGTTTAAAATTTTGTTTCTAAAATTGTGACATCTTTGGAATGCAAAAAAGAAATTATATAAAAAATTATAACACAATATTACATCCTCTTTATTTGTGTGTATGTTTAGCCATATGTGTATATATTCTTCTCTATCTATATATCTTCATCTTTTCTTCTCTATCCATTTATCTTCATCTTTCCTTCTCTCTTTCTTTCTCTCCTTCCCTCTTTCTAGCTCTCTTTCTCTTTCCACTTCTATCTTTATATATGTATCTCTCCTTCTCTCTCCCCATCTTTATCTCTCTACATCTCTCTCTTCCTCCCTTTCTCTCTTCCTTTGTCTATATTTTTCTCTCCCTCTTTCTCTTCCTCTCTTCTCTCTATCCCTCTCCCTACCTCTCTCTCTCTCTCTCTCTCTCACTTTCTCTCTCCCTCTCTCTCCTTAGTGCTTTAGGATTTTTGTTGATAAATAAAAGAAAGAAATAGATATAATAGTGCCAATAGTTTTGATCATCTTGTACCATCATAAGATTACATCAACCATTAATGCCCAAATTTAGCCATGATTTGAAATGTTGTCTCTTCCTCTCTACCCATGGCCTTGTGCCATCTTTTGGTTTTTTGGCATGAAATAAATCATTGAATGTCAATCTTTCTTTGTTTTATCTCTCCCTTTTATATATCTCTCTCTTAACATGTTTATCTCTCTACCTATCTCTATATATCTCTTTTTCTCTTTCTCTCTATTTATATTTATCCTTATCTTGCTCCCTCCCTCTCTCACTTTTGATATCTCCCTTGTATCTATCTCTCAATCTATCATATTCTCTCTTTATCTATCTTTATCATTAGCTCTCTCTCTCTCTATATGTCACTTCCTCCCTCTCTCTCTCCCCATGAACATTGGTATCTTTGGATCATTTGCATAAAATTACTAATCAAGATGTCAAATTGTTTTCCTTTATATCTTTATATCTCTCTCTAATTCTACCTCTCTTTCTCTAATTTTACCTCTATCGATTTCCCCTCTACCTCTACATACCTCTATCACTCTTTCTCAATATCTTTGACTTCCTTTATGTCTTTATTGATCTCCCTCTTTATCTCTCTAGATCCTTTTATCTCATTATCTATCTATGTATTTAGTTGCCTCTATACTTATCTCTTTGTTACTCTCCCTATTTCTATTTTATTTTTTCTATCTTTCCCAATCTCCATTTCCCTCTCTCTAAATCTCAATTTGTTTATCTATCTTAGATTCCTAAGAAGATAGTGTCTTACCTCAACAATAGCTACCCATAACTATTATTGGCGTAAAATGATCTACCAAAATTCAATAGATTTCCCATTAAATTTATTATTTTTATCTCCCTATCATTCTTTATTTATCTTTCCTAATTCATCTCCATATTTTTCAATATCCCCTCTCTCCTCCTCTATTTCTCTATTCTCCTCTCTCTCTATCTCTATGTTTATCTTTCTCTCTTTCTCCTCATCTTTCTATCCCTCTCTCACTTCTTCTCTTTCTTTGTCTCTAAGTCTCTCTATATGTATCTTATTATCTTGTTATACCTATCTCTAGCCCCTTACACTTTCTGTCTTTCTCTTTCTCTACCTTATTCTCTTCCTATCCCTTTTTATATGTCTACCTCTCTTTGTCTCCTTATCTCCATCTCTATACATCTTTGTGTCCCTAACTCTCTTTGTTTCATTCTTTGTCCCTCCATTTGTATTTCATCAAATATCTCTCTCTCTCTCTCTCTCTCTCTCTCTATATATATATATATATATATATATATATAATATAATCTTTCTTCATATATATTATTGCATGATCCTCTATATGTTTCATCCTTCTTTCCCTCCATATCTCCCTGTCTCTCTATCTCACCCTTTCTCTCTCCCTCTATCTATCTAGTCACTATATTTCTTTATATTAATAATAAATTTAAGAAACCCCCTTAAAGAAAAGATATAAAATCATAGCGAATCTTTCATATTCTTGGAAAATAAAATAAAATTTATTGGCGAGTCTTTCCTTTTTTTTTTAAAAAGTTATTAATTTTATCAAAAACTTTATTCCATCACTATAATTTTGTAGAAAATCTTGGTAAATCCTAAAAGATAATAATAAATTTCATTAATTATGATGGTGAGTACTTCCATTTAAAAAATATTTCACATAGAAAATTAGGGGCTTGAGGGTGAAAATAATCGATGTGTTTAAGGGGTAGACTCTATAGCTGTCGCCATTGATTTAAAACATAATCTATTGTCTTGAGCATTGTATTCCACAAAGTAAAATGTACCCATGATTTGTAATACTCATGGGGCCCGTATTTTCTTTTCTTTTAGGCCCCATGAGCATTATAGATTATGGGTATATTTTACCTTACAAAATAGAATGAAGACTATTAGATTATATTTTAAATAATGAAGGCAACTAAATATTGGAAATATGACCCTAAAAAATAATAATTATGATATACTATTAGTGAATTAATTTTGATTTCTATTATACATTATAAAAATTCGGCGAATCTAATCTAATGATGTTTAAAATACTATGGATATTATTTGACTTCAAATTTTTAATAAAATAAATTCTTGGGTGATTTAAATAAGAATAATGTAAAATTTTGTAAAAGTGAGGTGATTTAGGTCCCATTATAGCTTGAACTATTAGCCAAATTTGGATTCCCAAATTTCAACTATTATGTAATTGGTGAATATTAGCCACTAAAAAATTACTACTTTATATATATGTCTATGTATATCTCTCTCCCTCTCAATCCCTCTCCTCTCCTCTATAGATCTATTTTCTTAGGTCTCTCTTCATCTATTTTAATCTTTGTCTCTCTTTGCATATTCCTCTATATCTCTCTACCTCTTTCTATATCCCTTAATCTCCCATGCTATCCCTATCTTTGTTTCTATCTCTTTTTGTCTCTACTTAGTTATAACCCTTTATCTCTCTATGTCTTTCCAGCTCCCTTTTTGTCCACCTCTATTCCTCTCTTTATGTCTATCTATGTGTATATCTATTAATTTCTCTCACTATTCCTCTATCTCTCTTTATCCTTAATTTTTCATATCCTTCTCCCTCACTCTAAGAAATTCTCACTCTATATCCATCTCATCTTTTAAATAAATGATATTCTACCCAAAGCATAGACCCCCTTGGATATCTATCATCTTTTTTTTTATTGTTGGTATAAAATATTTAATTGAAACTTGATCTCTCTATTCTCTAATATTTTTCATTTATATCCCCCTTTCATTATTCGTCTTATAGAAATTGAAATGTGACTATACTAAAGAAATATTACCTCTCATTGAGAGTGATCTCAGTAAGCCTACACACATATTAATTCAGGTTTATCAATGTTCAAATAATATAATCTACTATTTTTTATAATAGACTAACTAATTAAAAAAAAGAAAATAACTACAAATATTTATTGTTTAATAAGATCAAAGATTGAAAAGAATAATACTACCACTAATGATTTTAAACTAACTAAAAAAAAGTGAAAATTTGATACTAGAAATGCAAAAGGATATAAAAAAGAAACCTATGACTAAAATTTTAAGCTTATTGGATTAGAAACTAACACCTACCATGGACATATACATTACGAAATATAGTCTCATACAACTAGTGAAACTAAAAAGCAATTATTCCTTGAAAAACATGCAAATACTATAAAAAAGTAAACAATAAGAAAAAAATAGATTTAAAAGAAACAAAAAAGTATAATAATATAAATTGAATTTTTTTGATTGAATAGAAATTGATAAAATAATAAATAAAAATTTAAAGGGAAAGATGCCACCAAGTCTATAGTAGCTAGATTTCTTCTTCTAATAAAACAAGTATCTCAGTAGGGAAGAGATGATAATTTATTGGTGGTTTTCTTAGATTTTTCCTCCAATTCAAAACCATTCTTTTTAATTTATACCCCATACTAGTATACATTTTATAATATTATCTAAACATGAAAAATATATGTAGCAAGTATGGTGTTGGTGTTATTGATGTCAAGAGTTGTTTGTCAATGGTGTGGAGATAGTTAGTGTTGTCAAGTTCTTTTGCTAGTATGGATGTGTTGTGGGTATATAAGAAGGTGTTGTGGCATTATCATCAATATTTCCATTGATCTCTTGATGAATAATAGTTGTAGTTACATTAAGTTTACTAGGTTTCCAAGTGATTTTGAAAAAACATGAATAAAAGAGTGTGCAGAGTGATAGAGGTGTGTTCAATGTTGAGCTCCTCATTTTTTCATGGTTAAAGATGTGATTGTGTAGTTTGGATATGATGATCAAAGGTGTTTAAAGGTGTTACATCTATATTCTTAGATTCTAGATTGTTGAACAGTGAAAGTTGTGCTTGACAGTTTCTCTATCTATGCAGAGGTTGTCTTGGAGAAATGAAATTACCCTACATTTGTTTGTAGTAAGATTTCTTATCTTATGGATTTCAGAACATGCTTATATTTTCTATAAGCTTCTTCTCATGAGGTTTCAAGTGTTGAGGTGGTCTGCAATGTTGGTTAGTAAGTTGTGTTCTATAGTAAGTTATGTCTGGTTGCACATAACAATAGTGTTCTTAGATTCAGGTGGTTGTGGTAGAGCTACCAAATATCCTAATGATGCTAGAATACTTTGAGATATTATGTGTATGTTGTGCAGTGTTTTTATGTGCTATACATGATCCAGAGAATCAGTTATATGGTCGCTTGTAGTGTTAGTTCAAGTTTGACCGACTTGGCATGCTAGCACTATTTGTGAAGGTACCCCATGGATAATGTATGTATTGTGCAACATGGTGATGTTGATTTAGGTCCTAATTAACCCATGGTATGGTTGTCCTTGACTTCTTTCCACTGTGTAAGTGTTTGGTTCTAACCTATTTTAGTGTTATACATTTTAGGTGCATACATTTCATTAATGTTGACCTAATTAAGATTGTTTAGGTCATGAATGGTATAAATATAAGTTGAATTATTCGAGATGGGTGTGGATCTGAAGAAGGTGTGTGAAATATATGAATTTGATTAAGTGTGGTCAATTGAGTATGTGATTAATTTCTATGGCTCTAATGTAATGAGTAGAAAGGTCTACATTTTTTCAGTGTGCTCGAAGTTGCTAGACGTAGTGAGGCAAAGGTTCCAAATGATGCAAGGTTATAGTGGTGGATTTTTCCTATTGCCTTGAGATAGTGAATCTCTTTGTAACAATTTTATTCTATCTTCTTTCTTCTTGGTCATGAACCAAATGACAATGAGCCTTTCTTCTTCTTCTAGGTAGTGAGCCTAATGATATTTGATGCTATAATTCATATATATGCATGAGCTAATCCTAATTTTGGTTTTCCATTCTTACATTTTTCATGTAAATTTCATATGTTTACATTCTGCTAAATAGTAATAAGGGTTTAATTATTGATAGGGGTTTGAAAATATATTGAGGGTTTGAAATTTTTAAGTATACAAATAATTCACCCCCCTCTTAGCTCTCTTGTGCATCTAACAATTGGTATCTGAGTTGTGATTCATTGGAGAAAGCTTAAACACTTGAGGTAGATCTAGATGGCGCAAAAGAAGGGTTTCAAAGCTATTATGTTTGATGGAACAAATTATACTTATTAGAAGGCATTGATAGAGTCCTTTTTGGTCTCTCTTGGATTTGGTTTCTAGTAGTAGAACTACAAAGAAAAAATTGAAACCCTAAGAATTTCTAAATCGATAAAGATATTACTACCTACATTCTAATATTGGATGAAGTTGTCAATATCATCAATTTTCTTAGTAGTAATATGGAAAAAATAAAAGTCGTAAAAAAGGGTACTAAGAAGTCTTCCTAAAACTCATAGTTCTACAATTTTTGCTATTGAGGAAGCTCAGTATTTAGATAGTCATTCTAGTGGGTAGATGTTTGGTTCTTTAATTTCTTATGAATTGAGAGAGTTTGTAAAGATTCTACAGAGAAAGAAACTAACTTTAAAGTATGCAAAGTGGAGAAGGATGATGAATCAGATCAAGATGATCTTGATGAGGTGGAAGAAAAATTTGTAAAGAGATTGAAGAAGGGAATTGGAGGATACAAAGGTAGTTACCTTTGAAATGTTTCAATTATGGAAGGATAGGTCATTATACATATAAATATCCAATCAAAGTAGAAAATGACAAACCTAAGGATCATAAAGGAAAAATTGTTAAAATGAGTTATTATGTCAAAAGAGATAATGGTGTGTCTAATTATTAAGTATCTGATTATCCTGATGAGGATAGTGATGAATTATTATTCATGGCTCTATAATTTTGAAGTAATTCTACTAATCCTAAAAGATGTGTGCAGGAAAGTTCTTCGATAACAAATCATAACATTGAGGGAACAATGTTGACTACTTTTCATGCAAGAGATGAAATAAATTACTAAATAAGTGATAGTGGATGCTCAAATCATATGACAAGTGGTAAGAGTAATTTTGTTAAACTTCAAAATTATTATGGTGGTCTTGTTAAGTTTGGTGATGATACATCTGGTAAGATCTATGGAAAAAATTCAATTAGGTTTCATGGCAAGCATAAAATAGATGATATTCATTATGTGAAGGGTCTCTTGCATAATATTCTAAGTGTAGGATAGATGTGTAGTAGAGGGCATAATCTTGTGTTTCATGATGATGGTTGTGAAATCAGAAAAGTAAGATTTAAAACTCTAGTTGTTGTAGAGAAAAGGACAAAAAGTAATTTTTACCAGCTCAAACATAGTGGTGTTAAATGCTTTATGTCTCAAATCAATGAAATTTGGCTATGACATGGAAGGATAGGTCACATCAATTTTGATAGCATCATCAATATGAGTTCTACGGATGCTGTGAGATATTTTCCAAAAAATACAAAGCCTATCAATGCAACATGATATGAGTGTCAGTTTGGAAAGTAAATAAAGAAGAGGTTCAAGACTAAAGAGTATTCTACTATAGGTCCTCCAGAGTTTGTGAATATAGACCTATGTGGACCTTCCAAAATAAGAAGTTCATATGGTGACATGTATTTCATGTTAGATTGATGATTATTCTAGAATGACTTTGGTAAAATATTTTTAAAAAAAATCAGAAGCCCTAGATAAGTTAAAAGCATTTAAGTCTATGGTTGAGAATGAAATGGATGTAAAACTAAAGTGCTAAAGGTCTAACAGAGGTGTTGAGTTCACCTCTAATGACATTAACAACTTTTGTTAAGATCATAGAATATAGCTTAGCATTTGTCAGCTCCCAGGACTCCTCAATAGAATGGAGTTGTGGAAATGAAGAATATAATAGTTCAAGGAGCAGCTAGGATAATGATTAAGGAAGCAAATCTACCAAATGTCTATTAGACATAAGTTATTCATATTCCAGTCTACATTCTTAATAGAGGTAAAGAAAGAATGAGCAGTTCAAAGACTACGTATGAGTTCTGGTATGTTAAACTTCCTACTTTAAAGTATTTCAAATATTTTGGAAGAAAATATTCTATCAAAAGAGATAAAGAAAAATTAGGAAATTTTGATGCAAGTTTTGATGAAGGAATCATCTTTGGATATTCTATAAGAAGTAAAGCTTACTGGTGCTCTAATAAAAGGTTGAAGAATATTGTTGAAAGTGTAAGTGTTAATGTGGATGATCAACCACTATAGAGTTCAGTATTGATAGAGGGATATGAACCTAAAGAATTCCCTTTCCGTGAAGAAGAAAAAGATGAAGATAAGGTAAAATAGATGACAATTGAATAGAAAGAAGCTCTAGAAAAGATACCTAAGACTCTTAAGTATGTGTAGAAGAATCATTCTAAAGATCAGACTATTGGAGATAAGAGAAAAGGTGTGTTGACAAGGAAAAAGGCATGCATGACAAAGGAATAGGTAAATTTTAGATTACTTTTAGAGGTGGAACTTAAAACCTTGATTGAGGCATGCAAAGATGAGAATTAGATCAATGTTAGGAAAAAGGAATTAGAAAAGATTGATAATAATCAAACTTGGGAATTGGTCCCAAGATGAACAATTAAGAATGTGATATGAACTAAATGGGCTTTCAGGAACAAATTGAATGAGGATGGAAAAGTTGTGAGAAACAAGGCTAGACTTTTTTGTAAGGGCTACTCACAAGTAGAAGGAATAGATTTTGAGGAGAAATTTCCTTCGATGGCAAGGATGGAAGCTATTAGAATGTTTTTGGCTTTTGCAGCACATAAAACTTGAAAGTGCATCAAATGGATGTAAAGTTTGTATTCCTAATGGTGAGTTGGAAGAAGAGGTATACATTGAACAACCAAAAGGATTTTTGTGGACTCAAAGAAGCTCCTAGAGCTTGCTATGCAAGGTTAGATAAGTACTTGTTGCAACAAGGATTTAGGAAAGGTACTATAGATAGCAACCTTTACTTAAAGGTTGATGGAAAACAAATCTTGTTTGTGGTATTGTATGTGTATGACATTATCTTTAGAGGTATTGATGGTATGTACAAGAATTTTTTAGACGAGATGCAAAAATATTTTGATATGTCAATGTGTGGGGAGATGAATTTCTTCATTTGATTTCAAATTAGTCAATTAGAAAAAGGTATTGTCATTTCACTATCAAAATATGTCAAGGAAATGTTGAAGTTTGGAATGGAGGATTCTAAACCAATGTGTACCCCTATGGTCACTAGTTGTAAATTGAGCAAGAATGATGAATCTCCTAAGGTTGATAAGAGCAAATATAGATCAACGATTGGTGGATTCATGATTGATATATCTAACTGCTACTAAACCGGATATCATGCATGCAACTTGTCTTGTGACAAGATTTCAAGAAGATCCTAGAGAGTCTCATGTTGTTGTAGTGAAGAGGATATTTAGATACTTGAAGAGCACTCTAAACTATGGTCTTTGGTAACCTGGGGATATTGACTTCTCCTTTAGTGCATATACAGATGTCATCAACCTTGTCAATTATATATATTTAATTACTCCTAATATTAGTAATAAATTATTTATAGGAGATGAGGGATTCTCCATTGATAATATTATTTTCACTGTCATGATTTTATTGGTATTATAATTAATTTATACCAAAAACCAGTAGCCCTTTTTTTACTAATAATATGTTACTATTTACCACAAGGAAATTTTGGAGGTTATGATAGTTTTCAGCATCCAACTTGTCATGAGGTTGTTATGACATTTTTCTACCTCAAATATCTTTGGTTAAAAATATTAACCATGTAGAAACCTATAAAAACCAGGTGGTCAGATCAGATAAGTGAGTAAAATGGATGCAATCTACATTATCCTATGTCATAAATTCTTATTTTATTCAAGGAGGGCTGTCGAGATTTGATAACAAATTTCGATGTCCTGGGCAAGGGGTGAAAATGTTATATAAATAGTGCTTCAGGTGGTGGTAGGGCAATGCAATTAGCAGGTAAGAATTTTTCATTTGTATACGCACTGAAGGACTGGAGTGAAAAAGGGAAAGGAAGGATTGTACATAATCTCTCTTTTGAGGATAATATAAACTTGAGCCTTCATTTTTGGTGGACTGTTTTCCGAAAGACTTTCTTTAGGTAAGTATTTTTCTTTCTATTCCATGTTTTTCTTATGTTAATTAAAATTTCGACAATCTCTATTTGATTATATAGAGATTAAGATCTTCATACAATTGAATTGAGACTTCCATATATAATGTTCGCCTTCATTTCTAAAACATATAGATCATCTCTGTAAACAGAGCGACGTAGAGAACTGAAATCATTCTATAGTAGTCTTAGTCCTTAGTAAACATTGCGTAGTATTTTTTGGTCCATTTCAGTAAGTGATCGATGACTAGAAGAAATTTGTTCATTCATTTCATTTATTTACGCTGAAACGATTTAGTGGAGTTCATTCAAGTGAATTTTGGAGGACTAAAACTTATCTCTGTAAACTGAATGCAGCTGAAAAGTTTTGCAATAAAGAATTTGTGGTAATCTGCAAACATGGCCAAGGTTATATTCGGTAGCTATATTGAAGCGGATGATGAGAAATTTGATGGATTGTTGACAGGCTTGAAAATTTTTGGCTTTAAAGATGTCAATAACACATCCAAGTGCACTTCTGCAGTGGAATTCTCAGCCCAGAATCTTCGATTTACAGAGCCTGGGATAAAAAAGCCTATCTGTACCATTATTCCCAAAAACAAACGTCAGCTGCAACTATCCGTGGCATATATCATAGGATACGGATGGGAGATTCGCGTTCGATGTGGAGGGCACAGCCAGGAGGGGCTTTCCTACACTGCCGACAATCCTTTCGTGCTTATAGACCTTCAAAAGCTTAACAACGTCATGGTGGACGCTTGTTCAGAGGCAGCCTGGGTAGAAGGAGGCGCCACCTTAGGTGAAGTTTATTCTGCTATCGCAAAGTGTTCCTCTGAGCTCGGGTTTCCTGCAGGATCTTGCCACACGGTGGGCGCCGGCGGTCATATTGCCGGCGGAGGGTTGGGCTTTCTGTCGAGAAAGTACGGACTTGCAGCTGACAATGTGTTGGACGCGGAGCTGATAGATGGGTCAGGGTGCGTCATGGATAGAGCCAAAATGGGCGAAGATGTGTTTTGGGCTCTGGGAGGAGGCGGCGGCGGCAGCTGGGGAGTTGTTTATGCCTGGAAAATCCGGCTGGTAAAGGTGCCTCGAACTATAACGGCCTTCAAAGTGTATAAAACTGGTTCAGATGTTGTCACGAAGACCGTGAACAAATGGCAATCTGTTGCTCCCAAGATGGAAGATAACATCTTCATGCAAGTAAAGATGGACATCAACGAGAGAAAAGTAATCAGAGCCATGTTCCATGGAATATATCTTGGGCGTATGAGGGAGCTTGTGTTTAAAATTGCGCAGAGCTTCCCAGAGCTTGAAATGGCATCGGCAGATTGTGAAGAAATGAGCTGGATAAAGACAATTGCCTACTTTGAGAACAAAATCCCTGTCAAAGAATTGACTAACAGGTATTATTACAACAAAGCCTACTTCAAATCAAAGTCAGATTTCGTCCAGAAGCCTATTCCAGACTCTGCACTGAGAGGACTGTGGGCTAGAATGGAAAGAGAGCCGGGTGTGACTATAACTTTCGCTCCCTTGGGAGGAATAATCGACAGGATTCATTCATCTTCTACGCCATTTCCTTACCGGGCAGGGAATTTGTTCCTCATTCACTACAACATAGTGTGGAGTCAGAGTAGTGAAGATGATTACTACCTTAAATGGATGAAGAGTCTTTACAACTACATGGAACCTTACGTGTCCTTTTTTCCCAGGGCTGCATACGTGAACTTTGTCGACCTTGATCTGGGCACTGGCCACGGCTGTGTTGAAGAAGCCAGAGTTTGGGGTGAAAAGTATTTTGGTGAGAATTTCGATAGGCTTGTTGAGGCTAAAACGCAGGTGGATCCCAACAACTACTTCAGAAATCCTCAGAGCATTCCTCCTTCTCACATATCATGGTATTAAAAAATAATGCTTATAGTATGTACCTATCTATATTGGAATAACATGGTGCTGCTAAAAGTTATGATACTGCCAATTAACTTTAAGGTGTATATACTTTATAGGACTTATAATGTTAATAATAATTATTTATCTTATTATATGCACATGTCAGTGCACTTCAAACATAGATTTTGGATAGGCCAATATTACTTCACTTTCCTCCCAACCAAAACAGTTAGAAAATTGTTCTAAACAATAAAATTAAAAAACAAATACACTATACAATGGAGTGCCTTTTCCATTTGCATTATGGAAGAGATGTATCAAATGTATGCTGAGTTTATTGTAAGTAAGCAAAACGAGTAATAATATCATTTAGGGGGAAGATCTAATATTTTAGTGAGATTTGTAGTGTAGTAGAAAATATCCCTTTTTCACACTTAATTTGGGAATAAATAATTAATAATAAAATGAGCTAAATTATGCCTTAATTTAGTGTTGTAATATGTGTTTTACATATTCACATTGAGTTTAGGGCCTTTTAATTAAAATGGATTTAATTGTACCTTATTTCTGTTTTTGTAAGGTGTACCTTTACACTTTCACACTAATCTAGGGATTCATTAATTAATTGAGGTTAATTATGGCTTAATTTGCTCCTTTAATTCAAATCCAAGTCTAATAATTGCAATTTTCAAGGGATAAAACTCGACATTCATCAATGGCATAACATAACACTCATCCTTGAACAATGTGTCTCCTAGGTAAGTGACTTAGGACCCATTTGCCATAGTGCATGTTGTTTAAGCTAATATGGTGATGTAGTGTTCAAGATCCATCCAAGCATTCAAAGGAATTGTTTCTAATCAAGTTTCAAGATTAAGATCCACATCCATTGAGGCCACTTCATGCTAGTTACAGATTTGCATTCCAAGGTTTAATCAAGGGTTTGGTGAGTTGTGACATTGTTTGTTCATTCCTCATTTCCTTCATGCTCTTTGATTTCATTTCAAAGTTTAAATACTCATATAGTATTTGACAAAGGAAAACCCCTCATCACCAAAAATAATATTTTTCTCCTCTTGTGCTTGTTTTTGTAAATTTTAGGTGGAAGATCTTTTAAGGAGAAAAATTGAAGAAAGATGTGAATTTTTTGAAAGAGGAAAAAACGGGTTTTACAGGGACCCGAAACCACAAAGTTTACAAAATAAAAAGAAAGTAAATAAAGACCACAAAGATAGAAAGATTGTTAAAAAACCACAGTAAATGACCACAGCCATCAAAAAGGTCAGTAAAGGCCATAGAACCAAAAACCAGCCGAAAAGCCAGTAGCAGCTAAATTTGAGTCTTTAAAAGATCAGCAGTCTCAGCTTCCAGCTCACTCATACCCTGAACCCCCCTCTTCAGGATCTGAACCATTTGAGTGGTGGGAGGCTCTTTCCTTTTGAGGTTGGCCTGGGTCCTTTCTGAAATACCTTGATCCTCAAACTTGCTTTCCTTTTTCACTTCCAAGTCAACAACCAGTGAACCTTGTTGCATTTTTTCAAGCTTTTCAGACATAGCGTTGATAATAATGGCATTGTGCCTAGTGATTTTATGGTTTTGATCCACTACAGTTTTCAAGTTATTTTTAATTTTAACCATTTCCTCCTCTAGAGGCTTGTATTTATCCTCATTGTCTCCACCTATCTTACTAGTGTTGTTCTTATTCTATTTCCCTTCTTCATTACTAAGAGTGGCCAGCTTTAGCTCCAACTCCTCTGATTTGTTGTACATAACCTTGTTTCTTTGATTGAGATCATTAATTTCATGGTAGGCCCATTTCAAGACCTTGAATATGTCACAGATGTTATTTCTAGCAAAGGCCAAAATGTCACCAGATTGAACCCAGTCTAAAATGAGATTAACTTCGCCTAGGTTGGGGGAGCTAGTAAATCTAGTACCTTCAAATCTGAAAGAGGTAGGAGGGGAGGGCATAGAATTTTGACTAACTTCAGGTTTTTTGGATTTGTCTTCCAAGGAGTTTGTGGAATAGGAGACTAGCTTTTTGGCAGGGGAGCCCTTAAGAAAAGGATTATTTAAGGGGAAAAAGTAGATGGGGGAGGTCTTAGGGTTATCTTTAGCAAGCTGGGGTCTTTTAGGCTAGGTTTTCTTACCAGACATCTCAGAGGACGGGTGGGTTTCAACAATTCTCTCCTAGTTAGGCTAAATCTCCAAACCCCCACTATCAGTATCATAGTCCTCAGACTCCATAGAGGCAACAGGGTTAGATAAAGCCGACATGTTTTGATAGTGTTCATAAATTAACCTAAGAAGACCAAGATGAAGAATAGGGTATATCTTGGGATTTTTCCTATGGTCTTCTAGGCTATTAGTCAACGAAAATAACAGGCAGTGAGGCATAGAAATATATACCTTATGGTGGAAGTGGTTAAGAAAGAAAGTTGTAATGTGGTCAAAGTTGTAAGAAAAGTTGTCACTTCATAGAAAATCTTCTACAGGACGTATTTTCAGCTCTCTGATAGTGAAAATTGAGAATTTGGAAGTGTAGACACAACATAAGAGAACCCAAATAAAATTTTTACAAAGCCCTAGCCATAACCCATTCACCATAGGCTGAATGAGTCCTTAGTGAGCTTCAAAATGCACTTTTGGTGACTTGTACACATCATTCTCCCTTTTCTAGATCTGAACTGTGATTGTTGGTTCCATTAGTTTTGAGTATAGTCCTTCATTTACATTTTATAGCTTGTATTTTGGATTTCATTTGATGGTTTTAATATTTCTCCCCAAAGTGCTATTTGACTCATACCCTCATATCCTTGCATTGAAAGGAAATTTTCTAATTCATGCCTTGATTTGACTCACCTTTTGGTTGTTAGTCATTTCATTGTTTGGATCCCATTTCTTGAGTGAAATAGAGGAAAATAGGGTTATTTCTTACCATATTTGGTTCACCCCACATCTAATAACACCATTTTTTTTGTTGTTTCATTGTGGTGAACCTAACTTTGCTCATTGCATTTTCTAATTTTGGAGTCGTTTTTCACTCTAGATTTAGATTTTGCATTCATTTGCATCTCTTTGCATTGAATTGAGTCTCATTTAGGGTTTCTCATTTTCATTAACTTTAATTTCATTTAGGGTTTTAGAATTGAATTTTTTCATCTCTTGAAATCTAAAAATATAAAAAAAAAATAGTCATTTTGAAATTCAATTACATAGTAGGGCGGGGGCCCTAGATCGGTTGGCTAAGTAATTCCGTTGCGGCTCTGCTGGTCACGAGTTCTAGTCTCCCCCATCCCGTGGTACCGGAGGGCGTGTCGCGCCAGCGCCGCCGGTCACGTTAAAAAGTTTACCAGGCGCACTGTAGTTTATAGGGGGTCGTGCTACCCGATTCCTGCAGTCTAAAAAAAAAAAGAAATTCAATTACATAGTATTTCATTATCATTCATTAGCATTTGAAAATTGAAATTAAATTGCATATCAAATTAGGTTTTCTAGGTTGTCATTTTGTCACATTTTGCATTTTGCATTCAACCTTCATTTCATAGAAAATTAAAACTGTAACTCATTATTTCAAATCAGAATCTAGAAACCACTAAAATCATCTAAAAATTTTGTAAAAACACTTTTCAAAAACCTAACCTAGAACCCATTCACCCTAGGGTGAATGAGTCATTGATTAGGGTCATTTCCTGATTTTTTGGTCATTTAAACATTCATTTCTACATTTTTTATGGTTCTTAGATCTCTATTTCTATTTGCAAAATTTCTCTTTCTTCAATTTGATCATATTTAGCTTCATTTGATAAAATTAGTGCACTGGGTGAATTTAAAATTTCATTTACAAGAAACTGAAACAAAGGAAAACAGGTGTGGTCTGAAATGATTTTACAAAATGATAAACCTAGTTTCACTTCTAATTTCATTCAATTATGTAAGCTATATTGCATATATGAGAATAAAAAATTAAACTTAACTGGTATAGCAATTGAAAGGTAGGTTTTAAGAGGGTTAAATATTGTGTACCTATTGCAAAAAGTACTTTTTCGGGCCTCGCTAAGGACTCATTCACCCTATGAGAAATGGGTCCTGGCTAGGGTTATGGAAAATCAATTTATGGGTTTTGTTCCTCAATGTCTACAATACCAAAATCCTAGTTAGAGATTGTGGAAAATAAGGAAATAAATTTTTTAGCTCAGTTTTTATGATTTTACAAGAAAGGTGACAACTTTGACTACTTTGCAACTTTTTTTAACCAAATGATCTTCAATCTAAATATACAATAACACATCAAAGGAGAGAAAAAATGTTGTTTGTTAGGGAATACGAATTTTCCTTGGTCAAATTCTATTTTGGTAACTATACCTTGTAATGAAACTATCCATAAAGGAAAGATGGATGAACAAATGTAATGTCACAACTCACCAATCATAAATTGAATCCTTGGAGTACAAATCAATAATCTTGTATGAAGTGACCTTAATGGATATAAATCTTGATCATGACATTTGATTAGAAACAATGCTTGAATTGTATCTTGAATGCTACATCATAACATTAGCTCAACAACATGTGTGATGCACTAAATCTTTGACATGATGAAATGACTCTTGATTTCTGCAATATACTTCAATAATATATCTTTAAATACCTTAAAAATTTCCCTTGAATACTCTAGCAATGATCTTCTGAAATCTTAGGATGCTTGTGTAGACACCTGAATTTAACCACCCCCATATGGTCAAATTCGCCTATGTTTTTCTCTATCTCGCACCTCTAAACCATATTAATTAAATAATTTATTTAGTTTATATTCATCGTTGTCCTAATGTCTCCTAAGGTGTTTGATTAATTAATTAAATACCTTATCTTACTCTTCTCTAAATTAAATAAATAGTCCAATTTATTTAATTTAGTCATCTTTCCTAAATGAAATAACATCAAATTTTAAATTCATTCTTTCTCTCTCCTTGTCCTATCCTTGATAATCCTCTCCTAATCCAGATTAGTTTGATTAATATATGATTATGATGTGCACATTCCTAATCACTATTAGGGTCACATCCTCCATAATTTTCATCTTGCTTATAATCCTCCATTAACCTACCTACTCATCCATTTGCATAGCCTAAATCAATAATCAAGCCTAACCTAATCCTCATGCCATTTATAGCATGTACCTTAGTCAACCTTCATTAATAACTTTCTCCATTTGGAGAAGTTATTTCCATCCTCCAAGGAATTTAAAATTCCTTTTTATTCCCCATGTATCCTAGGTGGAATTTTTAATTCCACCTTATTTCTCCAATGCTTTTGGAGGAATAAAGGACCAATTTAAAATTCATCCCCAATCCCAAGGTCAAATCTTCAAAACCAAGGGAGATTTTAGAAGAATTTAAAATTATTTTATTGGCACATCATCCCATAATGTGGGTAGATAAGACAAGACTCACCTTTTCCATCTCATCTCCACATCACCCTTCCTTGTCCATGTCATATGCCACATGTCCTCATGTGATGGCTTGTGAGGTATAAAATCACCCTAGCCATTGATCTCCCATTCCAAGATCAATCTTGACCATCCATTCCTTTAGAGGCATTTCCCTTAAATATGGTGGATTTTGCCTCATTTTCATACAAGAAATCACACATACTTAGTAAACTTTTAGCACTCACACACCTAAGTTATCCATCCTCCATCATTGCAACATTTTGAGCACCTATCTTGACCCAATCCATTATCAAGCTACATCATTGCATTCCTCGTCTCATCAGCATCATTTTGAGCTAGGTTGCGTGCCATTTTTTCAGAAAAGGAGCATATCAAATTAAGAACAAAGGGCCAACCAAAGGGAATGATTCAAACAAGGTAAAATTTCTATTTTCTTGTGTATTTGTTTGAATTAAGCTAAGCTAGTTTTGAGTGTTTTTTTTGTGTTCTTTCATTGGAATTTCACTTAGTTTTCTTGCATTCTTAGGGTCAGAACACTTGTGCACATTTCTGGCGTGTTTGGTGGGGACCCACATCATGGGTCTACTTTCACTTTTTGGTGTTGTTTTAAATTTTGTAGGTTCATATTTCTACTACAAAGGCGAATCCGCCTCGATGGGTGAATTTGCCTACTCACATGGGTGATCTTGCTTCAGTATAGGTGAACGTACATACACCACTTCTTCAGAAAGGAGAACCTACATCTGGTGATCAAGATCAACCATTTTAGAGGTGAACCCGCTTTGAGCAATGTGAAAGGGAGAATTTGCTGATAGAAAGGGAAATCCCGCTTAGATCATAAAGGCCAATTTGCATATGCCCTTCCACCACAAAGGAAATCTTGCGCCCATCTCTCCTACAAAAGGGCGACCCTAACATCATTGAAAAGGTGAATTCACCTACCATAGGAGAAAACCTAAGGTAAATCTAGAGACTTGAATTTCCCATTTTTAGCTTTCATTTGATTATAGTTTTAGCTACTAATTTTCTAACTTTTTTGTTTGTTCTTGTGAGCTTTCATTGAAATTTGTGCAACTTATCACTCACCCAAGATTACAGGTTAAACTACTAATTCATTTGTTGTAGGACGATCAGTTGAAAACATTGAGATTAGTTTGCTTTCTTGTTTATTTCATTCTAATCTAAGAACACTTCAATTTCTTAAAGGGTCAATTAACTTTGTGTATCATGTTTGGAGTTTGCTATTGAATATGCTCTCCCCTTACATCATATGGTTAGCCTGGGGATGAGAAATTGTAGCAAGCTCAAGTCTAGTTGAGTCCACCTAGGAGTACTAGTACATGTATGCTCTCCCCTTGCACTATGTGTGAGCCTAGGGATCAGAAACATCTAGTATTTCCTTCCCTTTACGATACATGCTTGGGGATTTTATCACCCCAAAGGATGATCTCATCCATGTTTACTAGCAGGGAATATAAAGGGGGGAGAGCCAAAGTTGTACCCCAATCTAGTCACATCATGTCTGGTGGAGCATTGATAATAGGGTGATTCCTAGTTAAGGTGTGAAGGGTTGGTCTAAGTTTCTAGTACCTCGCTAGGGCTCCCAATCTATGCTTGTGACAAGCTGGTGTTCACAGTTGTGCCTCACACACCCTCATGTTGTATCAAGGACTTCATAGAGAGCTTGTTTAGCCAAGATAAGACCCATATTTAGCTACGGTTTGGTGTAGTGCATGGTTTATTGAAGGAACCCAAAATTTTATCAACACATATTGCCTTGAGTAGAGATACAAATCCTCATGGTGAACTATGACAGTTCTCAAGAGAGAGAGTGAAGGTGAGCCCATGGCATCTATTGATGACCCTGTGCCACTAAAACTCTAGCTATCCAACTTTGCGAGAAAGGGTGATCCATGGTATCATAGAGTATTAACCTTGGGGTACCCCCTCAAAGTGGTGGGCCTACATCAAGTTTGTAAACCCTTTATCACTAATTTTAGGCTTTTGTTGTTTGGTGTGTCTTCTTGTGATATACCAGTGCTTGTCATTAGTCCAAGTCGATTCCAACCCACTACTTGTTTTTTGCTATTTTTATCTTTTTCCTTAGTCAATTCCTTCCCTCAATGGTGAATTTTCTTCTTACAAGGGTGAATTTGCATTGTGGACAAGTGATCCTACCCTGCAAAGGGTGAATCTGTGTCAAAGTGTATTCCATTGATCTTGATAGGTGAACCCGCTTCTGTCAAGGGAAAATTCAAAAATGGGTATCCTAGATAGGTGACCTCATGTCCACTTGTTCCCTCAATAGGTGATCTCACTCCCTACATAGGTGATTTTGTGCCCAAGTCTCCCAATCCTTTGTTTGTACATACCCTAAATAGGAAAACCTGCCCTCCACAAAGGTGATCCTACATCGATTCCATACCATCCCCCTATTGTACATTCAAAGAAACATGTGATCTTGCTTCCCTAATAAGAATTTTTGTGTCTTGTCCATACATCAAAAGTAAGAGGAAATCTTATGACCTAGATAGGTGAACTCTTTTTTGTGAACAATGATCCTACATGCACCTATCCATATTGAGTCTTGTTTAGGTGATCCTCCTACTTGTTTTGGAGATCATACGAAACCCTAATCATACAGTCAAAGGTATAGGAGAACTCATGGACTTTAGAAAGGAAAACCTGCTACACACAGGGCGAGACTACATAGTCTTGGATAGGAAACTGTGCAACCTAAATAGGTGTATCTGCTACCCTTAGAGGAAAATCTGCCTCCCATACAAAAACCAGAGAATGAACCCTCTTGGCCACTGAAAGCCAATTGTTTCTTGAGTCCATTCCTGTCATCAAATAATTTTTAACACCATCCATTTATCCATAATCATCATTTTTGCGCATTTGAATTTTTTAAAAGTCATTGAATCCTCAAGAAAATCACACAAATTCATCATAGGACATCCTTAGAATGTATATTCATAATTGATCTATGAATTTGAATCCCTTAAACATCATTTTAGGGCCCTTTTATTCAAATCAGGTTAGGAAACTGACCCTAATCACTATCATTCATGCTTACTTAGGACTTTTATTTGTCTTGAGTTACTAATCCTTCATATCCTTATCAATCTTGATGCAGGATCATCCTTGGTTCTTGGCCATCTTGCATCAACCAAAAAAATATTTTCTTTCAGTTTTTTGTTCATGTTTTGTTCTTTCTCGGTTTGTGTTGGTAGATTCATCATCTTTGCTCACTAGCCCTTGTGGATCTTGGAGTATGTCATCTACATGTTCATTTTTCCTGTCCCAAGATTTGAGCATGATTAGATCTTTTTCTAGAAAGTTATCGCTTCTAGAATTCTTAGTAGTTTCTTGAGCTGCCACTGGAATAATTTCAAACTTATCAGCTAGTTCGATCATTGTGGATCTTAACGGTGTGATTTTAATTGTTCCTAGGAGTTTCATCGACCTTCGTTATAGGTCCACACTTCATCTTACACACCTGTTGAAGAGAAATTCAAATTTGAGACCGACCTATTCATGCACGTGTTACATTTTCTTTCCTTGGAGGATGTGATGATCTTTGAGCGACGCGGATGTTTCTTAAGTTGCAGATATGCCATAAATCTTGTAATTGATCATTAGAATAGGTAGCAGATCTAGATCTTGAGGTAGTAGAGTTAGTTGCTAATCAAGTGGATTTAGATTGATTCAAATTGTAAGAGTTCATCTCGCATATAGGAGCATGTTAGAATGTTGTATATTTGATCAGGCTTGTGAGCCGAACCTGTAAGCCCGGATGTTGCCAACTGAATGTAATTGAGATTTCTATTAATGAGATAATTTTCATCTGCATTTTCCTCCATATTTTGTGTTTCTTTCATTGTGTTACTCTTGTTGCATGGTTTGGATTGTTCTCTTTGAGAACCCTCTCTACCATGGTTGTGCCAGATTGGTATCAAAGTGATATTGGTTCCTTTCGAGATCGTCAAAGTTTGCAAAGTCTTGTTGGAGATTTCTTGTGGGGTGGCAGACTGAGGATCCAACTTGCAGCTACAGAGGAATTTTTTGAAGATGCCTAGAAGAAGAAATGTTAGAGGAAATGGAGTGTGTGGAAATGAAGACCAAGCTGTGATGGAGATGTTAAGAGGAATTTCTTCCATATTAGATGCAGTTGAAATGACCCAGAGAAGAGGTCAACCAGTTGATGATGTGAGTGATGAAGTAGTACAGGAATAAATAGGAAGAGATGAGCAACCTAGCCTAGATCAAGAAGAAGAGAGGTTCATAAGAGCCCTAACGAAGGTGAATACAAGACCACATTTCAATCCACTAGATTATAATGGTAAGTTAGATTCAGATGTATTGTTAGATTGGATAACACAGATGGAAAAGCATTTTTAATTTGAAGGTACCTCTGAAGATAAGAAGGTGAAGTTTGCTTATACGAAGTTGAGAGGACATGCATCCCTTTGGTGGGAACATTTACAGACAGACAAATAGAGAAGAGGAAAAGAAAAGATAAAATCATTGGATTGGATGGTGAATAAGTTGAAGTCAAAATTTATGCCTACAGACTATGAGATTAGCTTGTTCAAGAAGTTGCAAAATTTGAAGTAGAAATAATCTAGTGTGATAGAGTATACTAAGGAATTCTATAAGTTGAATATCAGATCTGGACATTCAAAGGATGAGATTGAGCAAGTAGCCAGATATGTCAATGGTTTGAGGTCATCTGTACAGGATGAAATTAGTTTATCAAGTTGTAGAATGTGGAAGAGGCATATCAGTGTGCCCTGAAAGTAGAGGAGAAGTTGAATAAGAGACATGAGAAGAGATAGAGAGGAAGAGGTGGAAGATTTCAAAGAGGAAGAACTTTTGCTAGAGGAGGAAGAGGATATTTTCCAAGCCAGAATAAGGATAAGGAGGTTAGTAAGAATGAAATTTCATACCAGAGAGGTGATGGAAACTCTTACAGAAGAGGAGGTTATGGTGGTTACCAAAATGAAGGTTATAGAAGAGATGATAGAGGATAGGAGAAATGGATATTCAAAGGAACCTGTTATAAATGTGGTGGAGAAGGACAAAGAGCATTTGAATGTAATCAGGGAGAGACAAGCAGGAAGAAAAAGAACAATAGAGGGACAACCTTTGTCAAGGAAGATCATGTTGGATCATCCAATAAACCTAAAGATGGAGAAGTATTGGTGAATAAGAGAGTATTATGTCAAATTGAGTTGGAGAAAGAATCATTGTAGAGAAAGAATTTGTTTCAAACTAGATGCAAGGTAACTAGTAAATTTTGCAAGGCGATTGTTGATAGTGGAAGTTCTAAGAACCTGGTTTCTGAGGAGATGGTGACCAAGTTGAAGTTGGAAAGGTTGAAGCACATGAATCCCTATTAGATTTCTCGGATTCATGATGAGAATAAGATACTAGTAAGTGAACAATGTTTGGTGAAATTAAAGATAGGAAATTACCATGATGAAGTTTTGTGTGATATCATGCCTATGGATATATGTCATGTTTTTTTGGTAAGGCCTTGGTAGTATGATAGACAAGCTATTCATGATGGAAAGAGGAATATATACACTATTGTTGCGAATGGGATGAAACATATCTTGTTGTCATTGGAAGATGTTCCTATAGTTGAGGTTTGTACAAGTGCTAGGGTTTGTCTAGTTGATGGAAGGATATTTCTTGATGGATTGAGACATGAGAATGTGTGTTATTCCTTGGTACCTAAGAAGGTTGAAGACTTGAAGCATGTGGAAGAACACCCATAAGAGATAGAGGAGATACTGATAGAATATGAGGAGATCATTTCATATAATGTACTTGATGGATTGCTACCTGTAAGGATTATTAGTCACTGTATGGATTTGATTCCTGGAGCTATTTTTCCAAATAAAGAAGCAAACCGAATGACACGAGGAGGGAATGAAGAGTTGAATAGACAAGTGTAAGAATTATTAAGGAAGGGTTTGATCAGAGAAAGTTTAAGTCCTTGTGCAGTACCTGTTGTGCTTGCACCTAAGAAGGATGGAGAATGGAGAATGTGTACAAATTCTAGACCTATAAACAAGATCATGGTGAAGTATAGATTTCCTTTGCTCCAAATGGATGACATTATGGATTATTTAAGTGGAGCTAAGTACTTTACAAAGATATATTTGAAGAGTGGATATCATTAGATCAGAATTAGAGAAGGAGATGAGTGGAAAATAGCTTTCAAGACAAATGAAGGATTGTATGAATGGTTAGTTATGCCTTTTGGATTGAAAAATGCACCAAGTACTTTCATGAGGTTGATAAATGAGGTGCTAAAGAAATTCTTGGGTAAGTTTGCAATTGTGTACTTGGATGACATTTTGATTTTTAGTAGGAGCATAGAAAAACATTTGTTGCACATAAGACAAGTTTTACAGAGATTGAGAGAAGAGAAATTGCTGATAAACATTAAGAAGTGTAGTTTAATGAAGGAGGAGTTGGTATATCTAGGATTTGTTATAGTTTTGGATGAATTGAAGATGGACCCTAAGAAGGTGACAGCAATTGTTGAGTGGCCAACACCAAATAACATTGGAGAAGTAAGATAATTTCATGGATTGGCTAGTTTCTACATACAGTTCATTAGAAATTTCAGTTCTATTTGCAATCCTATGATAGAAAAAATGAGAGGGGATAGGAAATATTTTAGATGGACATCTGGAGCAGATCAAAGTTTTGAGTTGTTCAAATAGAAAGTGACTGAGCAGCATATTTTGGCTTTACCGAATTTCAATACGGTGTTTCAAGTAGACTATGATGCAAGTGGGAATGCAATTGGAGCAGTACTAAGTCAAGAGGGAAGACCTGTAGCTTATTTCAGTTAGAAGTTGAATGATGCTAGAAGAAGATATTTAGTGTATGATCAGAAATTTAATGCCATAGATTAAGCCTTGAAGAAGTGGAGACATTACTTGTTGCCTAAGGAGTTTGTGTTGTATATGTACCATCAAGCATTGCAATATTTGAACAGTCATGGTAAGTTGAATCAAAGACACATGAGATGGGTAGAGTTCTTGTAGAGATATATTTTGTTCTGAAGCATAGGAGTGGTAAGTCAAATAGAGTTGTTGATGCTTTGAGCAGGAGAAGGAATTTACTGATGGAGATGAGAGTGGAGGTATTAGGCTTTGATGAATTGAAGAACTTGTATGAAGAAGACCCGAATTTTGTAGAACCTTGAATAGCTTATAAAGAACTGGTTTTAGATGATAGAAGTCAATCGTTGGATTACTTCATTTAAGAGGACATGTTGTTCAGAGGAATTCAGTTGTGTATACCCCAAAGTTCAATGAGGGATAACTTGGTGAAGGAGAAGCATAGTGAAGGAATGGTAGGACACTTTGGAGTTGATAAGATAGTAGCTATGGTGAGTGAGAATTACTTTTCACCATAGATTCATAAGGATGTTAGGAGGTTTGTGCAAAGTTGTAGAATTTGTCAAGTTGTAGAAGGAAGTAGTTAGAATGTTGGACTGTATAAGCCTTTGACAGTTTTGGAGAGACCTTGAGAGGATATACACATGGATTTCATACTTGGTTTGCCAAAAACACAAAGAGGTAATGATTATGCATTTGTGTTGGTTGATCGATTTTCTAAGATGGAACATTTCATACCTTGTAGGAAGACAATAGATGCAATTCATGTAGCATTTTTTTTTTTCAGAGAAGTGGTCTAATTGCATGGATTACCTAGGAGTATTGTTTCAGACAGGGATGTAAATTTTGTTGGTTACTTTTGGAGGACACTTTGGAAGAAGTTAAAAATAGATTTGAATTTCAGTTCTGCTTTTCACCCACAAATAGATGGAAAGACAGAGGTAGTAAATAGGAGTCTAGGGAATTTGCTAAGATGCTTGGTTGGAGAGAAGACTGGAAGTTGGGGTTTAGTCCTTGCACAAGCAGATTTTGCTTATAATAATTAAGTGAACAAGAGTATTGGAAATACACCATCTGAGATTGTTACTAGAGTTCAACCTAGAGGTATATCAGAGTTGAGAGACATCAGTATGGAGGATAAGAGGAGTGAGATACATCAGTTGTGGATCATCCTCGTAACTTGTGGATCTTAACAGTGTCATTTTAATTATTCCTAGGAATGTCCCTAACCTTCATTATGGGTCCACACTTCATCTTACACACTTGTTGAAGAGTAATTAAAATTTTAGGCCGACCTATTCATGCGCATGTTACATTTTCTTCCCTTGGAGAATGTGATGATCTTTGGCCAATGCGGATGTTTCTTAAGTTGCGGATATGCTATAAAGCTTGTAACTGATCATTAGAATAGGTAGTAGAACTAGAGCAAGTAGTAGATTTAGTAGTTGATTAAGTGGATTTAGATTGATTCAAATTGTAAGAGTTCAACTTGCATATAGGAGCATGTTAGAATGTTGTATATTTGATCAGGCTTGTGAGCCGAACCTGTAAGCCTGAATGTTTCTGGTTGAATGTAACTGAGATTTATATTAATGAGATAATTTCCATTTGCATTTTCCTCCATATTCTGTGTTGCTTTTGTTGTGTTACTCTTACTGCATGGTCTGGATTGTTCTCTTTGAGGATCCTCCCTTCCGTGGCTGTGCCAAATCTACTTTCATCTCAATGTAGATTATGTGTCATAATCATATTTTTTATCACTCAATCCAATCATCAGTGTCTTATGTCATCCAGTTGAGTTCTTGAACCTAGTTCATAGTTAATCCTATTGATCAAATCAAATCAATCATCTAATCCAATAAATCAATCCAACTCAATCCTATCCAATTATCAATCCATTGTTATCCTAGTAATCATCCAATCAAACAATCTATCATCCTAGCAACCCTTCAATTCATCATCTAGGAAACCACTTTTAAAGTGCATCTTAGGGCTTAGTGTTATCTTAGTGTCATGTTCACTTGCATTTTAATGCCTGTTATCCAATAACCGGCAAAGAAACTCATGGAGCAACAACAATCCCAAGGTGCTTAGCCTCAGTATCCTCTAAATCCACCCACTAATGGTGGTTCTGCACAATACAACACATAAATCTCCATAAAACTAACCCCAAAAGAAAAAATGGTTAACCAACCTGAGATCACCATTGATTAATACCTTAGCAATCTTGTTGGTGTAATTAATATTAAATTACACTTTAGCATATGTTTACTTAGGTAATTATTTAATTCCTAGGTTAATTGGTTTTCATCCTTATCTTGTTGAGCTATCTTGTTACTCAAGATAAGATTAGGGTTGTCTTTTCATGCTTTATTGCATCATTGCCTTTTTTGAAGGTTTTTGTAATATTTGTAAAAAAATTACATTCAATAATCAATAATTTTTATTTTTTCTTCCACATTGGCTCTGAGGGTTAAGAACTTCTATTGTTTTTGTTCTGAATATCTTTTCCTGTGATAGGTGATTGCTTGCAGGTGTTCTTGGGGATTGTGAAGTTGGTTTTACAACTTCTACATGGTATCAGAGCTCCAGACCTATCGCTGCATGTTCATGATCTAATGATATTCTCTCACAGCATCCTTTTCTATGCAAGGGTTTCAATTCAGATTGATTTTTTTTAGATTTGGGGGTAGTCAAATTTTTGGAACATTTGGGGCTTGAACAGACGTCACCATCACTATCAGAGCACCCAAAAACCCCAGAAATGCCTTTCATTTTGTCGATTTAGGTGAAAGTTTAAAAAAGGAAAAAAAATTAGCCCCAAGGCCATACAACCCCAAGGCACCCAGATCGATACAAATTTTTCAAAAAAAAAAAAAAATTAAAATAAATCAAGTTTTTTTGAAAAATCCTGTGACTAGTTCAAATTCTCTCTATCGCCATCCTGCCACCTGGCGGCCTCCCACTGCTACACAACTATCAGGGTTTGCCACTCGAGCTCCACTCTACACCAGTGGTGCTCTCCTTAGCCACTCAGCCGATCATCTACTCGAGCGCTTAAAGTTGTTAGCCTACGATCTTATTGCGACCAGGAGCCACCCTTTGAGACCCCCTGTCGGGCTTTAAGCCCCTTCTCTTTTGTAGGAGGTCACATCTGTGACCAGAAGCGGCCAAGCCAACCCCTAAGAACCGATGGATTTTTCCTGCAACTCGTAGATAGTAGAATGAGCGACCAGGAGCCAAAGTCGAAGGAGCCACAATTTTGACCTTGCTTAGTCTGGAAGTGCCCTTTTACAGGGCTTTTTTTTCATTTTTCCATAACTTTTGCAAACGGAGTCATTTTTTAAAAAATGAATAGTTTCCAGAAAGCTGATTTGATGATGGATCTGATGGTGGTGGTTTGATTTTCTGACTTTTCCGTTTTGATGCCTTTTCCACCTGTCAAAGGTAGAAGTTTCTATTTTCACTCTGGGAGGCGTAACTTTTGTTTTCTAGCTCCATTTTTTGAAAACAAATAGGCATTGGAAAGCCAGTTCAATGATCTACATAGATATCAGACCTTTTTCTATAGATTGTTTTACCAAGTATCTGATATTTCTTTTTGATCTCAGCCTTTACCTTTTTAGTTATTTTCTTGGGAAGTGTGCAATCAGGCTATTTTTTTGAGATCGGCGAGCATTTTTTTTTATTTGAGAGTATATATTGTTGTTTCTATCATGGATTTACATAACATTGCACCCCTTACTCCATTCAACTATTTTGGTTGGAAAAAAAATGGAGATTCACTTGAAACATAAAGCGATGTATAGGGTAACCATGGGTACAGAAATTGAACCTACAGGTGCTACTAAAAAGAGAAAATGGTTTAATAGGTGTGATTAAGCTTATGGTACATTATGTCTTTCTCTTTTATCTGACATTATTTTTCACATTGAATCTTGCACTACACCAAATGAGATATGGGTTACTTTGGAGTCTTTGTTTGGGAAGCAGGATACTATGAGAGAGTTTCAGTTAGAGAATGAGCTTATTGGCTTAAATCCTAGGGATTTTGACAACATCCAAGAGTTTTTCACCAAACTCAAGTCTCTTAGATTACAGTTGTCATAGTGTGGTGTTCAGAAAGAAGACTCTTAGTTGATATTGTCCATTCTTTCTAAGCTTGGACCAGATTATTTAGTTTTTGTATCTACCTTTTGTGCCACTATGGATGCACTTGGTACAAGATTCACTATGCCATCTCTTGATGGCTTTGCTTCATCTGTCACTTGAGAGGAAGATAAGTTAGCTAGCATGGGCACGGTGAAACCTTCTTCCTCTTCACAGACACTTATTGCATCACATGAGCCCAGAGATGAGAAGGCTTCTATAGGTAAAGGCAAGAAATAGAAACAAAAGGATTCCAAACCTCATGAGCAGCAAAAGGAGTCCTCAAATTCTTTCTCCTCTTCTAATGGGAAATCATTTAGGAAGGAGAAGGGTCCATGTGCATATTACAAGAGGGAAGGACATTGATGAGCAGAAACATCTTCTTCAGAAACATCATAATGATTTTCCTTCTAGGATGTCTACATCATCTTCTTCTCCTCATTCTTCTTCTACAGAGTAGCATAACACAGGCACAATTGGTTTACATACTTCATCAGATGTGAAGGGACATGCTCTTTGTGCTTCTTCAGATATTGGATCAGGGAGATGGCTTCTAGATCTAGGAGCATCTCATCATATGGCATCTTCACATACTATGTTCACTTCCTTTGAGCTTTGCACTATGTCTCCCATTTTGATGGGAAACAACACTTACATGAGTGTTACAGAGAAGGGGTCTATTAGTTTTGGGGACCACTCCTTTCAGGATGTCTTGTGTGTCCCTCACTTGAAAAATAACCTTATTTCCATCTATCAGATAACACATGGGGGCAATGGGAGATCTGTGGAGTTCACACCTAATTCGGTTATCATCAAAGACTTGCAGAGTAGAGCAGTTATTGCTACTGGGATAATGGATCACTCATCTCGGTTGTATTCTTTCACTGATTTTGCTACTGGTGGTGCTTTTGTTCCTACAGTTGTACCTCACACTTTGAGTGTGCATCATCATTCAGAGGAGAGATCTGGCTTCTTGAACATTGGAGTCCTCACTTCAGATCCTATTCTCGAGCCTTCCATTCCATCTCCTCCACCTCTTGTTGCTTCTTTTGTTCCAGTGCAGTAGGATCCAGTTGATCATACATCTTTGGAGGTTTCTATTGAGTCTTCACCTACTTCGGCTTCTTCATTTGTTAAGGTCACACCTACTTTTGTGGAGACATCTTGGGTTTCACCTATTCCACCTTCAGATATTTCTTTCATTCGGCCTCTTCCCTCTCACTTCTTTCTGGAGATGCAATTTCTTCACTTCTTTTGGAGTTACTTCATTCTGGGGGGATCTGTGGTCTCTTTCTTCCTCTCTTCTAGGGGGATTCATTTATGTATCTTTGTGATGGATGGTGTCCTTGGGGGGTCTTATGGAGTCCTCCATCTGTCATCACTTATCTTGTTTATTGCATTGTATTTTGGGGAGGAGTTTTGTTCCCATATGGTTTTCTCCTTTACCCTGTTTGATTTCATTTGCATTGCATTTGTAAATGAGCACCTGATTGGGCCTTGTTGTCGGGACTCATATTTGCATAATAATTTTCTTCTCCCTAAGTTGCACTTATGGGAGGGTGTTGGTGTAATTAATTATTTAATTACACTTTAGGATAAGTTTACTTAGGTAATTATTTATTTCCTAGGATAATTATCATTTAATTATTATCTTATCTTATTGAGTTTTCTTTTTGCTCAAGATAAGATTAGGGTTGTCTTTTCATGCTTTATTGCATCATTTCCTTTTTTGAAGGTTTTTGTAATATTTGTAAAAAAATTACATTCAATAATCAATAATTCTGATTTTTTCTTGCACATTGGCTCTGAGGGTTTAAGAACTTCTATTTTTTTTGTTTTGAATATATTTGCATGTGATAGGTGATTGCTTACAGGTGTTCTTGGGGACTATGAAGTTCATTTTACAACTTCTACAAATCCCACCAACCTTCAAATAACTGATCATCTTCTTGTTGAGCGGAGGGATAAAATCCTTACACAATTGCTTATGAAGGGTACTATTCCACCACTTGGTTTTGATATGTCGCAGTATGTTAACATCGCAACCCCTTCATCATAGGATCCACAAAGTTCTTAGGTTAATCCAGTCTCATCAGTCCCACAAGTCCCTTGGGTTACTCCACAAGACACATGGTACCAACCCATATTTTGTAATGATGTATGTTATCAATTCCCACCCTCTCCAGTTCAAATTTTAGTCATGGGTGTAGTGTCTAATCCCAATAAATCCCAAGGTCCTAATATTAGAAATCCCCTTGGTCCTGATGATCCTCAAGGTCCTCCCCATTTGTAAGTTATGAACATCATGCACGGTTCAACGAACATACTGTCGGCACCACCTCTTCCATTGAATCAACAGATTCCATTATTAGGGAATACTAGGGGCAATGTATATAATCATTTTGTTTTTGCACCTCCTCATATACCTCTCATCCACACACACCCATTGAATTTAATACCACCTCCATTTACATCTCAGCATTAGGCTCAAGGAAATTTTCCACCCGTACATCAACCTCAAGGTAATCCATCACAACCCTTGCATCAACTCAAGGTAATCTGCAACAACCACCTCACCAACAACCACTAAAAAAATCACCATCACAACCACCTTACCAACAAAAACTATCCCAAACACCACAAAAACCACCTTATCAACAACCTCCACATCAATCTCATAGCAACCCATCACAGCCTCCCCATCATCTGCAAGTCACTCCACAAAAACAACCTTCTTATCAACAACCTCCACATCAACCTCAAGGTAATCCATCACAACCTTTTCATCAATCTCAAGTCAATCAATAATCACAACAAACCTCATCGCAATCCCAAGGTAACCTTGTGACCTAATATCAATATTACTCATAACCTCCACCTCATCAACCCCCTCCACAAAACAACTATTATCAGCCTCATCCTCCACCAAGTACTCCTAGACCACAACCTACTACAACCAGCCACAACACAAATTATTACTACTATAATCCACAACAATCCCAACAACAACCATCTTACACTAATCCTTAGTAGCTACAACAAAAAACTTACTATCAACAATCCAATCCACAACAACCTCTATATACTTTTGAAGAATATCCTATGTATGATTACCAATCCAATCCATTTTTCTATCAGTAGCCACCATCCTATTAGTAGGGTGCCTCCTTCTCATAATACCAATCCCCCTCATCATACCAACAAATCTACACCAATCCTCAACACATAAAATGAAAAATATCAATAGATACCATTATGTTACCACCTTTGTAAATGAAATTGAGAAGGGTACCACTATTGAAAGGGCCCTCATTGCTAAAGGTCTAATCAAAATCTTCAAGGAAGATAAAAATAAACAATCTAGGGACAAATCACTCTATTGGAATATAAACAAAAACACTATTAATGATGGTGTCACTAACACTAAGAATATGTAGGTAGCTAGCACTTCTCAAAGATTGCAATATACCCCTCATCCACAATTGGTTTCCAATGTCATATTCATACCATAAGGTGCACTCCATCCTCAACCATAGTCCAACCAAACCAACCAAGGGAATAATAAACGTACATTCACTCCTTTAGGAGAGTACTTAGATGTCATTTTCAAGAGGTTACTCCAAGAAAATTATGTTTTCACTTATCCTGTGATGAATCCTTTTGATGATTCAATGTTGAAACTCACTTGGAATAGAGAGAATGAGTATTGTGATTACCATAGGATTAAATGTCACTCCACCAAAAAATGTTAGGGGCTTAAATGTTACATTCAAGACCTTATTGATCAAGGAGACAGTGTAGTGGATGCAAACCAAGCTACCTCATCTAATTCTTTGTTGCAAATATATCAAAATGCTTTTCTAAAACATAACCAACATCCTAGCACCTCAAAGGAAAACACTGGGTCCAACAATAACAACCAAAATAACAACAACAAAAAATGTTAGCTATAAAAATGAACCCTATAATTATGATAATATTATTACCTGCATCACTCAAGGGGAGCCACATGTATCCATGATTTGTATCAGCGGAAAATACCCCCAATGCATTGTTACCACTCATTGCACCTGCATATCAGTTCTTGGGCCATCAAATTCATCTCAACTAGATTATTTGAGCTCGGACTACAATATCCTTGATCATCTTAGTAAGACCCTCAGAAAAATGTCCATTCTATATTTTTGAAGGTCTTCCCTAATCCATCAATGGATCCTTACAAAAGCTTTACATGATACACGTGTGCCAAATGACATTGATCCTACCCATTTCTAGGATTTAGTAGGACACTTTTCATGTACCTATCAACTTGGTTTTAGCCAAAATGATATGCCACTAATTGATCCATCTCAGAACTATGCTTTACACATTGAAGTCCTTGTCACCCTACATAACTTAAAAAGGGTCTTGGTAGATAACGGCTATTCCCTTAATCTATGCACCTTAAATTTTATAAAATAGGTAGTGTATACTCATGCTGACTTGGAAAATTAGACCATTACAATCAAGGCATACAACAACAGAAAAAGAGACTCATAGAGTATTATTTTCCTTCCAATCTAGGTTGGTCTTGTCATGCAATATACCACCTTCCATGTCCTTGATCTAGATTTAACATATAACCTTCTCCTCGGTCGACAATGGATTCATGCCATGCAGGCCATTCCTTCCACATATCATTAGTACTTGAAGTTTCCATATAATGGGGTTTAAGTTAGTGCCATCCATACCAACCCCCAACCTTTTGAGTTTTGGCACGCTCTTGAGGCCTCTTTCTTGCATTCATGATATTTTCCAGGAGTAGAAGTGGGAGATCCTCAAGAATCACTATCCATTCCTTTTTCTAATCCATCATCCAATACATCCACCACCCCATCCACTACATTTGATTCCACCATTACCAAGGTCTAGATCATTGAGAAGGGTTGTGGAGAGTATGAGATGTGTATAGCTCTTAATGTGGAAATAATTCCTCCATCTTCCTACAGTTATGGCCAACCATCTCATTCTACACCAAAGGAAGAATCAAAGACTAAAACCATCAGTTCTAAGAATGTGAATTCTACAACATTCCAGTCTCTAGGCACATTACAAGATCAAATGGATGAAGCTATTGGCCAATGGGTTTATAGAGAAGAACTTGAACCTTCACCTCCCCTCATTGAGTACTTCCAAGAATTCTATCCTCATTCTTCTAAGTTAGTAGAAAAATATAACTATCAAGGTGGAGGGCTTGCTATTGAATAACATGGAAGGTTACAACCCATTGAAACACTAGTATGACCTAAACATTTGGGCCTAGGCTATGACAAGAAATGAAAGGGTTATGCATCGTCTAATAGCACTTTAAATATTTTTAACTCAAAATATGATTTTCTTGAGGACATACCTGCAAAATAGGCTATCTTACTCTCATACATTGACATGGATCTTAATTTCCTCTTTGATTCCACCTCTATCTTTTCCATTATCCTTTCACTCTATCACCCTGACCTCATTGATTGGGACCTACAAGGGAGTGCACCAATTGACATATTTCCTTCATAGGAAGCATACATAAACCTTATGGAATTGGGGGAAGATGAATAGCCTAACCAAAAAAATAGAAAGAAACAAAAAAAGAGTCATCTAGTGAAAACCTCCCTGAGGCACTTCTTGATTCATCAAAAGTGCAAATAAAGAATGTATCCACTAGTGAAAATTTTGACGAGGCCCTAGAGGATGGGGATGTTAATCTTCCCCATATTGGAACCTACTTATCTGAACAATCTTTGATCCTGATTGAAGAAACATAAGAATTCAATCTAGGAACATAAGAAGAACCTAATATCACCTATGTGGAAAAATCATTGTCTAAAGAATAGTATGCTATCATTGTCAACCTGCTAATAGAAGGCATCATCCACTTTGCATGGTCTTATTATGATATGCCAGGAATGGATCCCAATTTAGTTGTCCACCATCTTGATGTCCATCTAGATGTGAATCTAATTAAACATAAATTTAGAAAAATGCATACACAAGTGGCCTTTCTTGTTAAGAAAGAACTGGAAAAACTATTGGTAGTTGGATTTATTAGGTTGATTGATTTCTCTAATTAGATATCCAATATAGTAACTATGGCCAAACCTAATGGGAGTATTAGAATCTACATAGAATTTAGGGATCTTAATAAATCTTGCCAGACTTTCTGCTTCACAATATTAACATATGAGTAGATCTCACAACAAGGCACACCATTCTATCCCTCATGGATGGCTTCTCAAGCTAGAAGCATATTAGAATTGCACCAGAAATGAAACACAATACTGCTACTTACCAACATGCGATGACAGTCATCCACGATATCATCCACATTATAATGGAAGACTATGTTGATGATCTACTGGGGAAGTTAAAAACAAGAGAAGATCGCCCTAAGGTCCTGAGATAGATCTTTGAGTGGTTAGAATAGTATAACATGTGCTTAAATCCAAAGAAGTATATTTTTGGCATCAATCTAGCAAACTATTATGCTTCATTGTATCTAGAAGGGGTATCGAAGTTGATCCAACAAAATTCAAGGCTATAATGGAAATGCCCCCACCTCAAAATCTAAAATAGTTAAGAAGTATACAATGGAAATTACAATCTATTAGGAATTTCATCACCAAACTTACCAATAAATTTTAGTCATTCACTCACCTCTTGCACAAGGATACAACTATTAAATGGGATCCCCAATGTCAACAAGGTTTTTATAAGGTCAAGGAATATCTTGACAACCCACCGATCTTAATTCCTCCCATTCTTGGTAAGCCATTGGGTAACTGTACCAAGATGGTTCCCAAAAAGGGGGCTTAAGTGGCCACTTTTTTCTAAAATCAGGAAATACTGACATTGGATGTGAAATTGATGATAGTTACACTCAAAATTATGAGATGGAACAAAAAAAAGATCAAAGTGCTCTGAATCTACTTTCTAAACTACTAATTTATTTTGAAAATGGTTGAGATTAAGGGGTTCAAAAGAGGGACGTACACAAATTGGTGTTTTTTTTTTAAGAAAAAGATAACATAGCAACTCTTGTCCGACCCTAGTATGGTGAAATTTTTTGTAGTATTTCTAAAATATCTATAGTCAGAAGTTAGCTAACGGTATGTAGTTGATGCATTATTTTCTAATAATTTTTTAAAGAATATTTGATTTTTTACTAATTTTCTAAGTGGACACTTCCTGAAAAGCAGAATTTTGGTCGTGCTCTCCCTAAAAATTTTGCAAAGTAATTGAATTTTAGTTTTTAATTTTTTTTTAAAAAATTGTAGAATGGAATCTAGTTTCTAAAAATGTAATTTATTTGAAATTTTGATGAACGGTTAATTTATAATGAAAAAAACAACAAACACTACTTTTTGGAAAAAAAGAGACATACAAACAAAAGAAATTATGGATGAAAGGCTTAACATTGTTAGAAATTGAAAAAAATTACATTGTTGGATAGCTAAGAGAGAACCTAACATTACCCATGCATTTTTTTTTTGATATTTAACCACATGCAATCCTAACGATGAGCACATACCAGATTATGTGAAAACTGTAATTATGTGAAAAACTGTAGAATTTGCAAAAACATGTCTCTGGTCATTGGGAATGCCCTCCAACCCTTTTGGTTGGTATTCCAAGGAAAATACCAATCCTAAGGCTTGGGGATTCCCAAAGCAAGGTATAATGTGAGTGCATTATAATGCACTCACGTTATATCTTAGTTTTGACATGGTTTTTTTGCTTTCGTGAGAAACATGTCAACTAAGACATAATGCGCTTGCATTATGTCTTCCTTTATGTTAAATGCCACTCTATTGAATGTATGTTTATATATTTGTATGTTTATATGTGCATGTATGCTTGTATGCTTGTATTTCATGTATGTATGTATGCATGCTTGTATGTATGTATGTATGCCTGTATGTATCAATGAATATATATTGTATGTATGTGTATATGTATGTAAGATTGTATCTACACAATTATGTATGTATGCTTGTATGTATGTAGGATTATATGTAAATATATATTGTGCTTGTATGTATGTATTTATGTGTGTCTTTAGAGGGAGGGAGAATTTTAAGGGAGAGAGAGTTTAGAGATAGGGAGAGGGGGCAGAAGGGATAGTTTAAGGGAGAGGGAGTGGGATACAAGGGGTTGGAGAGAGAGGTACTTAGCTAGGTAGGGTGGGAGGGAGAGAGAGAGAGCAGGGGAGAGAGAGAGAGTTATGTAGGTAGGGTGCTAAAGGGAGATACTTCAGTGTGAGGGGGGTGAGAGGGAGAGAATTGAGAGATAGGTATTGAGAGGGAGGTGAGAGAGAGGAATGGGGGAGAGGAGAGGGAGTGTGGAGACAGACTTGAGAGGGAGAGGGTTTGGGAGGGCGGACCCGAGCAGAGGGAGAGAAAAAAGAGGTGGAGGAGAGGGACCTATCTAGGTGAAGGGATGGGTAGATAGAGAGAGAGAGAGAGAGAGTTACCCAGGTAGGCTGTCAGAGAGAGAGGCAGGGTGAGGAGAGATCTCGGGAGAGAGGGAGAGGGGGTGAAGGAGTTTAAGAGAGGGAGTGGGAGATAAGGGCTGAGTGAGACTCCACGATCTATAGGTAGGTAGGGACAGAGAGAGAGAGAGAGAGAGAGAGAGAGAGAATTGAGAGAGAGAATTGAGAGAGATTGAGAGAGAGAAAGAGGAAGGAGAGAGAGATGGTGAGAAAGAAAGAGTTATGTAGGTAGGGTGTGAAAGGAAGAGAATTGAGAGTGTGAGGGGGTGAGAAGGAGAGAATTTAGAGATATGTAGTGAGAGGGAGTGCGAGAGATAGGGAGTGGGAGAGAGAGGGACTATGAGTGAGAGTCCTAAGAGAGGGAGAGCGTGTGGGAGGGATTTATCTAAGGGAGGGAGAGAAAGAGGGGTTGGAGTGAGAGGTACTTATCTAGGTAGGGTGGGAGGGACAAAATGAGAGATGGGAGAGAAAGAGAGTTACCTAGGTAGGTTTCCAGAGGGAGGAACTTAAGAGAGAGAGGGGGTAGGAGGGAGAGGGGGTGGAAGTGAGAGTTTAAGAGAGAGGGAGTGGGATTGAATTTTTTGGAGTGAGAGGGACATAGCTAGGTAGGGTGGGAGGGATATAGGGAGGGAGAGAGATAGATAAGGGGGTGGGAGAGAGAGAGAGGAGGGGAGAGAGAGACAGTCAGAAAGAGAGAGTTATGTAGGTAGGGTTCCAAAGGGAGAGACCTGAGAGTGTGAGGGGGGTGAGAGGGAGAGACTTGATAGATAGGTAGTGAGAGGGAGTGGGAGAGAGAGGGAGTGGGAGAGTGAGGAAGTGTCATTGAGAGACCTAAGAGAGGGAGAGGGTGTGTGAGGGAGTGACCTAAGAGAGGGAGAGAAAGAGGGATTTGAAGTGAGAGGGATTTATCTACGTAGGGTAGGAGGGATATATAGAGAGAGAGTTACCTAGATAGGTTGCCATAGGGAGAGACCTAAGAGAGAGGGGGTCTGAGGGAGATACTTGAGAGAGAGGGAGAGAGAGAGAGAGAGTC
>VDFB02049217.1:148515686-148748743 GCA_007258455.2 Sequoia sempervirens
AAAAGAGTGATTCATTGGTCCCTTTGACCAATAGACTATTCAAACAAAGGGAAGATCAATAGAAGGCAAGCAGGATGGATTCATTCTGAGATCAGGAGGGGATGGATCGGCCCAGGTGAAATATTCAAATCTACAGGGAGGCATGATGATGTTCCAAAAGGTGGTCAATGCATAGATAAGTCTAGAACATGAAGGAGGCTGAGTGACAGAGGAAGCTATGATTCAGAGGGTCAGTTGTAGTGACTACTGGCAAGGAGGTAGATCAGTATTGATGGAGATATTCTGAGCATTCAAGGTGACCCCAACAGATTTTGAAGGTGGACACGAAGACAAAAGAGGTAATGCTACAGCTACCAAAAATATCTAAAAAGGCTTCTCCTGGGGATAGGAATCCTTCATCAGCATGGACAGCAGGGCTTCACATTGAATGCATCTTTGACCCTCCTCAGAAAGATTTGAGAGTCGACTCTCCTAGAAGCAGATATTTTGTAAACCCTACCACATGGGACAACACATTCTTTTGGTACACTCTATATAAATGCCATTCTTGCCTCTTTGTAAAGGATAGAATTTTTTAAGTTAGAACTTTTAAAACTGGTAGAGAAGATTAGAAGAGTTAGAAATTAGAAAGAAAAGTTAGTAAGAGAAGACAAAATTACATCCTGATTCTTTGTAATGGGAGCTCCCTTTGTCTTCTTGTATAGTAGTTAGATACAGTACAGACTGTAATGTATTTTCCAAGCTCTCTTAGTGTCGTTGGAAACAATCTGGAGAAACAGATTCTCTACACTGGTGATTGTGCCAGTTTTGTAAATATTGCTTATCTATTTTACTAGCAGTAGAAGCAATTAGAGCTAATCTACTTCATATTGTGTTCCTGGATGATATTTTTTTAAGTTAATCATTTGATTTGAGAATCTTTCAAGGATTGAAGTCTTATTTTATGTTTTGTTTAAATGGTAACTTTAAAAAATCTGTTATTTGAATTAGCACTGTGAATGAAAGAGGTTGTTTGTCAATCACAAGTTTTACTTTTGTTCTGCAGTTTTAGTTAACAAACTCCTTGAAAGGTAGCAATTTTGGTTAAGTTAGAAGAATTGTCATTCTTTTCTGTTCCAAAGCTCTGACCTATCTTTTATGTTTCTTTGAAAACCCCTAGTTAGAGTAGGTTTAAATTCATGCTTGATCTTAGAACAATCCAGAAGCTCATACCAACAAGCCCCTTGAATATTACTATTATATTGACCACTGGGGGACATTAGCACAGTTGAGAACCAACTACAAAGACCTTGGGAGCTAAGGTATCCATGTGATCATCTTTCTCTTTCAGGAGAAACAAAATAGCAATATTTTGTTTACATGTTGCTGTGCCAAAACACACGTCAACAGAGACTGGCACTAGAAGGAGGGCCTAGAAGAGAAAACTGGATAACACTCAGCTTTTACAATCAAAGAAGGCCCACAGAGTTCTTTGATTGGCTGAAAATCCATCACCGTTGATAGAACTCAAGACCCCAACAAGACATAAGGTTCGCAAAACTGGGGCCACCATCATACCACCCTTATCAGCTCCACTCACTCCACCAGGATTTTCACCAATACCCCAGTGGATACCTATCAATCCACCATCCAATTCATCCCGATTGTCATCACAGTTGATTCAACCCATACAACGTCTGGCTCAACCACCACCACCGCCACCAATGGCATTCTTTTAGAATAATCCATCTCCATTGGGGACTATTCCAGGAGGTTTTCATGATAAGCCCAAGAATCCTGAGAAATTATGCCCCAAGTATATCCATGGCGAGTCAAGGAGTGTTGAAGAGCACATACAAGCTTTCAAGGATGCTTATACCAGGGCTTAGATAGCTCATCACGATGTGGTTTGTAGGTTGTTCCCTTACTCCTTAGGGGATATGGCATACAATTGGTACCTTATTCTTCCTCAAGGTTCCATTCTGACCTGGACACACTTGGAAAATTCCTTCATTAACCAGTTTAGGGTGTATGTGGATCTAGCTCTTTTATACCATCAATTTGCAACCATAAGAAAGGAACCAGGTGAATCTTTGCCTTTATTCAATACCAAGTTCCAACGAATGTATAGGAGGCTATAGGACCCCTATCTAGTTACTAAGGATAGTGCCATCCAAGCATATTTTAGGGTTATAGACCCTTTTCTTGGCTTGTTCTTGCAGAGGACATATCAACAGCTGATATTGATTCACTATCTAAAGTCTATCACTTAGCTATCAAGTTGTAGCAGCAAATCAGTTCTCAACAAGGGAGCCTGGGAGGAGGTTTCCCTTCAATAAGATATCAAATGCATATCCCAACTCCTCTATACAACACTATCCTTGGGATGTCTCCTTCCCACTATGGACCTATGTCTGAATTGCAAACTCAACCACTTGTTCCATTCTTTGCTACTGGAACTCCTGATCTCTTTCAACAACCATAGGTTCCTCAAAGTTCCCATGGTCATCCTAACCAAATTGGAACATCAAATCATCATGGTCAGCCACCTATTACCAAGAATGTGGAGAGTGAAAAGATAACTCAGCTTACAAATGAGGTAGAAACTTTAAAGAAAATGTTGTCCCAAGTCATAAATGACATGGCCCATCTTCATTTGAACCCCTCTCAAAACCAAGGCAAATACCCTGATCCAAATAGCAACAACTAGTGTACTTATCAAAATAACAACAAATACAATCAAAGAGGTTATCAGAGCCAAAATAGAGGATACAACCAGAGAAAAAATAACAACTGACAATGGAACATAGGGCCTAACAATGGTGGAGTTCCTCATAATTATCAAGTTAATGAGGAGAGGTCACATACTGCAATTGTGGCTGACCTGAATTTCATGACTAATTGGTGTAGGTTGCATGATACTGTGACCCATTCTGAGGTAAATTGCCCTTAGATGGAGAAAGTTGTCAAGATGGCACATGAAGATGCCCACACATTCTAGGGGAATTCCAACAAAGGAGGTGATTCAGTAGAAACAACAATGACTTATGACCTTTTTGAAGAGGAACCTTCATTCCCAAGGCAAGAAGAAAATGAACCAGAAGAGGATTCATATGATCCCCAAGCTTTTCAGAAAAAAGGAGGACACTTCCTGAGAAATCAAAGCAAGGGGCCATTCACTACATCAACACCTCCTAATCACATGGTGCCTCCAAATCAAAGTGTTGATAATAATCCTCCTCCACCAAAAGTCCTTTCTGACTTCCATAATAAGGGTAATTCTTTTGCCATTTTCAAAATTAATTCAAGTTATAATATAGAATTTGATGTTGTTTCAGATATGTAGAGACATAAAAATTCTTTGTCATTCTTTGACATCTTAAAGTGGTGCCCTGCTCAAAGGGAGATAGTGCTGAAAGCTTTAGAACTAGCTGATAAATCAAAAGGAAAAGGAAAATTTGCACCTGTTGCAGACATGAATGCAACCTTGTACAGAAATAATGTAGGTACCCCACCATTTCTCTTCAGTATAAGAATTTGTGGGAAGAACCTACATAACTATTTGCTGGATTCAGGGGCTTCAGGAAATGTCATGCCATACTCTATATGCAAGAAGTTGGGATTGGACCCCATTCAGACAAATAAGAAGGTCATTCAACTTGACAAAAAAGAGGTTAATGTGGTGGGGGAATTAAGAAACATACATGTTCAAGTAGGATTTGACCCTAGGATCCTAACAAATATAGATATTCAAGTGGCAGACATTCTCGAGACCTATTGTATGCTGCTGA
Source organism: Sequoia sempervirens (assembly GCA_007258455.2). Taxonomy (NCBI): domain Eukaryota; kingdom Viridiplantae; phylum Streptophyta; class Pinopsida; order Cupressales; family Cupressaceae; genus Sequoia; species Sequoia sempervirens. Next base: position 148,519,457 of record VDFB02049217.1, read on the forward strand.
GTAGAGATTTGATGAAAAGTCTAGGGGGATGTCTTTCCCTTGACTTTTCACATATGTGGCTACCATCAAGAGGTATTCCTACACAGATTAGGATTGAGAGTGAGCCTCGCATCAAGCATATCATCATGGAATATGATTTCCCCAATGAGGTAGCCTATTTCAAAATTGGGATAGGTGTTTATAAAAGAGAAGCTTTAACCTTTTCTATTTTTTATCCTAAAGAACTGTCCATACAAAAGCCCCCTGATCTTATGATTGGTGAAAATCAGCAGGCATTAGTTAGAAAACTGAAACAAGATCAACTGGTCTTGGGAGAAGACATAGATCTGCAAAGTCTCTTTCTCTCCAATTGGTGCAGGGTACACTACCAAAGTCATTCTAAATTGACTTGTCAACCCTACATTGACATTTTAAATCATGTTTCCAAAGCTGAGGAAGCGAGCACAAGTTATCTTGAGACCATTGTAGACCACTTCTCATTTGAAGCCAAGGAAGCAATAATGCTAACCAGAGAAAGGATACCTTCAAAGGAGGTTCCTACTTAAAGTGAACCTACCTTAGTCATATGTCTTAATCAGCATACTCATGTGGAACAACCCCAAGGCTTACTCGACATTCCTATATTCATGAGTGTACCAAAAACCAAGGGGTCAGCCAAAGAAACAAGTGACTATCAGAAGGATAGCCATAGGTCAAATGATACAGCTAAGCCAACATTAGAAAGTATACCTAAAGAAACTACAAAACACTTTTTCCTTGTATCTGATGTAGAAGATCAAATGGCCCTACCTATGGCTCATTCTATCCAAGTACCTGCAACAACTTCAAAAGAATCAACTCCAACCCATGATCAACTGTGGACCCTCACCTTTGATGGATCTAAATTTAAAACGGGCTATGGTGTTGGAATTGTACTAACCTTCCCGAAAGGAAAAACCTTCTTTGCTTCTTATAGGTTACAATTTGGATGCACAAACAATGTGGCAGAATATGAAGCTCTGGCATGGGGACTGATGTTTGCACACAAGAAGAAAGTCACGGCCTTGATGGTCAAGGGAGATTTAGAAATAGTGGTAAAGCAAGTGCACAACCAGTATACATGTCACAACAGAAGGCTGATAGCTTATAGAAATTGGGTATGGAACCTGATTGAAGATTTTGATGCATTTGGGATTAGCTTGATCCCTAGAGAAGAAAATCAAGTGGCTAATTCACTAGTTGTTGCTGCAAGCACCCTAGAACCTATGCAAGGTTCCAAACTTAGAATATTTTTAGTAGAACTAATGTCCACTTTAGTTGTTCTTGATAATATCAAGAACTTTCAAGTCTTTGAGGATGATCGACATATTCTTGCTTTCTTAGCAAGCTCAGATGTGTTTGAGGGGAAAATTATTGATGAGTCCAATAGGGACCAAGGAGATTGGGGCCCTAAATATTGTGACATAGAAGGAGTTCTTAACTTAAAGAATAATAAAATTCCCAAGGGAATGGTGGCCTTGGAAAGGATTTTTGATTTAGACCCAAGGGCTCAAGAGAAGATATCAGCTGAAGAAAAGGGAGGCAAATATGAGATAGTTAACCTAGCCGATTTTGGCCCTGAAAGGAATGTCTACATAGGGAAAGCCTACCCTGAAGCAATCAGAAAAGACATATTGATGGAACTTTAGAAGGATATTTCTGCAATTGCTTGGGGATATGAAGACTTAAAGACATTTGATGCCTTTGTTATGACTCACACTATTCCCTTGAAGCCCGAAGCTAAACCCTTCCAACAGAAGCAATGCCCTGTCAATGCCCTGATTGAACCATTGATCTTTAAAGAAGTTCAGAAGTTACTCTTGGCAAGGATAATTTCCCTGTACATCATTCAACGTGGATGGCCAACTTACTCCCAGAACTTTCATAAGAAAAACGGGGAGATTAGGCTATGTGTCGACTTCAGAAATCTAAACAGAGCTTCAGAAAATGATAACTACCCACTTCCTTCTCTGGACGAAGTTCTGTAGACTGTCAATGGATCTAAAATGATATCATTCCTAGATGGTTACTCTAGATATAATCAGGTGATGGTAGACTATGAAGACAGAATGAAGACAGCCTTCACTACCAAGTGGGGAACTTTTGCATACAGAAGGATGTCATTCTGTCTAATAAATGATGGAGCAACTTTCCAGCGTGCCATGGATATAGCTTTCAAGGACCTAATCGGTAAGTGTATCATTGTCTATATGGACGACCAGATGGTGTTTTCCAAGGATCGACTGAACCATGTTGCAGACTTAACCAAAGTTCTCGAGAGATGCATCCGATATGGCGTCTCATTGAATCCAAAAAAGTGTGTGCTCAGGGTTTCTGAAGGGAAGCTATTGGGACACATAATTTCTGAAAGAGAGATTTCAATCGACCCAGATCGAGTCAAATCCATTCTGAAGATCACCATGCCAGGGAGCAAGAAAGAGTTAAGATATTTCTTTGGAAAGATCAACTTCGTAAGAAAGTTTATCACAGGCTTTGCAGAGATTATAAAGCCACTAAATGAAATGATGAAGAAGGATGCCAGAATAGGGTGGACTAAGGAGGAAAAGACATCATTCATGCAAGTCAAGTGATCCATTTCAGAGGCACCCATGCTCATCATCCCTGACTATCTCAAACTGTTTTACATCTACTCTTTTTCTTCGAAACACTCGTGTGCAGCGGTGTTGACTCAACAGAAAGGAGAGGCAGAGGAGAGGCCAATTGCATTCATGAGCTCTCCATTCAAAAACATAGAAATTAAATATCCACCTCTAGAGAAGCAAGCTTTTGCACTAGTTCAGGTTGTCAAGAAGTTCTGACATTACATCCTCTGAAGCCAAGTTGGCACTCTAGTTTCTGACGCGGCTATGAAGTCCTTACTCATGCAGAGTGAGCTGGAAGAAAGGAGAGGCAAATGGATGGCCATCCTACAAGAATTCGATCTAGAGATAATGAAACTAATTAGGGGAACAGGTTTATCCAAGTCCATGTAAAATGTTGGCGACAACATCATCTTTCAGCAATACACGACCCAAACTTTCTTTAATGACCCATGCTATGCTGATACCATTTGCTTTATGCTCAACAATCATTGTTTGGAGGGAATGAATGTGACTCAAAGGAGAGCCTTGAGGCTAAAGAGTTCTCATTACATGCTCAAAGGAGGGTTACTATACATGAAGAATTACAAAGGAGGATACCTAAGATACCTTGATCATCAAGAGGCTAGGCATGTGATCTCTGAGTTTCATGGGAAACATGGCACAGGTCATGGGTCTGCAGATTATTTGGCACACTAGATCCTCAGATCTAGTTATTATTGGACTTGTGTTTCAAAGATTCCCATCATCATGTGAAGACATGTCACACCTGTCAGATTTCTACATCAAATGAATTCCATGCAGCTATGGCATTGCAGCCTATCTATGAGGTAAGGACATTTGCCCAATGGGCACTGGATTTTATTGGGGTGATTAACCTAAATTCTTCTTCAGGACATAAGTTTATCTTGACTACTACTGATTATTGTACAAGATGGATAGATACTGTACCCTGCAAGAATAGCACAATAGACATAGTGATCAAGTTCCTCATTGAGTGCATCACTACAAGGTTTGGGGTACCCTTCACTCTGGTATGTGACAATAGCTCTGCCTTCTCTTTTGTTGAATTTATTTCCTGGGCATACGATCACAAGATTGTCCTAAAATATTCTTTAAATTATTACCCACAAGGCAATGGGGTTGCAGAGTCAACAAATAAGAATCTCTTAGGGGTAATTAAAAAAATGTTAGAGCATAACCCTAAAGACTGGCATACCCGGCTGAGGTTTGCATTATGGGCAGATAGGACTAGGATTAAGGTTGCTCTAAAGACTTCACCCTTCAAGTTAGTATACAACCAAGAGCCTATCTTCCCTATCCATCTGCAGATACCTATCCTTGAGTTCATGCAGAAATTCTACTCTAATGACAATAGGATAGAGGTAAGACTAGCTGCCTTGTTGAAATTAGAAGAACAAAGAGATGTCGCCTTGTAGCAATTCTCTAGGCACCAGGCTATTGTCAAACGTTGGTTTGAAAAAAGAGCTAAAATTAAAAATTTTAGGATATCAGACCTTTTGTTTCTTTGGGATAAAGCTAGTGAAAAGAGGGGCAGTCACCAAAAGTTTGATAAACTTTGGCTAGGTCCTTATCAGATTGCTAAGATCCTAGGGGAAAATGCTTTTAGACTAAGTAGCTTTACTCAAGAACCTGTTCCATTTCCTGTCAATGGGAAATTCCTTAAACATTATTTTTAGTCATGAGGCTTGTTAATTTATGCTCTACATGTAAGTAATTTATTGTTCTTTATGTAAATAACTTGCTTGCTTCCTGCTTGTAAATAGTTTCTGTGTGTAAATAACTCTTTCTTTGATGTGAATAATTTTCTCTTTGTTTGTAAATAGTTTGTTATTTGTGTGTTTGTCCCTCTTTCCTTTTGTTTCTTTTGCTATTTGGTTTCTATTTTGTTTTGTTCTTTGGGGTCTATCTATTCTATCCCATCTTAAAGTAGTGGGTTGTTATTTGAAGCATACTCTGGTCATTAGGAGATAATTGGTTTAGATATTTTCAGGTTTTTTGAATGGATGATTTTGTCCTCAATTCATTGTTTCATGCTTGTTGTTAATAAAGGTTGTGGAAAGTTTTGAAAACAAGGTGCCCAGTAAGTAACCTTCATTAGCTCCCCTAAATCTGTCACAAATCATTAAGATCATCTCCTCTTGTAATAGTATATTTGTCCTAGGACTATGGTGTTGCAAGATTTGAGTGAAAAATCTGATTCCCAAGTGTTGTCTTGAGGTCCATGGTAGTTTTTAACCCATATCAGACATTAAACATCTAACATATTGAAAAATAACTAAATGGAATGTCTGAAACTCTATGAGAAAACAAAAACAAAAAAAAAAAGAGAAAAGAAAAGAATTATCTAAAGAGAAAATGGATTCAATATGAATGGGTGATTCTAGTATCTCTACCGGGGTTATGGACACCTAACTAGCAGTAGAGCAATGCTATGAGGAAACTAGAGGTATCTACATCGGGGCTATAGACGCCTGACTGGCAGTGGAGTAATGCCCATGATATCATTGCATGACAGCTAAAAGGAATCAACTCATGTAGCTCAAATATTGTACATTGTTGTTCGAAAGATAGGGAAAACTCCATGAGAGAGTGATGCACAATTAAGCACACACATTGATTTAGGGGTAGCCATTGATTGAATTACATTTTAGATTCTAGCTCTACCTTGTTTGTTATAGCTGACCCAATTGGAGTTGTGATGTTCATGAACCAGGAGTTCTGGGTAGCTGAATCCTTCAAATTCATGAAAATGGTTAAACCATTTTCCCAGCCGAGTCGCCATTTGTTATTCCTTGCATAACCACCCCACTTTGATCTAGATCAAAATGGGTCCCCCTTCTCTTTTGGTTTCTTTTTTTTTTGTTATTTTAGTTCCTCTTGGGAGTTCTTCTGCTTTTTTCCTATGTTTTTCTTCTTGTTTTTGTTAAATTTTGATTCTGGTCCTATCTTAGCTTGAGTTGGTTTTTGTTTTGCTAGGAATTCAATGAAATAATCATAAGCAATAGGATAGTTTGTTTTAATATATTTTACTTGCTTCTGATGACTAATGGAAGCATTTGTTTTGCAGGGTTAAATCCTACACATGATGGTATTTTCCAAGGGAGCTCAGTTGGAATGCATTCCTCAATCAGGTTGATCATAATTTTCCTCTAGGAAGAAAGTTGGCAAGACCTTGAAGATTTGTTGCCAACTACTAGTGCATTCTGCTCAATATGCATTTGTGTTTCATATTGGCAAGACCCTAGAGATGTCATAGAGATCATAAATCATATGCAGGCATCTATCACCAAGACATTATTCATTGTCTTGGTGACTAGGATTTTCCTATCGGCATAAGTTTTTCTTCGAGGAAGGGTCTTGGAAAAATCTCCATGTCTCACCGACCGATGTCAAAAGGATTCATACACCAAAGAAAGTTTTCCTATTTGCCAAGATGTCTTTGCAAGATTCTTATGTTTCACCGACTAGTGAAAACAAGCTTACACTTCGGTGCGAGTTATTCTCTTCAGTATGTGGTCTCGCCGAACACCTGCGGTCTTGCCAATCGCTGATAAGAACATGCATCGGGGAGAGTGGTTTTCCTTTGGCGTGAAGTATAGATGAAGCGTTAAAGTCTTGGTGACATGGAGGTGAGTCACCAAAAGTATTGCTAACAGGGAAGGGTCCCACCAAAGCTTTAAGGTTAGCGATAATTTTTTCCCTCGGCAGGAGGTCTAGCCGATGGGCATGGGTCTCACCAAAGGGAGTTGCATTCAGCGAAAGGATAAAACCTTTGGCATGATGTCTGGCCAAAGAGGTGAGGTCACAGTGACAAAAGTGGCATCGGTGTAGTGATATAGACTTCGCTATAGGGTCTCAGCAACTGAGCGATGGGAGATCGCCAAAAGATAACGCCGTCAGTGAAAAGTCTCACAGACAAGAGGAGGCCATGCCAAAAAGCTGAGCTCGGGGAAATCGAATGGGCTCTGGGAGAAAACAAAAGGGGTGGCCATAAGGTCTCCCTGACCATGTGATGTCTTGCTGACAGAAAGGGGACCCCGCTGAAAGAAATGGAGCTTAGCAAAGGGTCATGCCTTTGCCGAAATGTCTTGGTGAAGAGGACTGGTCTTACCGATACAGAACGAGTTTGCCAAGAGAAGGACTTCACCATGTGGTCTTGCCGATGGGTTTTGCGGACTCGATATGACTTCCTCAGCTCGCTGAAATGTCTTGCAGATGGTTTCTAGAAGAGATGTAATCACATCGGGGAGACACGATAAGTGTCTCACAGATATGCGATTCAGGATGGACCACTTTTGACCACCTGAAAAGCTCGCGTGGCATATGTCTGACCAATCAGAGGGAGCTAAAAGAGTGACTGATTGGTCCCTTTGACAGATTGATTGTTCAAACGAAGGGAAGATCAACAGAAGGCAAGAAGGATGGATTCATTCTGAGATCGGGAGGGGATGGATCAGCCTTGGTGAAATATTTAAATCTACAAGGAGGCCCGATGATGTTCCAGAAGGTGGTCAACATGCAGAGAAGTCTAGAACACAAAGGAGGCCAAGTGATAGAAGAAGCTATGACTCATAGGGACAGCTGTAGTGACTATTGGCAAGGAGGTAGATCTGTATTGATGGAGATATTCTGAGCATTCAAGGTGACCCCAACAGAGTTTGAAGGTGGACACGAAGATAGAAGAGTTAATGCTACAGCTGCCAAAAATATCTAAAAAGGCTTCTCCTGGGGATAGGAATCCTTCATCAGCATGGATAGCAGGGCTTCACATTGAATGTAGCTTTGACCCTCCTTAGAAAGATCTAAGAGTCGACTCTCTTGGAAGTAGATATTTTCTAAACCCTAGCGCAGGGGACATCGCATTCTTTTGGTACACACTTTGTATAAATGGCATTCTTGCCTCTTTGTAAAGGCTAGAATTTTTTGAGTTAGAACTTTTAAAATTGGTAGAGAAGAGTAGAAGAGTTAGAAATTAGAAAGAAAGTTTAGTAAGAGAAGACATAACTGCATCCTAATTCTTTGTAATGGGAGCTCCCTTTGTCTTCTTGTGTAGCAGTTAGATTCAGTACAAACTGTAATGTATTTTGCAAGTTCTCTTAGTGTAGTTGGAAACAATCTAGAGAAATAGATTCTCTGTACACTGGTGATTGTGCCAGCTTTGTAAATATTGCTTATTTCTTTTACTAGCAGTAGAAGTAATCAGAGTTAATCTACCTCATATTGTGTTCCTGGATGATATTTGTTTTAAGTTAATCATTTGATTTGAGAATCTTTCAAGCGTTGAAGTCTTATTTTATGTTTTGTTTAAATGGTAACTTAAAAAAAATTGTTATTTGAATTAGCACTGTGAATGAAAGAGGTTGTGTGTCAATCACAAGTTTTACTTTTGTTTTGTAGTTTTAGTTAAAAAACTCCTTGAAAGGTAGCCATTCTGGTTAAGTTAGAAGAATTTTCATTCTTTTTTGTTCCAAAGCTCTAACCTATCTTTTATGTTTCTTTAAAAACCCCTAGTTAGAGTAGGTTTAAATTCATGCTTGATCTTAGAATAATCCAGATGCTCATACTAGTAGGCCCCTTGAATATTACTATTACATTGACCACTGGAGGACATCAGCACAGTTGAGAACCAACTACAAAGACCTTGGGAGCTAAGGTATCCTTGTGATCATCTTTCTCTTTCAGGAGAAACAAAATAGCAATATTTTTTTGCATGTTGTTGTGCCAAAATACACGTCAACAATGACTAGGAGTGACTAAGTTGAGAGACTGACACACCTATCTATAAGTTCCTTCCATCTGTTTTCATTTCATTTCCATTTTGGATGCTCATTTTTTTCTTCTTTTACTTTGCATATCTATAAGTAAACTACTAAAAATTTATTCATCTCTCCTTGCAAAAAATGTTGATTTATGATTCATTGAAGAGAATCTCAACCAAAAAAGCAAGCCAACATCCTTATTTTGATGATCTTGACAAATCTCAATTCTGATTTGAAGCCATTATAAAAGAGCGTGTGAAGCTTTGTGAGGGAATCTCAAGTTACTCATTTAAAATTAACCTCATAATGAGCACCTATGATCTAGACATTATAAGAGAATCTCGAATGTATGAGTGACATTATAAAAGATCCGTGAGACTAGAGTTCCTAAGGAATTGTAATGAGATTTACTTGTAATGAGATTTACTAAAATAATGGAATTTTGTGTAGGGGTACCAAGGTTATTTAGAAAATTTGGTTCATGGAAGTCTTAAGTTAGTTTTTTGTTTTAAGTTTTGTGAAATGAATAAGGTCATATTAGACCAATCTATAATGTAATAAGTCATATTAGTTGGTTTTGGGGTCATTTTGGATTTCATGTTGCATATTTTTCAAAATGATGTATAATTGGAAAAATTGAAAAGTTGTCAATGTGAAAAAAGTGCAAAAAAATGTAAACTTGAAGTGATTTTGATAGGAAGTGATTCTGATAGCAATACAGGGAGGCAATCAACTCACTTCCACAATAGAAATGGATTCCAACCTCCTTCCTTCCCTCAAAACTCAATCTTGGCTTATTTTCAACTTTGCACCTAGTCACTCTTGTAGGTATACAAACCTATATTTCCCACCTTAACTCTCAGAATTCCTTAACAACCTATGCAACAAAACCACCATTTTAGGCACCCATTTAATCCTTCTTCAACATACATCACATCCTCATAAGACTCTTTTGCATCAGCTTTCACAAAACAAGCAACCCCCCTTTATTCTCCCTATCACATACAAACCACCAATTCCTCCACTTTTAGGGCTTGATAAGCCCTCTAACATAACAAACCCCAAACCCCTCTTCTTTCACAAGTTAGGAAATGGTTTATTTAAAACCCATATGCCAAACCTTCCCACAGCTAACCAAAGCTTGAAAAACCTTCAAAAAGGTCTGCACAAGCTTAAAATTTCAAGAGATATTGCTACCCCAAAAGATTTCTTCAAACCCTAGCACTAAACCACCATTTACCACTAAAAAATGCACCTTTTGACATCTAGGGAATCATCTAAAAACCATCTATTCACCTCCTTTGGAAACAAAACTTTGTACACATATTTTATAACCCTAACTAAGCCTTTCCATTAAGTTACAAAAGCATACATTGGGTGGAAGGCTTAATATGAAATTTTAATGCACTCAGAACCCTTAAAATAGGGTATATAGACCGACCCTAAATAATTGACTTCTAAAATGTAAAAAATCACTTTAAATCCAACTGAACGTATGAGATCATGTTGGAACCCTCTACAATAAACTCTCTTGTATTTTGTTATCTTGGAGTGGTTTTCCCGTGGTGTCCAGTTTTCACTTGATGGAAAAAGTGTCAAATGCAAGCAGTGCAAAGTTGCAAAGTGGTGTAAATTGTGTTCTACAACTTGTGTGACTAAATGAATTGTTTCAACATATTTGAATAGGTATTTTTATGGTAGGAATGGTCCTCTTTCACACCCAAACATGCAGAATCGCTCTAAGTTATGTTCAACTAGATCGATCCCTTAAGGGTCCAAAGTGCAAAATGGCTGCAAACTTCAGCCTATTGTTACTTATATATCATGATGCTTAGAAACTTCTCATCTAATCCTATGCGATCATATTGGGGCCCTCTACAAAAACCTCTCTCAGTTTTGGCTATCTAGGAGGCATTTTCCCATGGTGGAAAATTTTGACATGGGGAAATGTTGTCAAATGCAAGTACTTGAAAGTTGCAAAGTGGTGCAACTTTCGTTCTGTAGCTTGTGTGACCAAACAGACTATTCCAATGCAACTAAATAGGTATTTTTCCACTAGGAATAGTCCTCTTTTGTACCCAAACATGCAAAATCACTCTGAGCTATGTTCAACTGGATCAACCCCTTAAGGGTCCAAAGTGCAAAATAGTTTCAAACTTCAACATCTTGTTACTTGGATACGGTGAGTTTATAAAATTCTCGTTTGATCTTATGGGATCATGTTGGGCCACTCTACAAAAACCTCTCTTGATTTTGGCTATCTTGGAGGCATTTTCCCATGGTGGCAAATTTTCACTTAGGGAAAAAGTTGTCAAATGCAAGTAGTTGAAAGTGACAAAGTGGTGCAACTTTTGTTCTGGAGCTCGTGTGACCAAAAATACTATTCCAACACATCTAAATGGGTATTTTTATGCTAGGAATAGTCCTCTTTCACACTCAAACACGTGGAATTTCTCCAAGCTACATTGAACTAGATCAATCCATTAAGGGTCTAAAGTGCAAAATCGCTGCAAACTTCATAATGATGTTACTTAGATACTGTGATGCTTATAAAATTCTTGTCTAATCCTATGGGATTGTGTTGGACTCCTCTATAAAAAAATCTCTCAGTGTTGGCTATCTTGGAGGCATTTTCCCATGGTGGCAAATTTTCACTTGTGGAAAAAGTTGTCGAGTGCAAGTAGTTGAAAGTTGCAAAGTAGTGCAACTTTCATTCTATAGCTTGTGTGACCAAACAAACTATTCCAACAAGTCTGAATAAGTATTTTTATTCTAGGAATGGTCCTATTTCGTACCCAAACATGCGTAGTCGCTCTGAACTACATTCAATCGGATCGATCCCTTAAGGGTCCAAAGTGCAAAATGGTTGCAAACTTCAGCATGTTGTTTCTTAGATACCATGATGCTTAGAAACTTCTCGTTTAATCATATGAGATTGCATTGGGCCCCTCTACAATAACCTCTCTCTATTTTTTCTATCTTAGGGGTATTTTCCCATGGTGGAAAATTTTCACTTGGGGAAAAAGTTGTCAAATGCAAGTAGTTGAAAGTTGCAAAGTGGTGCAACTTTCGTTCTGCAGCTCGTGTGACCAAACAGACTATTCCAACGTGTCCAAATAGGTATGTTTACTCTAGGCATGGTCCTCTTTTTCACCCAAACATGTAAAATAAATCTAAGCTACGTTCAACTGGATAGATCCCTTAAGGGTCCAAAGTGCAAAATGATTGCAAACTTTAGCACATTGTTAGTCTGATACCATGATGCTTAGAAACTTCTTGTTTGATTCTATAGGATTGTGTTGGGACCCTCTACAATAACCTCTCTCAGTTTTGGCTATCTTGGAGTAATTTTCTCGTGGTGGAAAATTTTAACTTGGGGAAAAAGTTGTCAAATGTAAGTAGTTGAAAGTTGCAAAGTGGTGCAACTTTCATTCTGTAGCTCATGTGACCAAAAAAACTATTTTGATGCATCTGAATAGGTATTTTTACACTAGGCATGGTCCTCTTTCACACCCAAACATGCGGAATCGCTTTGATCTACATTCAATTGGATCGATCCCTTAAGGGTCCAAAGTGCAAAAGGAAAGCAATCTTTGACAGGCTATTACTCAGAAATCGTGATGTTTACGAACTCTTCATCTAAGCCTACACATTGGGCCCCTCTATAATAACCTCTCTCAGTTTTTCTTATCTTAGAGTCGTTTTCCTATGATGTCCAATGTTTGCTTGATGGAAAAAGTGTCAAATGCAAGCAATGTAGAGTTGCAATGTGGTGCAACTTTTGTTTTGCAATTCATCTAACCAAACAAATTTCTCCAGTGTGTCCCCATAGGTAGGTTTATGCTAAGCATGGTCCTCTTTCGCACCCAAACACACAGAATTTCTTTGAGCTACATTCAACCGGCTTGATATCTTATGATGGCATGCAAAACAATGAAAAATAGAAACAAACACATGATGGCTAAGAAGTATGAGTATTCAACAAAAAAATTGTATGATCATTGGTGCAGAGCACCTTGTTCCTCCATTTGATGAAGATGGTCTAGTTCAGTGGTTTTATTCATTATAATGTCAAATAAGGCCATGATAGGCCATTTTGTAATCTCAAATGCTTTTAGTTCTGAGTTAGTGTGGGCTCATTTGAGTTTATTATGTAAGTATGAATAAGAAAATAGTATTGGTAAAGGCATTAGAAGAGATTACTAATGTTTCCCCTGTTCAAAATTTAGAATTTAGGCCTTAAAAGTAAGGCTAGATGAGGTGAAAAGAAGAAATTGCTTGAGAATAATTTAGAATTGGTTGGAAATAGGGTGAGGTTGTGGTGTTTGATGTGTTTAAATGGTTTGTAAGGACAAGGGAGGTCAAAATTATGTTATGGCATGATTCCCTAATTGGGAATAGAGGTTTTTTGAATGGAAAAGAGAGGTTTGAGGGAGTAAAAGTGGGTAAAGTCAAGGGGTAGCATAATTTCATGGTTAATTAAGTATGTGCGGGTAGAATGAAGAGTGTTTGAATAGTTTTTGAGGTTGTATGACATTTGGATATGGGGTTTTCAATAAACCCTAGTGAAATTTGAGAAAAGTGAGGGTTTAGAGGATAGTGCAGTTAGAGGACCAATCGTGCCCTAAAAATTATGGATTTTGTGGATTTGCAGATTGGTAAATGCTTCCCAAGGGTGTTTTGCAATTGGAAGAGTGATTGAGAGCATGTTGCTTTGTTAAATAGACCTATTCGGAGCTCTAGGACAATGTTGAGTCCATTTTTTATTTGTATTATAAATTATAACTTGCTTTCTCCCGAGTCCATTTCATATAACAAAAATTTAATATTGCAAAAAGTTGACATATAAATCTTTCAACATGTTTATATGGTGACACATCAAGAACATAACAATTCATTTTGCACTATCAAGATTATGCTATGAAAATGTTTAAAGACTATTGAAGATATTTTTTTCTATGATAATGTGTCAAGTTAGCTTCTTCATTTACTCTAAATATTATGTTTTGCAAGTGTTGTGAAGATTATGTATCGTTTGCTTAATTGAGTTGTTCCAATCAAAGGATTAAATATATTAGAATCTTTTTATGAACCATTTCATGGAATACCAATTGAAAACGTGTTTTATTTTAGATAAATTTGTTTAGAATCAATCAGTTAATATTCAAGACAAACCATGAAGGACAACAATGATCAATGCTAGGGCTAACCAATTAATAAGTATACATGTGAATAAGTCAAGCATGTACATGTGAATAAGGGAAGCACAAGTACTCAAAAACACATAAGCCTTGACATATACACATGTATACATATTATACAAAAATTAATACAAAGTATATGGATGAATACAAGGTATACACATGAAAACACATAAGTCCCAAAGTATGCATTGGAACACAAGTAAGTCACAAAGTATACACGTAAGTTGTAAAGTGTGCACTTGAATACACATAACTCATATCTATTGAACCATTAATTTTGAATGCAAATATGGACACCATCGATAAAAAAAGATTTGTATTAACCAAATACCCATGTAGGCATACATCAATATATGTCGATATAAGTATGAAATATAGGTACAAATAGCCATATAGGCTTATGAGAATGCCATATAGGCATACAACATGTCAAATATATCTAATACAAAATATGTACAAAACTTCCATGTAGGCATACAACAAAGGGCTCTGGAATCAAAAGTCATTGCTCTCCATGCTCTAGAAATAAATTATTTCCCTTTTCTTGTCGATCAAATGGTGATAGGTCTATCACTCATTTGTGTTGCACTTGAGGAGTGCTCCTACTACTCCTCCTAGTGTTTAGCTCATGGTGAAGTTTTAACTGTTACAATAAGAAGTAAAGACATTAATATATAGAGATTACATTATAAAAACAATATATTTAACAAGATAATCACTTACTGCCATCTCATGATCACTCTCCATAAGGGGAATATTCAAATGCCCATGCTGAGACATGCTCAAGCCTTGTATAAACCATCCAAATAGAAATTAATCTACAAATCAATAATGGTTTGATTTTTCACTAACATCTATAATGATGAATGTAAATTGAAATTTACTAATTTTCCTCATACCTCCCTTGTGAGAGCCATTGAGGATTGTATAGCAGATGAAACACTGATCTCCATTGCCCTCATCATATTTGGAGGTGTTTCGGCTTGTAACATCTAAAAATAAAACAACAAATTATTCAATCACAAAAACTACGATAGCAATCCATGTCATGACTTATAATATATGAGATAATGAATAAAATTTTGAGTACTTATTAAACTATATATTTATGATTATCATGCTTACTATTTTCCCTATCCATATGTTGTTTGAAAGGACATGTTTTTAGGATTTTACCCATAATAGCAAGCCAGTGAACTATTTGATCAAATGCTTTCATAGACATGTACGATAACTATGGTGGCATAGAGAAGGTAGCGAACTGTTTGAAAATATTCCTCAAAGAAATGGGGTCTCGTGGTGATAGAATGCCATTACAAACAAATGCACATCATGGCATTCCATCACCATAAGACCTCATTTCTTTTAGGCCTTTTTTCAAAAAATTCATTGCCTTCTCTATGGTATTATTGCTTACTATTATGCTTTGATAGATATTTTTCAAAGCATCCATAGTTTGTTGGAAAGCACCTATTTTAGGATTTTAGCCATAGTAGTAAGGAAGTGAGTAGTTTTATAAAATGCTTTGGTACACATTTATGGAAAATGTGGTATCATCGAAAAGGTGGTGAGTTGTTTGAAGAAATGCCTCAAAGAAATGTGGTCTCATGGTGATGGAATGGAATTCCATCACCATGAGACCACATTTCTTTGAGGCATTTTTTCAAACTAATAATTGCCTTATCTATGCTAATGCTTACTATTATGCTTTGATAGATTTTTTCCAAGCATCCATAGTTTGTCGTGTAGGTGCCCCTTTGCAAGCACATGCCTCCATGAGGAAAATTTAGGAGTTTGAATTGGTTAAGGTGTTTTGATGATATAATAAGGCTTAAATAGCCATTTTGGAGGTTGTAATAGTTGTATAGGTTATGGAGTCAATGTAGGAAGATGGAAAGGTTGGGAAATGTTTAAAAATGATATGATCCATCAATGCAAGTTGTTGTTGGAGAGATTGAAGGAGAAAAGTAATAAAATATCACTACTCCAAAGGATTTGGTATTGAGTTTTTGATATGTGAAAGTAAGCCATGATGGGTGCTTGATTTAGGGATTTGTTGACAAGGTTATTTGAGAAAATTGAAATTTTTGATAGGAAAAGTGGGTTGGCTGACCTAGTAGGAAGACTAGGTAGAAGTTTGAAAACAAAGAATTGAGTTTTTGAGTTGCAAAGTAGATTGAATCCTTTTGAATGATGAAGTTAACTTATTTCACTACCCTACATTGCATTAGTTTATTGGAAAACACCTTTTTTAAGCTTTTAGCCATAGCAGTGAGGAAATGAACTGTTTGATAAAATACTTTGGTAGACATGTATGAAAAATGTGGTAGCAAAGAACAGGCAGTGAGCTATTTGAAAAAGTGTATCAAAGAAATTGGGTCTCATGGTGATGGACATCACCATGAGACTGCATTTCTTTAAGTTATTTTTTCAAAAAACTCATTGCCTTGTCTATGCTATGCTTACTATTATTCTTTCATATATTCCTTCCAAGCATACATAGCATAGACAAGGTAGTGAACTATTTGAAAAGATGTTGAGCAGTAAAAAGTGGTCTCATGGAATGTCATCACAAGAAAATGCAATTGGAAGATGCTCCTAGACTTATTTCTTATGCTATGTGAAGTAATTGCATCACTGCTTATGTTGGCTTTCTAAACAACTATATTGTACTTGAAATTTTGTCATCTATCAACATCTAGTTATTATTTATGGAATGTGAAGTAATGCTTTGAGTTTGAATGATGTGCAATGCAACATAATCAATGATATGCATATAAACTACGTAAATCTATTAAGTACAATTCATTAGTTAAACTCTTTATTCTATTACTTAAGTGTAGGTTTAAGTAAATCCACTGGCACTGGGAGGTGTTCCCTTGAAACCTCCTATATTAGCCTCTTCAACATCCAAAATCACATATTAAAATACCATTCATAAAATAATGCTATTAACATGTAATAAATTTATAATTGTTTACTAGTTACATACCCCACCCATAGGTGTACTGCAGAAATAAGTAGGTGTAGGGCTAGTGTATCCAATCTCAACACTGTGACCCTATAATTTTATTAAAATTATAAAAAAAAATTAGTTAATAATGCTTTCAAAATAAAATTTTAATAAATTAAATTCAATGAACATGCTAACTTTTACCTGAATATCAATGCCATATGCCTCATGAAAAATATCAGCTACCCTCTCCATCTCCATAGCTACATATAGATCCTATGTAGCAGCCTCCTAAGTGTCGATGGGTTCATATGAGCAAGTCATTCCGAAAGATTTACACACATGGGTTCGAAGGCCATGACTCGAAGACTCCCCTGGATGTCATTGTAGAATAAGGCTAGTATGATGGATGAAACTCTCGGTCAAAGTGTTGATCACCTATAATGTCTCTATTTCGGCACTCTCCTTCATGATAAAAGGCATAGCAACATGCTCATGAGGCGGCCTAATGAGAGCTCGTCTCCCTTGTCGCATAGGATTTGGCTGTGCACTAGGTCTATCCTAAGCCAACCCCCCACCTCTCCCCTGGAAGTCCCTCATATCAAAATAATTTTGGGTTTTGTTCAATATGAACTCACTGTATAGTTTCCTAAGATAATATTGTGGGACTTCACAATTGTTGCACGTTGGGTAATCAAAGACCATGTATCACCTATCATAAAAAATAATTCCTAATCTATTGGTGGTGGCACCAATGAATAGGAAACCTCTTTGCATTGAGGGTAAGATTTTTATTTTTGCATGGGTTAGTGAATAGTGAGCACAAATCACCTTTTGTAATTTTTAAATTCTTTACATCTTTATATGATAGTTTATCAGCATAATAAGCCCTAGGTGCCTGCCTCCTATCTTTCCATCTAGTTATTTGTTTGCTAATTGAATCTACATTTTTTAACATATCTTTCAATGGACTTGCTAGGTTCATTCTTTCCTCAGTTGAACCATTTGGATCACTCAACCTATTGATTAAATCCTCAATTTTTCTCTTTTTGTTCTTAATTTCACCAATTAAATTTTGTTGAGTTCTAGGAGGGTTTTGAGTGATTGGTGAAGGAGGTTGTTGAGGTTGATTTTTTTTTTGAGGATTTTTTTCTTGAGAATTTGGTTGCTCTTCTTGTTGAGTATTTTGAGGGTTTGTAGGTTGATTTACATCTCCTACAAATTCAAAAACATATATATCAAATACAATCTAAAACTAACAAATTCAACCTAAAACTATGAAATTCAAAACAAAAAGCAAACAATCCTTACCTCTCACTCCTCCTTGTCATCATGGCAACATCTTTGTGAAGAAATAGCAACCATTGGTGAATATTTTTGCACAATACCTCCTCCTAGAATACGAGCATGAAAAATGGGGCTTTTGGCCATGAGCACAACAAAAAACATAGTCGAAATGAAGAATGGATGAGTTTCACTCTTTTTTTCTTTTAACATGTCATAATGCGAGTGCATTATAACGAGCTTGCATTATGGGCTCGTTGTGGCCGAGCCTCAGGCTTCACACACTAAGCCATAACGCAAGCATTATGACTTGTCAAATTTTTTTTTGAAAGTGGCCACAAATTTTCTACCCATCTTGATGCACCTGAACCATTGCTGCGATATATTTCATCCACTTCAGTTGCACTAGGGGCATCGTTGGCCTAACATGGTGAGTTTTCCAAAGAACGTGTCATCTACTATATTATTCATACATTTGTGGGCTATGATCTTAATTATTCATCTATAGATAAAGCTTTCCTAGCTATTATTTTTAGTTCACAAAAGTTGTGTCACTACATGCTTAATCATCTAATCAAACTGATATCCAAGGTTGACCCACTTAAATATCTCTTATCAAGAAATTCCTTAACTAGTTGTATAGCCAAGTTAGTTATGCTCCTTAGTGAGTTTGATATAGAATATATAGATCACAAGGCAATCAAAGGAAAATTCATAGTAGATTAGTTGGTCAATGCTCCTCTTATAGATGCATATCCCCTAGTGGAAAAATTCCCTAACAAGTCACTCTTTACAGTCTCATAATCAAATACGTGGACCCTAAATTTTGATGGGTCATACACTCCAAATGGAGCTAGTTCAGGCATCCTTTTTGTCACCTCTCAAGGTGAGTACATCCCAAAACCATTCAAGTTGGCATTCCCATGCATAGAAAAAATTGATTAATATGAAGCTCTAATCACAGGCCTTAGAATCATAGTTCAAGGGAATATAACATGTCTTCATGTCTCTGGTGATTCACGAATCATAATCAAATAGGTCATTGATGAGTTTCAAAAATATGATGATAAGCTTCTTCCTAATAAACACATGGTTGACGACTTCAACCCATATCCAGTTTGAATAGCTCCCTAGACTATAGAACAAGGCAACTGATGCTATGACCACAATTGTTTCTCTTACTGACATGCGTAAAGATTGAATGGATTGTGAGTTCTTAGTAGAACAATTATTAATTGAAACATATGACATTCTAGAAAATAAAATGGTTTGCGACGTTGTGTGTCCCCAATCACTTTAGTATCACAACATTTATGCCTACTTAAATGACAACATCTTATCACCTGATGTCCCCACAACCAAAAAAGATTGCTCATTCAATGCACTTCCCTCTACACAATCTTAGGAGATGCACTTTATCATAGAGGGTATGATGGCACTCTCCTTCAATGTCTAAATGAATCAGAATCCCATGTTGCATTAAACAGAGTGCATAGTTGTGTTTGTGGGGATCATTATAATGGGATGGCCTTGGGAAGAAACTTCTCAAAGAAGAATATTACTGGCTAACTATGGAGCATGACACTTGCAAACTCATCAAGAAATTTATACCATGTTAGCAACATGTACATTTAATTCATACTCCTGAACAAGATCTACAAACCATCATTGCACCATGGCCTTTCTCAAAATGAGGTCTCAATTTAATCGACAAGATTTATCCTCCCTCATTTGATGGCCATACCTTCATAATAACTGCCACAAAATATTTCACTAAGTGGGTGGAAGCAATTCCTCTCTCTCAAATCACTATTATTCAAATATCTAAATTCATCATCTACCATATTCTCTGTAGATATGGTATCCCTTCCACTATCATTACCAACAATGACAAGCCTTTCAATAATCAATACATGAGGCATCTTTCCAAAACATATCTTATCCAACACTTTTGGTCAACTCCCTATTACCCCCAAGGTAATGGAAAAGCTGAAGCTACCAATAAAACCCTCATCAAAATCCTTAAAAAATTTGTTAATAAAACTAGACGTGATTGACACCTCCACCTCAATCTTGCCCTCTAGGCATATCGTACATCCATCTGGACCCCAAATAGGGCTACCCCATATTCCTTAGTTTATGGTGTAGATGCCATTTCTGATTAATGTTGAGATCCCATCACCTTGTATCTCTCTAAATAATTTGATCAGTGATGAAGATGCTTGTGTTGCACGGTTGATTTAGTTAGAACTCCTAGATGAAAAAAATCTCAAGGCCTATAATCATCTACAAGCTTATCAACATCAACTCAAAATAAGTTATAATAGGAAGGTTTGTCCATACCAATTCAACATTGGTGATCTAGTCCTGAAAGAGAATCAGCATACCCAACAAGATCAAGAAAAGAAAGGAAAGTTTGAAGCTAATTGGTTGGGTCCTTATGTCATCACTACAAAGTATAGTTTTGGGGCATATTAGCTTGCTACACCTGAAGGGGAACCCTTGGAAGAACCCATCAACATCATGCATCTAAAATAGTTTTCTACCTAGGTCAGCTAGGTTATCACATCTAGAAAAACACAAAAAAAAGTAAAAAATCATGAAAAATACAAAAAATAATAAAAAAATGTCAAAAACAATCCAAAAATAGTAAAGAGAAATAATGGATCCTCTGGTTAAAACCACCCTTATTGGCACCTTGGATAGGTATGTTTGGTGAAAACTTGACAACATGTGCCATTCGTAGAAGGCTTAATCGCTATCTACCTTGCCTCCTATTTTCTTGTATGCTTTCACCCAACCTTTCCTTATATCTCACCCTAACAACCCATCGCATCAATTTTCCACGAAACTCCTATCATCCACCTCTTGGTATATTTTGATTGCACATTAGATAGTTTAGTGTTGTTATCCAAAGCCCTGAGATTTTATCCTTAATATTGAGCTTCTTATTGCTTGTATATTGGTGTCATTTTGTCAGTCTTGCGTCCCCATATAGGATCCTTTGTCATGTATCTTACCATTAGAGCTCATGTTTTCTTTAGTCCTTTTTTCTAGCTATGTTTCCTCTGCACTTTCACGTAGGAAAGGCCATCTTTGATGGTCCCCCATGACTTTTTTTCGTCTGATTATAGTGTCAGTATTCATCACCCATTTGGGTCTCCATTGTCTTATTTTTTCTTTTATCCATGGTCAGTCATCATCCTTTTACTGAAATATGAGGGTGTTTCACTTTCACATAGGAAAGGTTAATCTTTTATCGGCCCCTAAGCCCCTAGGTCTATCCTTATGGTGTGTCTTGGTTCTATGTCATATCATTAGGTATGTCCTTATGTAGCTAGTTCCTAATGACAAAATCTATTGGTGCCATGAGGTTCAATCCATTTTGGGTATCTTGAGTCATGTCAATCAACAAATTTACCCTCCATCTTTGGTATTAACAGGATGTATCCTTCCTTAAATTAGACCACATCAATCCCATCTACCTACTAGTCCTATGACAAAGGATATTTGAAATTTATTATGATCTTTTAGTTCTCTTTCATTTTGTTTATCATTTGAGCTTCCTATTATACCTCATTGGGGTCACCACAATTGATCATATCATGGTACACTTTGATGGGTAAACATAGGGGCATATCTTCATTTTTGGTATGATCTTGTCTTCTTAGTTGTACTATGTAGTACCCACCAAGATCCCCATTGTCTTGTGTTACGTTGGAGCATCCTTTGTGCTTGTGCTTATTTCAACATTAGGCCTGACCAAAGCCCTTGTGACTTTGGGGTGTTGGGATAACCTTCTTATCTATTCTATTTTATTTATGCATTTGATACTCATTGGCCTTGGTTATTTATACCCTAGAATATCGTGTTCTATGCTATAGAAAAATTTAGTGCTCCTAATATGGAAAAATTACAATATATTTTCATTTCATCATTCTCCCATTGGAATGAATTTACCCTCATCAATTTTCCCTAGCCTATGGTTATTGATTTTTGGCTATGAAAATGTTACCCCCAACTAATTCTTCCTATCGGGGTCCCTATAGTTTTGACAGGTGCACTATCACACCCACCATAATTCAGTTTACTACACATGTCTGCTATCATTTAGGTTCATTCTCTTGTATTACATTATGATTTAGACTATTCATTTAATTTTCCATTTCATGTTCATCCCAGTAGGTTGCATTAATCATATCATTAAATCTTTCATAATTAGTCCATTGCTCATTGCATTAATTTATTTCATGATCCATTCCATTATCATTTCATTTGAGTACATTCTAGTTCTCATTATCATCTTAAGTTGTTTATATTAATATAGATCTATTATTCTAAGCATATTAAATCCATTTCATTATCATGTCATTTCATTTCATCACATTTATATTCCCATTATCATTTCAATGCATTCCCTTACAATTGCCATTATCAGCTTAAGTTGTTTAGATTAATATATATGTGTTATTCTAAGCACCTTAAATCTGGTACATTCCCATTTCATTTCATTAAGTTGTTTAGAATTTTTATTCTAAGCATCTTAATTGATTACGTTAGGTTCATTACATTCATAACATCCATCCATAACATGATTACATATGCTTATTTCATCCATTATACATCTTTCACGCCACATCATATATACATACTTAACCATTACAGTGTAATCCATAATCCATAAATCATCAGTAAACACATTATTTCCCATCTGAATACATCATAAGTCACACTCACATCTCCACCTACAACACAAAATAGTATCATATTCATATCATATGCTATAAAATCATAAATTATAGATCATCACATCCTGCATCACAAAGTGTTAGTCATAATACATATCATCCATACCATCATAAATGCATTAACCATTATTAACCTCACATACATTCATTATAACTATAAACATATACATATGCATAATAAACATCCACAACATCACATAGGAACCATATATAGAGTGTCATCCATGTCTATAACATCATATATATATATCAAAAAATATATTGTCTATAACATAACTTCCATAAATGTCCATAATAAGAGTCCATAAAATCCATAAACATAGTCCACAGAGTTCATCAAATAAAATTACAAGTTTAGAAGAGTCATCATATATAAATATATGGAGATATAGCTGACACATCATGGTGTCTTGAATCAATAAATTAATAAAGAATAATGAATCAAAGAATCTAGAAAATCAATTTGTACACAAAAATATGTGTCATATCTACCTGTATGTATAAATATCCATTTTGCACCTATAAAAAATGGGACCCTCTTCTTGTCCCCCTATCTACCTAACCACTCCTCCCTACGTCTAATCATTGGGGGGAGTCTAAGCTAGGTCCTAGGTTGATGCAGGGGCATCCTTGGTTCTTGGCAATCTTGCATCAACCAAAAATATTTTCTTTTAGTTTTTGTTCTTGTTCTATTCTTGCTCAGTTCATGTTGGTCGATTCACCATCTTTGCTCACCAGACCCTATGGATCTTGGTTTACATCATGTACATGTTCATTTTCCTTTTCCCAAGATTTGAGCATGATTGGATCTTTTTCCACAAGTTATAAATTTTGTGTTTCATGGTAGTTTCTTGAACCGACACTGGAATAATTTTCAAGTTAGTAGCTAGTTTGATCGTTGGTGGATCATTCAAGTAACTTGTAGATCTTATCGGTTTGATTTTAAAAGTTTTGTGGAGTTTCCCTGACCATAATTATAGGTCCACCCTTCATCCTATGCATTCACCAAGGAATAATTCAAACTGGAGGTTGACCTGTTCATGCACATGTTACATTTTCTTTCATTGGAGATTCTAATGATTTTTGGCCAACACAGATGTTTCTTGACCTGCAAATGTGATATAAAGCTTGTAATAGATCATTAGGAAAGTAGTAAATAAAAAGTAGATAAGTCTTCGATTAGATTTGTGAGATTTCAGCTCGCATATAGGAGCATATTGGCATTTTGTATTTTGAGTGTGTTAAACCAAACCCGTGAGCCAAGTCTGTAAGCCCAAATGTTGCTAGTCGATTGTAACTGAGATTTTCGTTAATGAAAATATTATCATCTATATTTTTCTCCATCTTTTGTGTTACTTATATTGTGTTACTCTTGCTACAATGTCCATATTGTTCTCTTTGAGGACCCTCCTACCATGGTTGTGCCAGATTGGTATCAAAGTGAGATTCGATCCATGTGAGGTCGTCAGAATTCACAGAGTTTTGTTGAAGATTTTTTGTGGGGTGGAAGATTGAGGACCCGACTTGTAGCTGTAGAGGACTTGTGTAAATATGGCGGAAAGAAGAAATATTATAAGAAAAGGAGCATGTGGAAATGCAAGCCAAGCTTTAAAAGAGATGGTGAGAGGAATTACTACTAGATTAGATGTAGTTGAAATGGCCTAGAGGAGAGGTTGAACATTTGATGATGTGAGTGATGAAGAGGTAGAAGTACAAGAAGAAAGAGGAAGAGAAGAGAAACCTGGCTTAGATTAGGGAGAAGAGAGGTTCATAAGATCCCTAACTAGAGTGAATACAAAACCCCATTTCAGTCCACCAGATTATAATGGTAAGTTGGATTAAGAAGAATTGCTTGATATGATTACAGATATGGAAAAGTATTTTGAATTTGAAGGTACCAATGAAGATAAGAAGGTGAATTTTTCTTATAAAAATTTGAAAGGACATGCATCCCTTTGGTGGGAACATTTGCAGATAGATAGAAAAGAAGAGGAAAAGAAAAGATAAAGTCATGGGATCAGATGGTGAATAAGTTGAAAACAAATTTTATTCCTGCAAATTATCATATTAGTTTGTTCTAAAAGTTGAAAACTTTGAAATAGGAGTTAAGTGTGATAGAGTATACTAAAGAGTTCTATAAGTTGAATATCAGATCTAGACATTTAGAGGATGAGATCGAGCAAGTAGCCAGATGTGTGAATGGTTTGAGGTCATCTATATAGGATGAGATTAGTTTGATCAAGTTGCATAGTGTGGAGGAAGCATATCAATGTTCCCTAAAGGCAGAAAATAAGTTGAATAAAGATATGAACAAAGACAAAGAGGATGAGTTGGAAGATTTCTAAGAGGAAGAACTTTTACTAGAGGAGGAAGAGGATATTTTCTAGATCAAAATAAGGATAAGTAGGTCAGTAAGAATGATAATTTGTATCATAGAGGTGATGGAAAATCTTATAGAAGAGGAGGATATGGTGGTTACCAAAATGAAGGTTATATAAGAGATGATAGAGCACAGGAGGAAAGAAAATTCAAGGGAACTTGTTATAAATGTGGTGGAGAAGGACATAGAGAATTTGAATGCAATCAAGGAGAGGAAAGTAGAAAGATAAAAAAAATAGAAGAACCACCTTTATTGAAGAGGATCATGTTACATCATCTAATAAATTTAAATATGGAGAAGTGTTGGTGAATATGAGAGTATTATGTCAAAGTGAGATGGAGCAAGATCCATTATAGAGAAAGAATTTGTTTCGGACCAGATGCAAGGTAGCTGGTAAATGTTGCAAAGTGATTGTTGATAGTGGAAGCTTAGAGAACCTGGTTTCTGAAGATATGGTAACCAAATTGAAGTTGGAAAGGTTGAAACACTTGAAGCCCTATTAGATAGCTTGGATTCAAGATGAGCATAAGATTTTGTTAAGTGAACAATGTTTGGTAAAATTGAATATAGGAAAGTACCATGATGAAGTTTTGTGTGATATCATGCCTATGGATATATGCCATGTTTTGTTGGGAAGGCCTTGGAAGTATGATAGATAGGATACGCATGATGGAAAGAAGAGTATATATATACCATTGTTGCTAATGGGATGGAGACTTTGTTTCCATTGGAAGATATTCCTAAAGTTGAGGTTTGTACAAATGCTAGGGTTTGTCTGGTTGATGGAAAGAGATTCGTTGATGGATTGAGACAAGAGAACATGTGCTATTCCTTGGTCCCTAAGAAGGCTAAAGAATTGAGGCATGTAGAGGAACACCTAGAAGAGATAAAGGAGTTGCTAACAGAGTATGAGGAGATCATTTCATATAATGTACCTGATCAATTTCCACCTGTGAGGAGAATTAGTCACTATATGGATTTGATTCTTGGAGCTAGTTTTCCTAATAAAGCATCACACCAAATGGCACCAATAGAGAATGAGGAGTTGAATACACAAGTGGAAGAATTGTTGAGGAAGGGTTTGATTATAGAAAGCTTAAGTCTATGTGCAATACCTACTATGTTAGCACCTAAGAAGGATGGAGAATAGAGGATGTGTATAGAATCTAGAGCCATAAACAAGATCGTGGTGAGGTGTACATTTATTTTTCCCCAAATGGATGAAATTATGGATTGTTTGAGTGGAGCTAAATACTTTACAAAGATATTTTTGAATAGCAGATATCATCATATCAGGATTAGAGAAGGGGATGAGTGGAAGACAACATTTTAGACAAATGAAGGATGGTATGAGTGGTTTGTGATTCCTTTTGGATTAACAAATGCACTGAGCACTTTCATGAGGTTGATGAATGAGGTATTGAAAAATTTATTAGGTAAGTTTTTGATTATATATTTGGATGACATCTTGATTTTTAGTAAGAGTAGAGAAGAAAATTTCTTGCATATAAGAAAAATTTTGCAGAGATTGAGAGAAGAGAAGTTGTTGGTAAAGATTAAGAAGTGTATTTTCGTGAAGGAAGAGTTGGTATATCTGGGATTTGTGATATATGTGGATGGATTGAAGATGGACCCTGAGAAGGTAAGATCAATTATTGAGTGGCGTACACCAGATAGCATTGGAGAGGTAAGATCATTTCATGGATTGGATAGTTTCTACTGGAAGTTCATTAGTAATTTTAGTTCTATTTGCATTCCTATGACATAAACAATGAGAGGAGATAGGAAGGATTTTAAATGGACGTCCAAAGTAGACCAAATCTTTGAGTTATTGAAGTAGAAGGTGATTCAGTAGCCTATGTTGGATTTACTAGATTTCAATAAGATATTTCAAGTAGATTGTGATGCAAGTGGAAATGAAATTGGAGTATTGTTGAGTCAAGAAGGGAGACTTGTAGCTTATTTTAGTGAGAAATTTAATGATGCTAGGAGAATATATTCAGTGTATGATCAATAGTTTTATGCCACAATTCAAGCCTTGAAGAAGTGGAGAAATTATTTGTTTCATAAGAAGTTTGTGTTGTATACAGATCATCAAGCATTGCAATATTTGAAAAGTCAAGGTAAGTTGAATCAAAGACACATGAGATGGGTAGAATTATTGTAGAACTATACTTTTGTTTTGAAGCATAGGAGTGGGAAGTCAAATAGAGTTGTTGATGATTTGAGTAGAAGAAGGAATTTACTGACATAAATAAGAGTGGAGGTATTAGGCTTTGATGAGTTGAAGAACTTGTATGAGGAAGACCCAAATTTTGTAGAACCTTGGAGAGCTTGTAAAGAATCAATTTCAGAGGATAGGAGTCAGTGGTTATATTATTTCATTTATAAGGATATGTTGTTCAGAGGTAATTAGTTGTGTATACCATGGATTTCAATGAGGGATAACTTGGTTAAAGAAAAGCATAGTGGAGGATTGTCAGGAGACTTTGGAATTGATAAAACAGTAGCATTGGTATGTGAGAATTATTTTTGGCCTCAGATTCATAAGGATGTTAGGAGATTTGTGCAGAGTTGTAGAATTTTCAAGTTGCAAAAGGAAGTAGTCAGAATGTTGGATTGTATGACCCTTTGATAGTTCTAGAGAGACCTTGGGTGGATATCAGTATGGATTTCATACTTGGTTTACCAAAGACACAATGAGGTAATGATTTTGTAATTGTGTTGGTAGATAGATTTGTTGGCATATGGCTTCTAGTGTTTTCATTGATGGTAACCTAAGTCATTGATCCGGTCCACACTTCAGTATAATTTTCCAATACTAGAAGATAGAGTGAAGAACAAGGTATCCAACTAAAGTTGAGTTTGTCAGTCCATATGCATTACCATATGATCAATTTGGGTTATGGATCTCAAGGAAGGTCATTGGGTATCTAGAATATCTTATTCTCAAGTTTTGTGTCATCGCATCAATTGGTGTATGAGTTAGGAGATCCGGTCATTTGATTTTCTATTTAACAAGTGCTAGAAGGTTGACTAAGTTATTGTGACCTATTGTGGATGTTTGAGGCATAATTGTTTGAGGTATTTACAGGTTTAAGGATTTTTTTTTGGGTCCTCACTATGTTGTGGCCGATTTTGGGTGGTGTGGAATGAAAATCATTTATGGTTTGAGCCGACAGTTGGAAAATATTTTATGTTTTATTGAAGAAAACATATGGGTGATTAAATATTTTGTTACAGATATATATATAAATGATCAATAATATCAGTTTGTTGTGTGTTTTAAGTGAGTTGATGTATATTGTGAATATCAAAAGGGTTGTAGAGTGATTATGCATAGTTTCACTTGTGCATAAAAGATTTTTGTGATGTGAATTGGAGAAGAGTAGAGCAAAAGAGAAGAATCAAACATAAATTCAAGAGTTCAATTGATGAGCTTAACCAGAACTGTAATCTAGAATTTGTAGATGCCACTTTCTCAATTCAAATCTTTGGATCTAATTCAATTTTTTTGTAAGATAATGAGTCTTCTTTTTGTATTTGAGTAGTGAGTTATAGGCAGTGCACCTGAATGCAAGTACATTCCCATTTCTGTAAAGCAATTACATTTAAGTACTCAAATTATGGATTAAACTCCATTGTGGTTTTTCCCCGAATAGGGTTTCCATGTAAAAATCCTTTTTTTATGGTGTTGTGGATGATTGCTCTATGTGTTTGCATATTTCTCTTGGTTGAATGTTATAAGTGGTTTAAAGATTAGATTGATAATGTCAAATATTGCAAAACACTGATTCACTCCCCCCTCTCAGTGTTCCTTGATTCCAACAATTGGTATCAAAGCCTACTTCTATGGAAGAATTTTAACAACTTGAGGTGGATCTTGGAATGTAATGGAATCTAGTAGTCTTCAAGAGTATCTTTTGGTAGCACTTGATGATCTTGATCAATCCAAAGAAGAATTATGGGAATAGAAAGAAAATCTTAACACTGGGAAATTCACTTAGAAGTTAAGGGATCAGATTATTAAATATAGGGAGAAGAGAAAGGATCTCTATGATTAGATTAAGCAAAAAAAGAGAAAAAATATTGAAGAGAGAAAAAGGATGAATGACAATCAACTGAATCAAACATTGAAGGAAATAACTGAAGAATGTGAAAAGCTTGCCAAAAACAATGCTACCCTAAAGCATGAGATGGAATCTATGGTGATGAAGCTGACTAAAGAGATTGAAGAAAGAAAGAAGAATGAAGAGAATCTTGCTCATTCCTTGAAAGAAAGATTTGAAGAATACAACAAAATTAATGAAGGATTCATTTAGTTGGATATTGAACTGCAACAATCCAGAAACAATGAACAAGAGATTGAAAGATAGATTATTATTCTCAAGGATGAACTTGCTACTACAAATGAATACAAGGAGAATTTCAAGATTAGCTCAGTTAAGCTTGATGAGATGACTCAAGGTCAGAAAAATGGAAATTAAAAGTGAGGCCTTGGATATGAGAAAGGAGAAAGTTTTTGATCTGGACAAAGGAATTATAGGCAAAGAAGTCAGATGAACAAAGAAAAAAGGCATCTCGTAAGACAACCTAATGCCAAAAAATTGAATGGATATTGTTTTTCTTGCAATAAATTTGTTCATATGGTTGTTTAGTGTAGAAGTAAAATGAAATCAAGAGGTACATCATTCCCTAGTCAGTGCTTCAATTGAAATAAGTTTGGTCATAAGTCAATTGAATGCAGAGATATGGAGACAACTCTATCAATAGAAGCAATGTTAAATGTTATACATGTGGAAGATTTGGGCATATTGATAACTAGTGCAGATTAAGAAGAAATCAATGGAATGAATGGTCTAGAAAATGAAATGTTGTGTGTTACAATTGCAACAAATATGGTCACATTGCAAGATTCTACAGAAACAATAATATGGATAGAAGAGGTCCAACATATAAAGGAAAAAATATGTAGAAAGATGATAAAGGAAAAGGGAAGTGACTGTGAATGAAATAAGAGATTAGATGAAGAAGACATTGGTAAGAAAGAGTGAGTCTATTGTAGGAAATGAACTAGCACCAGAACCTACTTCTAGTAGTTCCTCTAGGAATTAATTCCAGGCCATTTTCCTAGGGGGGTTTTTTCAAGAAAATCCTTTTCCCCCTATCAATAGTTGGTGCCAGAATGCAACAGATCATCAACAATTGTTTACAAATGCTGTTGAAATAGTTGAAGGGAGTAATTATGTAGAGTTGAATGTTCGCAAAATAATTTTTCTCTTGTTGCTTGAGAAAATAGGGTATCTGGAACACCTAGGGAAAAAGCATTTATTGCAACAACAGGTTAGGTGTGTGAGTTATAAGAAGTAAGTTGGAACTATCATCTTCCATTTTATATTGAATAAAAGGAAGGAAAGTACTCTACAACAAAATTTTCAAAGTGTGAAGTCAATTCAGTGATGAAACCCTAATCCATCAGGTACTTCTATTGTATTGAAGAATTTCCATTTAATTTTTTGTGTGGTTGAAGAAATTCTTTGATAGAATCAAGTCATGAGTATGGAAGGTAAAATGGAACAAATCAAATGAATGTTAAACCTAGATGAGTATAGCAGTGAGAAGATTAGAGCTATGAAAAACATGTTGTCACTTGATGAATTGAAATGGTTGAAAGAAGAAAAACACAAAAGCTTGGATATTTGGAGTGAATTCCCCTATTTCAAGAATGCATAAATCATTGAGTTTATTTTGGGAAAATTGCATGATGATATTCTAACCCTAGATAAACCTTATCGTATCTCAAAAGAAGTGATTGCAACTATAACTAGGTTATGCAAAGTTGGGGATGTGCTAAGAAAGAATTCAATCTAAAATAAAAGAAGTCAAAACCCTAACTGGAGTAATTGGAGATCAAAGGGCATTAATAATATCAACAATCAGAGATTTAGTGACAAGGTACATTTCATATGGAGTATCCTACAAAATATTTTTCAGAAACAAAGAAGGTGTAACTTCAGCAGGTGTTGTTTACAGTTCACACAAGATGATAATGGAAGATAAGGATTTTGACCTTTGTGGATTACTGAAAGATCAACTAATGGAGAACGTACAATTGACAAAGATGGTAGGCTACCCTTTTAGGTTTGGTACTTTGGTTATATTTCTTGTGATGTATTTTATGAATTGCATTCCACTGATCAACAATGTAATATGGGAAGAGAGTGAACCAGTTGGCAAATACATTTACATACATTCTAACAATTTAGAAAACTGTGATCAAGAATATGAAAATTTCTTTAAAATTTTGCTAGGAAATTTTGGCTCAATTGATATTCCCCTTCTGGTAAAGGCACTTGAAGTTGGTTCCTCCTCAGGTGAGATGGAGAGAAAGAAGAAAAGAGAAAAAAAATTGTTGTCGGTACTCCACCAGCATGCAAGACTCCAAGAGTTGAAGGGAAAGGAAAAGAACAAGTGACTATGGATATACCAGATAAGGAATCTGATAAGGAAACTAAGGAAACTCTAATAAAATAACTAGAAACAGCTGAACCAAAATAAGAAATGACAAGGACAAAAAAAAGTGAAGAATAAGGTGATTTAACCAAAGAAAAGTTATTGCTTCATGAGGAATATGGAATGCAAAAAATAGCAAAAATATGGTCTATCAGACCTTTATATGAGTAGGAAATGATTGAAAACATACTAAGTGATCATCTTGTGCACAACCATATTAAATTAGAGAATTTATAGAATATGTTGCTAGAAGAAATGATTCAATTCATCAAGGAAATCATGGACTCTGAATCTTAGAACAAGGAAGAAGGAGAAGTAATTCTACACTTGAAGAAGCAGTACAGGTTGTCACTCACCAAGCTAAAAAGGAACATGAATCAACTAAGGAAATGCATAAACACAACAAACATCTACAACTATTGTCTTTGATGGCCTCATGCAATTGGCAGATACAAAGAAAAGTTGGAACAAATTGAAACAAAGCTAAACAATATTGGACAAAATTTAAACATGTTTCAAGATCAAGGTGGTGTAATTAAGAAAAGAATGCAAGAATTACAGTTAGAATATACAAATGTTGAAAGCACTAGAAACACAATTGTTGACACCTTTTGGAAAGTGAAGGACATAATAGAAGGAAAATTGGAAGAGTTGATTGAGATACTGAGGAAAGGAGAGATATTAGAAGAAGCTATCACCATTCCATAATATCTCATCAAGATTATCAACTGGACATTTGAAAATAACATCATGATCATAATCACTGGGATTGCAGTAGAAGCATGGAATAAGTTTCTTTTGGAGATGGAGAAAAAATACAAACTAATTTTCCAACACAAGTAGCAATTGTATTTCCTCAAAATTTTGAATAATATTTTCAGTAAGTTTTTGGTTTCACATAAAAATGGATTACTATAGGAAAGTCTTTTTGTCATTGATGTCAAAGGGGGAGAGAGAGCAGTGAAAAATGCCTTATCAAATTCAGGGGAAGTTGTGTTAACTATGAGTTTTTTGAAGGATTGTAGTATGTTGGCTCTGACACTTAGTCATTTTTCCCTAAGTGTTGGCATCAATTCCAAAGGGGGAGATTGTTGGCATATGGCTTCTAGTGTTCTCATTGATGGAAACCTAAGTCATTGATTCGGTCCACACTTTAGTATTTGTCCATACTAGAAGATAGAGTGAAGAATAGGGTATCTAACTGAAGTTTAGTCTGTTGATCCATATGCATTACTAGATCATCAGTTTGGGATGTGGATCTTAGGGAAGGTCATTTAGTATCTAGAATATCTTATTCTCAAGTTTTGTGTCATCACATCAATTGGTGTATGAGTTAGGAGAATTTCTCATTTGATTTTCTATTTAACAAGTGCTAGAAGGCTGACTAAGTGATTTGATGTATTGTGGATGTTCAAGGTGAAATTGTTTGAGGTATTTTTTGGTTTGAGGATTTTTTTTTGGGTCCTCACTATGTTGTGGCTGACTTTGGGTGGTGTGCATTGAAAATAATTTATGATTTGAGCCATCGGTTGGAAAATATTTTATGTTTTATTGAAGCCGACAAATCGTTGATTAAATATTTTTTTGTGAATATATATAAGTGATAGATTATATCATTTTGGTGTGTGTTTGAAGTGATTTGATGTATATTGTGAGTATCATAAGGGTTGCAGAGTGATTATGCATAGTTTCACTTATGCATAATTTTTTTTTTGTGATGTGAATTAGGTCAGAGCAGAGCAGAAGAGTAGAATCAAATAGAAGGTCAAGAGTTCAATTGATGAGCTTAACCGGAATTGTAATATGGCATTTGTAGATGCTACTATCACAATTCAAATTTCTAGATCTAATCCAAATATTTTGTAAGATAGTGAGTCTTCTTTTTGTATTTGAGTAGTGAGTTCTATGTAGTGCACCTAAATGCAAGTGCATCCCCATTTCTGTAAAATAACTATATTTGAGTACTCAAATTATGGATTAACCTCCACCATGGTTTTTCCCCTAACAGGGTTTCTAGGTAAAAATCCTTATGTTATGGTGTTGTGGATGATTGCTCTATGTGTTTTCATCTTTCTCTTGGTTGAATGTTATAAGTGGTTTAAATATCAGATTGATAAATTTAAATATTGTAGAACACTGATTCATCCCCCCTCTTAGTGTTCCCTAATTCCAACAAAATTCTCTCAGATGGCACATTTCATACCTTGTAAGAAGACAACAAATGAAGTACATATAATAGATTTGATTTTCAAGGAAGTGGTAAGATTACATGGGTTATGTTGGTGTTTTCCACTGCACCTAAGAAATCTCTAAGGAATGGCCAATCCCTATACTCAAGACTCTTGAAATGAATGGCCAACTAACAAGATCTAGTCCATGACTAAGATCTTCTACACTTTAGGCTCTACGGGACCAAGGAGGGTATTCCTAATGTGTTCACTTAGGATTTAGCTATATTGAACACATCATTACACATATCAATAATGCCAAAGGATAATTATGCAAAAATTACAAGGAAATTGGCTTGTTTCTAAGTAATCTGTTACCCATTCATCAAAATTAAAACATCCTCAATCAGAATTGACACATATAAACAATGGAATCAATGAATTTTAAATGAATTTGAACCCCAGCTACAGGTTGGTTATTGAATAAATATTTGATTAACCCCTTGGGTAAATCATTGAGGAGAAAATTAGTGTCGTATTTATTGGGAATAATGGAGTCACATACACAAGAATCAGTAAAACAAAGATGACCCAATAATGAAATAGACTACTCCCATAATACTTTGCATTATGGAGCTCAAATTCTCTAATACACAACTACTTATCAAATCCTCTACAAATGAAAGTAAATTCATGCCCCCATCTATGTATTTAATTGATTATTTGAATCAAGAAAAAGAACCAAGACATGCATTCAAACAAATATTCAAAGTAGAATAGAAATACTATTAATACTTCATTCAAAATTCACCCAAACTTGCAGGAGGAGAGAAATATACCAGAATTATATATATTTACTTTTACTTGAATCATGTATGAGAAACAATTTAAGCTACTTGCATAAGTTTGTTCATAAAACTCAAAGATGACCAACTATTCTATTCCTATCTATCTATATAAGTTCAACCTAAACCTAGTCAGAGTCTCCTTTTCAAAATCAGCCTAGGTTTCCCTTTTATAATGCAAGGGAAGCAACAAGCTTCAGGCTTAGATGCAATTTCAATACAAAAAATTCATTTTATTTAAATTTTAACTGCATTTTCCATTGCATTTCAAAACCCCACGTGTTGAATCTTCAAAAATAGTACAATTGGGGAAAACCAAAATATAACCGCCACCCAAGAGGAGAAATGAAAATTGCCACCAAAATATTCCTTGTTGCCATCTGCACCATCACAAACTAGGAACCCAAAATGCCACGAAGGCACACACAACTGAATTTGAATAATAAAAAATTCCACCTACACCAAAACTAGGACCACCCCAGCACAATGCACCAACACAAAAACATTAAACCCACACACAACAAATTATCAATTTACCATCACCCCACCATCACTAGTGCCACGATATACATGACCACTTCTTGTCGTTGCTAGAGGAAGAGAGGACACCTCAGCCTCTTCCTCTTTCTTCTCTTTATCGAGCATAGTTCTAGGCTACCCACTAGGAGTCTTGACTGCAAACGACACCACCGATATCACCTCCTCTTCAAAGGGAAAATTATCATTCAATAGAGCCAGATACCAACTGTAAGTAGAGTCGGTCTTGGTGCTACTATCAGAGTAGTTGCTAGTAAGGTTAATGGGTGAATGTTGGCGCCCATAGGAGCCACGTCCATACCTTACTTTATGTTTTGATACAGTAAAATACTCCATTGGACCTTTTCCTTTGTCATCCATTCCTTCTGCAACATTACCCTGAAATTGCAGTTTTCGACTACATCTACTAGGCACTAGTATGGGCTTCTTAGCAAAAGTGCTTGCCTTCATGGTGAAAGCAACTCTTGGTGCATTTGAACCTAACCTTAGGGCATTCAAACGATTAGACCATCCTATTGGTTAGCTCATTTTTGAACCTCTATGAATTGTGCACACTAGAAAATACCTAACTACTCAATGATAATGATGCAAATGACAATTATCTCAGCTAAATTTATCGAGTGAAATAATGGAATTCACACCTAATGTTCATCACACATGCATCACCCCAACAACTCATTGGTAGATGTACTGGCACTATTTAATTTCTAGTTACATTGAAGTTCATAGACAACCCTTCATGATTACCAGCATTTACATTGCCACACAGATTGAGATCGACTCAATCACCCTACGTGATTTTGGCCATTATTGTGGGTTGGTTACATATTGTAGAAATGGTGGTCACATGCTATTTTTCTAGCTTTGAATGGTAGCCACCAATCGATTGCCTCGATGGAAGATCTGATAGCCAACCATCATTTGACTATTTTTGACTTCTAGTGGTGCTTTGCTGAAGTATTCTCAACCAATCACTCTCATCCTTGTCGGATGATATAGCCATTGTGTGTGGGATCCATAGTCTAAGCAAGTGGTGACAAGTGTCGAGATCTCACTAAACTCACTGGATTTAATCACCATTCACTTTCATTCAGTGAGCCAGTGGGGAACGGTGAAGGTCATTCCACTAGATTTATCTCGGCCACTCATTGAACATGTTGAGCCATGGGAGCAGTAGTGGAGAGTGGGTCCCACACTCTACATGGACACGCCTCAACTTCTCGCTGACCACACTGTAATTAATTTTTTTTCATTTAACTCTCATAGGCTAGGAAGGTATGGTCCAGATCCTTTCCCCCATCCTTGAATCTTGCAAGTTGTACATCACATAATGTTAGCATTAAATGAACAAACTAATGGTGATGTGACCACTAGGGTAAATTGTTTAATGTTTAAGTCACCAAGTTAAATTTCAAAGCCTAACCTTAGGAAAAGGACTGAATACAGAGGGAAAAAGATGATTAGTTCCTCAGGCCCATGGGGCTGGTA
Source organism: Sequoia sempervirens (assembly GCA_007258455.2). Classification (NCBI taxonomy): domain Eukaryota; kingdom Viridiplantae; phylum Streptophyta; class Pinopsida; order Cupressales; family Cupressaceae; genus Sequoia; species Sequoia sempervirens. The sequence goes on from VDFB02049217.1 coordinate 148,555,978, forward strand.
AAAAAACTTGTCAGATGGCTCAAGAGATGACTTAAGGGGTCGATGACCGACTGGGCAAGTCAACCAAGAATTAAAACATTTTCCAGCTTTCATGAACAAAACTCTACTAACCTATGAGGGCAAGGGTTTATCAAAGAGGTATACTAGACCCATGGGGAGGAAAATCCATTAGGATTTTAGAAGCTCCAATAGTGGCTCATGCTTGAGAACGCATACCCCTAACGGGTATGGTGAGAAACAAAATCTCCAACTGAAGTAGACCAAGTCAGAAGTCCAAAAGAGGGACTTTCCTAGACAAGGCATTCATACACAGCAAGGAAAAGCCAAACCCTATGTACAAAATTTATAAAACTATACATTATAATTCATTTCAAAATCATCATATGAACCATTGGCTTCAACCCTCAAACAGGAGGCCCATGGCCTCTAAATCTTAGGGACATTTTTTACCTCTATCAAACACCTTAGCCTATTTCACCAGTAATGGATTCTCATGAATATTGTGGAATTTTGGGTGTCTAACCTCATTACCATCAACATTCCCCACAACACCTAAAATAACATTGCTAAAGTTATCCTTTCTCATCACAGATTCATCAAATTGTATTGAAAATGAAAAAATCTCATACTCTAGACCATGATGAGGTGTAGTATCATACCTAATCTATTCATCCAACTTGAAAACTTCATAAGCACTATGGCTTACATCTGGAAATTCTTCCATAAGATCAAGAAAAGGGATAAAAGAACCAAACATCCCTTTCATGTACCCCTCATCAACATTTTCTTTGATAGGTGAAAGGAAATCCATAATCATATTCAGAAGATAAGGAGTATCTGCAAAAAACTCAACTGCAGCCTCATATTGACTAGTAAGATTTCCTCGGTTACTTGCATTTTCATATTGCCCCTTATGTGGGTCAAATGTGTATGCCAAATCAATATAATGCTCCTTTTCATCATGACTTGATATCACTGGAACATTGATACATTCAATCTAATTAGTCTTTTGATCACTAAAGAGAAAAAATTCCTCCTTATCACATGAGACATTACCATCCCAGAGTGCCAACAAATATAAACCCTCTTCAACATGCTCATCATAGGCCACTTGTTCAAACCCATGTTGACAAAAAATCCTCACCATATCTATGCCACTAGATTTTCCCTCCAACTAATGAATAAAAAAATCAAGGCTGACACCTTCAAATGCATTATTACCCTAGCATTTGTATATGTCCTTTCCAACAAATGTGCTCTCACTATCTGATAAGCATTCATCAACACCAATAAACATCTTTCTTTGTATCCTCAATGTCAAGTGTAGGCTCATCAAATAGAGAGTTTTGTCATTTCTTGGACATAATTGGATGTATCTCATCATCTTCATGAAAAATCCCTTGATCTGGGTCCTCCAAGCATTCAAAGTTAGTGTAGTCACTTGAAGAACAAAGAGAAGTAGATTCACCAACTTCTTCATCACTTATTCTCATAACAATTGATCCATGTTCCAAAAATTCTTCACATGAGGAGTATTGTTCACTTCCTAAAAAGTAGATCCCCTCAAGGGTATTGACATACCCGCTACTAAAATCTATGGATTCAATCTCTAACTCATAAGAGGAATCATATTCTATTGAAGATTGTGTAAAATCAACTTCACCTCTCTAACTCCTTGGTTGACCCTTGCCACAAGCATAAAAAATATCCCCACTATTAGGTGACATGGATTAATTCTAGCAGAAAGACTTTGTGCAGTTTCATGCACTTCCTACGTAGACTCATGGTTCAAGACATCTAGAAGGGGGTAATGAGAGATGACTTCCTTGACTTCACACTCTATTTCTTCATCCTCATCACTGTTAGGTGCATCTATCTTGAGACTGTTTGTGAAATGACAACACTCAATAGCTAATTTTCCTAATACCAATACTCCATGTGGATCTGGCAGTGTTAATCATTGTCTCTCCTTATTGTGAAAATCATTGTCCACATTGTTGGGGGAAATGGGATATATAGAACCATGCTTGAGCTCTTCAACTATACTTATCCAATCCACCACTTGATCAATACTTTGGGGCTTCATATCTTCAAACCATTGGCTTGGTCCTAGTGTGTAGGATTCACAAAATAGATTAATACACACCAGTTCATTTCATCTAAGCCCTATGGGAATTTCCATTACAATATCCAAGAATCTTGAAAACAATCCATATGTTGACTCATCTATATGTCTCTTTATTTCAAACAATTTTCCAATAGATAACATCAAATTCATTCCTCCCCCACGACTGGCTAGAGGTTGATGCTTGCTCTAAAATTATTGAAAATGATGTAAGCACAATATCTAAAGGGTCCTCACCTTGATGAACATTTTTGCTTTCTGATTGACCCAATTGGAATTCCTAGACATGACTAGAACTAGCAACACTAGTTATTGTAGATCCCTTCATAATTGAGTACTTCAGATTATTCTCAATATGCATAGCCTCCCGGTAAGCTTGTTGTAGGGTTGTAGGCTCTTTGTCTCTCAGCAGGAAACTCATGTTTTTGTCAAATTGTCCTAGGTAGACAACCAAGGCTTCTACATCATTTGATCTTATGTATTTAGGGATGCCTTTTATTTCCTTTGCAAATCTAAGATTGAATAGAGGAACCAACTCATCTTTTCTTATATGGATTTGCATAAAAAAAATTCATACCACAATTGGGTTGATCCTTTCACCAAATTGCTTGAGGAAAACTACTTTGAGTTCACTCCAAAAATGTATTGAGGCATTAGGTAGAAATTAGAACCAATCTCTTACATCTCGTTTTAATGATTGAACAAAAATTTTCATCACCATATATCTTCAAAATCAATTTCATAATCAACCACTACATCTACAAATTCTTATAGATGTTTATCTGTTGATTCATATTTTCCACCAATAAACTTTGGTATCTTATCCCTGATCTTGGGTGGCATAACATTCAGATAGCCACAAATATTGTCAAAGTTGATAGCTCTATACCTATCAACATAGAAGCCATCCTAATGGGCCCAAGGCTATTTGACTTGTGTATTTTTGTCCATATTTGTACCAAATGGCACAAATCTACAACTCACCCCTAATTCTTAAAAAGGAATTCTAAAATATTTATGTAATTTATTCAACACTACTTCAATTCCTTTTACAAATGTAGTCACAAGATCTTAACACAAACAATCCATACAAACATTTTCTAAGATCTACAATATGACATGCTTCTTGTAGTTCATCACATAAACTTTGACTTACATATGAAGCATGTTAAAATTCTTTAATATTCCCTAATCTAGTGCTAAATCACTTATAAGGGAATCATTTTCATATCAAACATTGGAAATTTATGATGATATCATCTATAAAATGCTTAAAATTCTTTCAAATCATTATAAGAATACCTGTGTACTGGCAGCAATGAAGTGTTTATCAACATTAGGAACAAAGATCTAAAAACTTTATACATGCTTGAACAGGTTCTTTGAGTCAAATTCACCACCTCCCTTCAAAGGACAAATCTTCACATAAGATGAAGCTTATTTTGCAAAATAAAATAGGTTCTGGGCTATCTCCCACAACAAAGTCACGTTCAGATCCTTTAATGCCTTCTACACATACATTGTATACCAAGTTCAAGAATTTGAGAGCATTTAGACTAAATCACCATCTAACTCTGCACTTTGTATCTGCATCTTGGAGAATGAGAATTCCCTAGCAGATTCACCATTCTTTTGGTATTTTCCACTACACCTAAGACATCTCTAATTAATAGCCAATCCCTATACTCAAGACTCTTGAAATAAATGCCCACCTAACAAAATATAGTCCATGACTGAGATCTTCTACACTTTAGGCTCTGCAGGACCAAGGAAGGTATTCCTAATGTGTTCACTTGGGATTTACTTGTATTGAACACATCATTACACAGATCAATAATGAAAAAGGATAATTATGCAACAATTACTAGGAAATTGGCTTATTTCTAAGTAATATGCTACCCATTCATCAAAATTAAGACATCCTTAATGAGAATTGACACATACAAACAATGGAATCAATTAATTTTAAATGAATTTGAACCTCGGCAACAGGTTGGTCATTGAATAACTATTTGATTAACCCCTTGGGTAAATAATTGAGGAACAAATTAGTGTCATATTTATTGGGAAAAATGGAGTCACATATGCAAGAATCAGTAAAACAAAGATGACCCAATAATGAAATAGACTACTCCCATAATACTTTGCATTATGGAGCTCAAATTCTCTGATACACAACTACTTATCAAATCCTGTACAAATGAAAGTAAATTCATGCTCCCATATAAGTATTTAATTGATTATTTGAATCAAGATAAAGAACTAAGACATGCATTTGAATAAATATTCAATGAAGAATAGAAATACCATTAATGCTTCATTCAAAATTCACCCAAACTTGCAGGAGGAGAGAAATATATAAGAATTATATATATATTTACTTGTACTTGAATCATGGCTGAGAAAAAATATAGTGTACTTGCATAATTTTGTTCATAAAACTCAAAGATGATCAACTATTCTATTCTTATCTATCTATATAAGTTTGACCTAAACCTAGCCAAAGTCTCCTTTTCAAAATGAGCCTTGATTTCCCTTTTATAATACAAGGGAAGCAACAAGCTTCAGGATCAAATGTATTTTCAATACAATATTTTCATTTCATTTAAATTTTAATTGCATTTTCATTTGCATTTCAAAACACCACGTGTTGAATCTTCAAAAATAGTACAACTGGGGAAAACCAAAATATAATTGCCACCTAAGAGGAGAAATGAAAATTTTTACCAAAATTCTCCTTGTCACCATCTACACCATCATGAACCAGGAACCCAAAATTCCATGAAGGTACACACAACTAGCGTTGAATACCAAAAAGGTGCCACCTAAGCCAAAACCAGGACTGACATGACACAATGCACCAACACAAAAAATTTAAACCCACACACCTATGCCAATTTTTAATTTCCCATCACCCCACCATCACTAGTGCCATGATATACACGATAGATTCTTGTCGTCACTAGAAGAAGAGAGGAAAAATTAGCCTCTTCCTCTTTCTTTCCTTTACTGAGCACAGTTCTAGGCTGCCCACTACGAGTCTTGATTGCCAATGACACCATTGATATCACCTCCTCTTCAAAGGAAAAAATATCATTCAATAGAGCCAGATACTAATCGTAAGTAGAGTCAGTCTTGGTGCTACTATTAGAGCAATTTCTTGTAAGGTTAATGGGTGAATGTTGGCTCCCATAGGAGTCACATCCATACCTTACTTTCTATTTTGATCCAATAAAAGACTGCATTAGACATTTTACTTTTTCATCTATTCCTTATGCAACATTACTCTAAAATTGCAGTCTTCGGCTGCATCTATTAGGCACTAGTCTAGGCTTCTTAGCAGAAGTGCCTTCCTTCATGGTGAAAGCAGCTCCCAGTGCATCTAAACCCAACCTCAGGGCATTCAAATGAATAGACCTTCTTACTGGTTTGCTCATTTTCACCTCTTTCAATTGCTCACACTAGAAAATGCCTAACTCCTCACTGATAATGATGAAAATGGAAATTATCTTAGTTGTATTTATCAAGTGAAACAATGGAATTCACACTTAATATTCATCACACATGCGTAACCCTGACACCTCGTTGGTGGATGTACTAGCACCATTTAATTCCCAGTTGCATGGAATTTTGTACACAACCCTTCATGAGTAGAGCATTTGTGTCACCACATGGATTGAGATTGACTCAATTGCACTGTGTGATTTTGACCATTAATGTGGGATGGTTACATGGATTAGAAATGGCTATCACATGCTATTTTTCTAGCTTTGAATGCTAGCCATTGATCGATTGCCTTGATGGAAGACCTAACATCCAACCATCATTTGACTATTTTTGACTTCTAGTGGTGCTTTGCTGAAGTATTCTCAACCAATCACTCTCATCCCTGTTAGATGATACCACCACTATGTGTGGGCTATACGGTTTGAGTGAGTGGGGATAGGTGTCGAGATCTCACTATATTTAATCACCATTCACTTTCATTCAACAAGCCAGCGGGGAACAATGAAGATCATTCTGCCGGATTGATCTCGGTCGCTCATTGAATATGCCAGGCCATGGGAGCAATAGTGGAGAGTGGATCTTGCACTTTACATGGACATACGTCAGCTTCTCATTGACCATGCTACATTTAACTTGCTATCATTTAACTCTTGCAGGCTAGCGGGATATGGTCCAGATACTTTCCCTGATCCTCGAATCTTGCTAGCTACACATCCCATAATGTTAGCATTAATTGAACAAACTGACGATGATGTGACCACTATGGTTAATGGTTTAATGTTCAATTCACTAGGTTAAATTTAAAAACCCAACCTTATGAAAAGGACTTAATACACAGGGAAAATGATGGCTAGCTCCTCAGGCCCATGGGATCGGTGAACAAACATGACAGATGGCTCAAGAAATGACTTAAGGGGTCGATGACCAACTGAGCAACTCAACCAAGAATTAAAACATTTTCAGGCTTTCATGAAAAAAACCCTACTAACCTATGAGGGCAAGGGTTTATTGAAGATGCAGACTAGACCCATGGGGAGGAAAATCCATCAGGATTTTAGAATCTCCAACAGGTTACCTAAGAGTATTGTTTTAGACAGAGATGTAAAGTTTTTTGGTTACTTTTGGAGGACACTTTAGAAGAAGTTGAGGACAGATTTAAAGTTTAGTTCTATATTTCACACATAGACTGATAGATATGTAGAGGTAGTAAACAGGAGTTTGGGAAATTTTCTAAGATGTTTGGTTGGAGAGAATACTGGAAGTTGGAATCTAGCCCTTGCACAAGCAAAGTTTGCTTACAATAATTTAGTTAATAGGAGTACAAGAAAGAAACCTTTTGAGATTGTTACTAGAGTTCATCCTAGAGGTATATCAGAGTTGAGAGACATTAGTATGAAAGATAAGAGGAGTGAAAAAGCAGGAGAATTTGTAGAGCCTATGAAGAAAGTGCATACTCCAGTGAAAGAACAACTGGAAGACATGAACCAAAAGTATAAGGAGAAAGCAGATGAAAAGTGGAGACATAAGGAGTTCAATGTTGGAGATGAACTGATTGTATATTTGAGGAAGGAAATATTTCTAGTTGGCACATATAATAAGCTGAAGATAAGGAAGTTTGGACCTTGTAAGATCTTGAAGAAATTTGATTTAGGAAATGCATATGAAGTGGAGTTACTGGATGGCATGGGTATATCACCTATATTCAACATTGCAGATCTACATCAGTACCTTGACATAGAATTTAGTGAAGAAAATAAATCAAAATTGTAGAATCAATTTCCTAAGCAAGAGTCAGATGAGATTGAAGATATTTTTCATATCAGAGATGGGAGGAAAACTCGTGGAAGGTATTACAAAGAATATCTTGTAATGTGGAAAGGTAGACTAGTGGAGGATTCTTCTTGGATTTCTCAAGCTAAGGTAGACCATCCTAGTTTCCCTTTGTCTCTAGCAAAGTGAGGGACTCACTTTTGAATAACCTCGGATGTCTGATGCAAGAGCATCCTTGGTTCTTGGCAATCTTACATCAACCAAAAAATTTATCTTTAAAAAAAATTGATTGTTTTGTTCTTGCTTAGTTCATGTTGGTGGATTTGTCATCTTTTCTCACCAGACCCTATGGATCTTGGGTTACATCATGGAAATGTTCATTTTACTTTTTCCAAGATTTGAGTGTGATTGGATCCTTTTTAGGCAAGTTATCGATTTTGGATTTCATGTCAGTTTCTTGAACTAGCACTGGAATAATTTTCAAGTTAGCGGCTAGTTTGATCGTTGGTGGATCATTCCCATAACTTGTGGATCTTATTGGTGTGATTTTAAATGTTCTATAGAGTGTCCTCGACCCTAATTATAGGTCCACACTTCATCCTATGTATTCACTAAGGAGTAATTCAAAATGGAGGCTGACATGTTCATGCAAACATTACATTTTCTTTCATTGGAGATTGTAATGATCTTTGTGCGACGTGGATGTTTCTTGACTTGTGGATGTGATATAAAAAATTGTAATACATCATTAGGAAAGTAGTAAATAATAATAAGATAAGTCTTGGATTAGATTTGTGAGATTTCAGCTCGCATATAGGAGGATATTGGCATGTTCTATTCTAAGCAAGTTATACTGGGCCTGTGAGATGAATCTGTAAGCCCAAATGTTGTCGGTCAATTGTAGCTAATATTTCTATTAATGAGAATATTATCATATGCATTTTCCTCCATCTTTTATGTTGCTTCTATTGTGTTACTTGTGCTGCATTTTCCAGATTGTTCTCTTTGAGGACCCTCCTACTGTGGCTACGCCATAGGCCATGTGGAGGTGTCTCCCTATAGTTATTATATCCCCTAGTATAAGTTACCCCTAAATGAGAAGGTATTGTTCTCTACGAGACTATGGTGGTACTTTATGTACTAGTTCGGGCACTACCACAAAGTATTCACCCATGTAATACCCTACCTCCATACTTGTTTCTATCTCGCCTACTACACCTATCCAAAACTACTCCCCTGCCATCCCAAACACATACCTATCCCTGTCTATGTACATAACATCTAATGCATCCTATAGACAGTGTACCTCATGTTGTATCCTATCCACCTCAGCTTGAAGTCAATCTCTCTCAGCGTTTGTCTATCATAATCTCTACTATAAGATCTGTACATAGACCTGAGCACCCTTTAGTCTAACCATTGGATCCTTTGTTGGTGGCCCATGGTAGACTACTCTCACTCTCTTGTCAACTATTGGGGAATCTACCTCCATCTCCTGTTGCCCCCTCTCCTCCTCCTACACTCCCACCTCACCTCTCTATCAACCTCCCATCCTCCTCCTAGGTCTCTGATGATCATCATCCTCTTTGAATCCTACCTCTAATGCAATAGGATCCACCATGGTGATCCTCATGGGCCTCCTCTGCACCCACCATGTTGCATATGGATTGTAGTCCCTGCATCATCCAAACCTCCTCTCCATGGCCATCCAGTCATTAGTAGCTCCTCCCACATCTGTCAAGAATACTTGATAGGAATTTACTAACCCCACATTTCTACCAACTCCCTATTGGTCCACTAGAACATCTATGCCCCTATTGGAATATCCTATTGTACCCCAAACTATCGTTTCACCCAATCTAGTTGGTGCAACTCTACAATAAATTGATCTCTCCCTATCATATAGCAGCTCGAGAACATGTATACCTTATATAACCTATCCTCTACTCTCCATAACTAAAACTTCCAATTCATATATGGCCACCATATCATATCCTACTCTGCCAAACCATCTAGTAATCAGTGCTAGTGCTCCAGGCTCCCTACATCACTGTACTAGAGCATCCATCCATGCTCCCAAGAATACTAGTAGGCTACTAGAAGGGATTCATCTCTATCCCCCACTATGAGAATATCTGGGCACATGACTTTTATATTCTCCCACACCCACACCCATAATAGTGTGACATGGGTCACACTCAATACTCATTGGTAGCACACTATGTGCACATCTCTATATAGTTGCACTAGCACACAAGGTCCCTAGGGAAACACTCCATGCCTTCTCTCCATAATGTGCCTCATAACCTCAATCAACTTGAGATTAAAAAACCTCCCACTCTTGTTGGGGAGGGGATCCCTTTGACCAATCCGCATAGGTATAGTGGCAATGGTGTTGAAACTCTCACATAGGTGTTTATGTCCAACTCCATCCCTTGGTGGGGAACCTTTGTGGTGCTAAACAATGCTCAAAGACTCCTCTCTAGTGGTTGGCTTAGAATGGAACTCATTAGGTTCCCTCTTATCAGAAGCCTGATGATGCACAAACATCCTCTAAGGTTAGGCTCATCTCCTCTGTGGGGAGGTGGAAGGTTGAGGTCTTTGAGCTCCATTGCTCCATCAATGTTGTCAGTAGAGGTTTGTGGGCCTGGATGTTGGGATATCCCAACATGTGTAGTAATCATGCCTACTCCAAAGCTGCATGGTCCTTGGGAATCATCGTTGCCTATGTGGCCTCCAACATGGCCGAGTGTCTCTCTTGAATCCTTAGGAAGTGTATGATCTACATCCACATCCACCGTTTTGTCAGTTATGTCTTGTCATTTCCCTTTTACCCATTTTTTTTGTCCTACCCCAGTTTGGTGAATTCGCCTTTGTGTAAGGAGCATTCCCCTCTTCTCCCTTTCTTGCATGTTTTCCTATCTAGTTCATGTATTCACCCCTATGTTCTCATCTTGGTGGGTTTTCTTGTTCAATAGGTGTGTTCGCCTCTTTCTTATCTGGGCACCAATTAACCCTTCCCATCCTAGAGGTGAACTTCTGTTTGCCCCTTTTTCTCAATGGAAGAAGTTGCATTCGCACGTTTTCACAAAAGGAGACTACAAATTTTCCTCTGTGACTCTCTTTCCATAAAGGGATAATTTTCATTTCCCCCTCTATTCTAGGGGTGATTTCGTGCTTGAATTTCCTTCATTCATCCACCCCTACCAGGTTGCATGCTCGCCCACTCCCAATTTAGGCGATTTTGCAATCGCCTGTTCCCTGTCCCATATGCCCCTATGTGCGTAGGTTCACCCATTCTAGAGAGGGGTGATTCTTTCAATGTGTCCACCCCTGTGGAAGCACACTCACCCATTCCTTCACCCCTTTCATTGGAAAGGGGATGCATTATACCGGATGCCCCAGTGCAAAATAAGATGAGGAAGAATGATGAGGAGGGTTATGGTATGCCCCCTCGAGAGGAAAGACAGGTTCCAAGAACATGGGTGTGCTCTCAAAATTGGTCAGAAGACTAGAATATGAAGAGACAAAGAAATGTTAGTGCAAAAGATATGGATGATGATATGGATGCAATGCCTATATGAGATGAGTGAGAGAAGATGCATGTTAGTTCCTAGACCAAATCCTTCAAAACATTACCATAAGACTTTAATATTTATTGCTCTTAATCATCATTGGGCAGTAAAATGACACAAATGGACAACAAACACCATGATATGACATAGACCAAGGTGTGCAAGGTCATCCACTTGAAAAACAGACAGTCACAAACAAGGAATGTCCTAACTCATACTAAGGGCAAAGTTGCCCCAGTCTTTTTGTCAAGACAACCCATAGACAACGGTCAAAGAAAATAAAATAGGCCAGGATACGTCATCGCACCTCTAAATCCTTCATGGGACATCCTCGAGGTAGCTAGTAACATGATCAAAAAGACAAGACAGTAAAATAATAAGATAAAAAACCAAGATAGTCAAAAGATAAGACAAGATAGACCAGAAAGATTAACATCCATTTTATTTTGTTTGCCAATGTTTGTTTTCCAAAGATTTATTTCATGTCGAATTGACAGTTTGGATGGTTAAAGGTTTTGCCAATTTGACGGTGTTGACAGGGTGATGAGGCCTATTGTTAGGAAGGACACATCCTGAAAAGGAAAAGGACATTTTGATGAGGTCTAACTCCAAGGAGGACACATCTTGAAGAGGACCAAAGGGTGACTAGACTGACATTGTTTTGACTAATATGTTTTGGAAAGTTGACTGATGTTGACTGTATAATTAATTGGACTGTGCTATTTGATTTTGACCAACTTTGACATTGACATTTTGAATGATTGTCTTGTGTCTTAGTTTGACTATCTCTGACTTATTTGACCGATGTGACGATTGTGACAAATGCCATGATTTTATTTTGACAATCCTAAAAGGACTGACCTAATGTCTCGGGGACCCATCTACTGATGGCCTTGCCTACGTAGCAAATGCACAGAGACAACATAGTTCAACAATGACATGGACTGATTGAGATGACTGACTTTGACAAGAGATGACCTTGTGTTTATGTTTTTCGAGCAGTCTGATGTTTTGTTGTGGTTTTATTCAGGACGTTTTATGATTTTTAGGTCTTTCTTTAGGACATTTTATGATGTTTTTGGTCTTTCTTCAAGACATTTTATGATGTTTTTTGTCTCTTTTTAGGACATTTTATAATGTTTTTTTCTTTTTTTCATTTTATGATTTTTTTGGATTTTGACGTTTAAGAGGATCATGGCAAATGCATATGACTGATGCCTACACATGAGAATCCAAGGAAAAACATGATTGTGCCCCTAGTCAAGCTGAATACCAATTGACAGGTGATGACAACATTGTTTGACATGGGAAGGACGCATCCCGAAACAACGTGAGGATGATGATGATAATGTGACGAAAGTATGGAGGTCTATAGCTGGGCCAGGAACGCAGTCAAGTAAAATTTTGGATAATGTGTTTGTATGGATTATAATCATTGCATTTGGAATGACTTGGTTAGGACTAGATGGGATGATGATTATCCTTAGACCGTTTGACAAGGGAAAGCCAAGACAAGTGATAGACATGAAAGGATAGGGGGTGGTCTTGGTAAAGATGGGAGACATTGGACTAATGGAATTGTTATATGATTTTCAAGGACTACGTCATATAATGATAATGAGGTTTTGAAAGTAATGACATGACATTTCATGAATAGTGTATGATCGAAGGATAGACATGTCAAGAGTTGTCCCAAAGCATGATTTATGTGAGCCAATTCTATGTCAAGAACAAGGTAGGTGGAGAAAAAAATGCATGGAAATGATGGGCTTAGATGGACATTAATGTCATGAGGAAGGCATGGGAAAATGAGACGACTTGCCCCCAAGTATAAAATTACACATAGACGATTTATTTTACACATGATGCCTATTTTCCAGGTTTTCATCAAGGTACTTATCCAAGGCGCCTATTTTCCAGGTTTTCACCATTGGATGAACTTTTTTCTTTTTACTATTTTCTTGACTTTTTGATTTTTTTGGTGTCACCAAGACTCCTGTTTGTCAGGTTTTCATCAAGGTGACGATGTTTTACATTTTTCAATTTTTTTGTATTTTTTGATATGTCTAGATACTTTAGATGACCACTGAATATTCTGAATCCACTGAGGGTGCCAATGTAGAGACTGGTGCCATGATATTCCAACAATGACCTTGCTGAAGGAGTTGTCTTGTCAGGATCATAGTACTTGTGTACAACTAATTGATGTCATTGTGATCCTTTATGATACTAGAGTTGGCCTTATTAGAATACGCACATCGTGATAGAGTGCCATGAGAGTCCTTGTGGTAAAGAGTTGCTGCCATGATGTGACAGATTTGTGACATAGGATTATTGGACTTTAGGCGAGATAGAGGATTATGATGAATGATGGTAGATGTGGAAAGATTTTTTGGACGTTTGGATGAATCACTTTTTATTTTCCAAACTTGGTATGGTGGATGACAGATTTTGAAGGGAATGTGTTTGGAACCAATAGTTTTAGATGTCTTGTTTGATGACCATTTTGAAGGAGGTGGACATGTGTTATATGTGGGAGTCCTCTTGTCTTGTGGCTCCACATTGTGATTGACTTTTATATTTGACTTGATGTCTTTGTTTGATCCATCTTTCTTTGGGATCCATTTTAATTTCATTTGTCCACTTGTCCTTTTGTTTGATTCAATGGCCTTTGACATTTGATTTTGATCTTTTGACTTGTAAGACTTTTGTTTTTGTTGGTCCCAAAGGGGAGGTTGATTCATGATAGAATGATGGTTTATGGTGTGGGTGGATGGGGTGTTGGCAGCAATCTTATGACAAGGATTTCTCAAGGATTCCATTTTGACATTTGTATTTGACAAGGTTACCCCCAGTATCAAGGAGGTACCACTGACATCGTTTGATTTGCTATCTGAGGAATAACCAAGACCTTGATGTCTTTAATTTTCTTGAAGCTGTATTGGTTCTAGAATGCCTTGCTCGTGTATGCCTAGTCCTTTGCCTTGATATTGCATGCTTTGAAATATTATATTTGTGATGGGGTATTTTTTGTTTTGAAAGCAAGATGCTAACCCATCATTAGGTATGTGGATACTATCACTTGTAATATTTTCATCTACAAGAAAGCCTGCTTTGACAAAGATAGATGACCCTAGTTGATAAAGTGTCTTAGCTTTATTTTCATGTTGGACATATTCTTGACTGATATCTTTGGCTTGATCATGTGACATGTTAGGTTTAGATGATTTTGTTGGTGCTTCCAAGGCAATGTCGAAGCCATCATTATGTTTAGTGTCATAGAGTCCAATGATTTTACCTATAACTTGATCATATGCAAGCATGTACCTAGTGGAAGATAATTGTTTCAGAGGAATATCGTCTATGTCTCATCATGGGAAGTGTCAATAGTTGAAGCTTGTATAGGGTTGGCAAGTGTTTGATCATGAATGGTGTAAAGGTCAAGGAGTGGATCATTTTGGACTTCTTGGTCAACAATAGGGTCTTGGTCAAAGATGGGGTTGTCGTAGATGATATAATTAGAAATGGAATTTTTATTAAGGATAGGTGTGTTTTGGATGTCATGATTATTTTGAAGGACATCTTGAATGGAATTTGAGATAGGGTCATGGGATGGACTACCTTGTTCTTGACATGAGGGTGACATTATAAGGTCATGCTTTGGACTTTCATTTTGACATTTATCCTCAAGTTTAGACAATGGGATTTGACTCTGGACAATGATAGCATTTTCATCACTAAATATGGCTTGTGAGGGGGTGATTTGAAAAGGATTAGGAGAAGACGTGGGGACTTGGATGAGACTAGTATGTGGAGAGCTAGGATGGGACATGGGGACTTGGACTAGACTAGCATGTGAAGGACAAGGATAGGACATGGAGTCTTGGACTAGATATGTCATGGAGTCTTGGACTGGATTAATATGGTATGATGTGAGGACTTGATATGATTTGCTAGATGGTTGATAAGGCATGTAGACTTGGACGGGATTGATAGGTGAAGAGGAAAAATATGACGTGGAGGTTTGGAATGGACTGGTGGAAAGTTGGCTTCCCTTGTCAAAGTTAGGATAAGGGTGATAACTAGACATATGTTGTGAATTAATGGCAGGATTTGTGTCAATTGACTATTGATGGTGAGGGTAGATGGGTGGAGGTGGCAAAGTATTTATGTCAAAGCCTTGTGGTAACTTAGCCCCTTGGTCCAAAAGCATGGCTAGATACCTTTGAGGGTCACTTAAGATTGATTTTTCTACAAAGGAGACTATATCAGGATTTTGCACTGCAGCTTCTAATTCTTTTGCATATACTCATCCATTTGGTCTCTCTGTATGAATGGTTCAGAAGGATTTCATGATGAAGATGGCATGTTCATGGAAGATTGAATGTTCATTTTGTGAAATGGGTTGGAAAAATTCCAATGTTGGTTTGAGTCATAAGTGTTATTATCGATGTTGGGATTGAAATCTTTTCCAAAGTTTTCCATTTGTCGTTGTTGTCTTTGAAGCCTAATCTCAACCGTAAAAGGGATTTGCTCAAATAAGGATGACACCAATGACAACTAAATGTGAGGATGATGACAACCTATGTTTTTCAGATTTTTTGGATAAAGGATGACAATGCAAGACTATGTTTTTGGATTTTTGACAATAAGGGATGCAATATGACAATGTTGTCTAAAGAAAATGACTAATGGCAAAGGACAATGAAGAATAAGATGACAAATTATGTCACTAATTTTTTTTTGTATTTTTGGAATAAAGGATGACAATGCAAGATGATGATGATTTTTTCCTAAGGAAATGATTAATGCAAGATGACAAGGTTGTCAAGGCCAATGTGAGGACTAAGATGATGATGTTTGACTAAGGACTTAATGTTATAAATGCCAAGTCTAGGTTCAAAATGATGACTAAGATGAGTAATGCAAATTCTAAGTTCAAAATGGGGACTGAGATTGTTTTTTGATGTTTTGTTGAAAAGTCTGAGTTGTCTAAGGTCGATTGTTTGTGTCCAAATTTGTGAATGTTGTGTATATTGTTTGAAAATCTAGAAAACACTTGACAAGCACGATGTTTTGGTGTAAGCAAGCACACATGAGACAAGTACAATCTTAAAAGGCCAATAGGCCAAGGGTTTGTATACTTGGTATAGCCCACTGATATACCCCAGATTGGTGATAAACACCTTTCCTTCTCAAGAGAAGATAGCTTAGAATTTTGGTGGCATTGGCTCCCCTCCACGGCTCATTAACGTCATTCGAGCACACCAAATTTGAATTCTTGGGTAGTGACTTCCTAAGAACTGCTATCTCTACTCAAGGGGATCGGTAGTGAGTGTCTTCGGGCATGACACTGTACCCTGCACTATACCAAGCAATGGCCAAAGAATGGTTGGACACTAAAATAAGGGGTATTTAATTTGGGCATTCCATTCGTGGGGGATGATCCATGCGGCGAGAGTCCCCTTTCAGATCCATCTCGTTGGAACCACACTCGTGATTCTTGGGCTTTCCCCAAGAACCCACTTTTATATACCAGTTGGAAGTCCCTTGGGTTCAGGGTGCGACCAGTCTGAGTCATCCTAGAGTGACTAAGTTGAGAGACTTCCACACCTATCTGTAAGTTCCTTCCATCTATTTTCTATTCATTTCCATTTTGGATGATCATTCTTTTTCTTCTTTTACTTTGCATATCTGTAAGTAAAATACTAAAAATTGTTTAATCTCTTGTTGCAGAAAATGCTGACTTATGAGCCATCAAAGAGAATATTAGCCAAAAAATCAATGCAACATCCTTATTTTGATGATCTTGACAAATCTTAATTCTAATTTGAAGTCATTATAAAAGATCATTTGAAGCTTTGCGATGGAATCTCAAGTTACTCATTTGAAGTTAACCTCATAATGAGCACCTATGATGTAAACATTATAAGAGAATCTTGAATGTATGAGTGAAATTGTAAAAGATCCATGAGACTAAAGTGCCAAAGGAATTGCAATGAGATTTACTAAAATAATAAAAAAAATTGTATTAGAAAGAGTTTGAACAATTAATACAAGGCTTACAACTTGAAACCAATCCGAGCTTGCAGAAGCCCGGGAGCCTTAACATCAAATTTCCACTACCATTTCAAAGGACTATCACAACTATTTATAGCTTTTATATTGTTGAAAGATTACAAAGATCATCAGAAATACTATGCCACTAATAAGCCAATACAGATTGGTAGTTAAAGGAGTAAGGGGCTTGTTTAAGTATCTACTAGAATACTATTTCCTCCACTGATTTCATCATCATCCTCTTGGCATAAACTATCCATAAACCTTGATTCACTTGGAGCAGTTTCTTCAGCACCATAGACAGTCAAGTCTTCACTTTGGGGACCAAGCGGTAGTGGGGCTCTTTGTCTTCTAGGGCTAGCAGCTTCATCAACTGCCATCTGAAGAACATCAAACACCCTTTGAAATAGTTCAGCCTCCTCTAGGTTCCACCGAGATGTATGAGGACACCTATTTACATCTCTCATGATGGGGGCAGATCTCTCACTAATTCTCTTCATGAACTTCTCCATAGACAACTCCATCTGAATTGACACCTGCATAGCAACATTATACATCGTGAGTCTCTTGAAAGACTCGGTAAGTACCCGCTTATTGCCCTTAAAATTATCATCATTTCTCGCCTTCCATAAATGCCACATAATTTCGTTAGAGAGACAATACCAAAAGGACATGCATTCAGAATTAAGGTTAAGATTGGGAAATAGAACATCATGCCAATTGATATCTCCATTGTTATTCCAAAATTTTAAATTATGGTATAATAAATACCAAATTTCCTAAGCATAAATACAATCAAAGATGATGTGCTTAACAGATTCAGGAGTCCTGCACAAATTACAAATATCAACATCCAAAAGATTAGATTTAAAAGAGAGTTTCTATAAAAGAACTAACCACCTAAAGCATGCTTTTTTAGGCTCCATAGAGTGATGCCAAACAAAAATAATAATTTGGTGCAGGGGAACCTATTGGATGTTGTGGTTGTGTTGCTGATATGTAGTTGTCATTACTATTAACACTATTAGCATTTGTGTATTAGAAGCTGCATATGTCGAGGATATTGAAAATTGTAATAAGAAGAGTTTCAGGTTGTCAGTGGAGTAGCAAATATTAGTCTGTCAATATGATCAATACATTGATGATCGGTTGTTGTGGACTAAAGGGTTTCTTGCTGAGTATCTATAGATTATTCACATCAAGGTTCAAAGATCTGCATGAAGATTTGGTCAAGTTATGAAGATCTCTATTCTGATAGTTTTTTTGTCACTTTAGTTTGTGTTTCTGAAGGAAGACCATGTGATTTCTATAAGTTCAGTTGTTGTGGATGTTTCGCAAGTGTTTCATGGTTTTTTTGGATTTTTCTAGTTGATGCTCTATTTTTGTTACATTTCCATGTTGATCATTGTGCTCATGATCCATGATTTTCTCTTGTGTGCTCATGTTTTTCATGTTCATGGCTGACTAGGTGTTGAAGCGTGTTGTGGATCTTCGAGGAGAAATTAATTGGAGTATTTTTTGTGTTGGAGTTGTTGTTTTGGGTCTCCACTATGTTGCGGCTGACCTTGGTGGATTCACATGAAAAATGTTTATGTATTTTGGGCTGAATGTTTGTAATTTTTTTATTATTTTGTGGTCGCCTGGTAGCGATGTAATAACATCTTGCAGGTGTATAATAGTGATTGTTCTATCATTTGGATGAATCATTGAAGTGTGTAGTATGTGACTTCTATGTGCAAATATTGTTCAAATCATTTGAAGGAAAAGAAGAGTGAAGAAGAGTGAAGAATGTTGAAGAAGTGTTCATGTACTTAATTGGAACTATAATCACACATTAGTAGATGCTATTTTCTCAATTCACAATTTGGATGGTTTTAATCCAAATCTTTCTTGGGTAGTGATCCCTCTTATAATTGAGTAGTAAGCTCTAGGTAGGGTTCCTAAATGCATGTGCATTCCCATTAATACTTCATTATACTTTTAGTAGGGTATAATATTGTGGACTAATCTCGACCATGGTTTTTCCCATAATAGGGTTTCCACATAAAATTTCTTGGTGTTCTTTGTGTTTCTGATGTGCTGATTGTTTATGGTTTATTGTTCATCCATCAGAGCTAAGATTAAGTTAAGTTGGATAAGCTTGAATATTTTGAGACAACTGATTCACCCTCCCTCTTAGTTGGTTGTTCTTGTTTTTCCAACAATTGGTATCAGAGCTGGTTCCTCTAAAGAAGTTTAAAAGCTTGAGGTGATCTAAGATGCCATCATACAAGAAGGATAGTCCTAGATTCGATGGAACAAATTACCAACTGTGAAAATCCAGAATGGAATTTCATTTTAGGTGTATTGGTGAACCCTTCTAGAAGATTACAAAGAACATATATGTTATTCCTCAAAATGGTCTTTCCACTCCTGATGAGATTAAAGAAGTTGAGATTAATATCAGGGCTATTGAAGCTTTGTTGAGTGCTCTAAGAGATTTGTAAATGAAAAATGTGATGGAATTGAAGATAGCTCATGAGATCTGTAAGAAGCTAAAGACTTTGTATGAAGCATATACTCTTGTGAAGGTCGCTAAGCTAACAAGTTTGAAAGGAAAGTATGAAACCTTGAAGATGGGTGAAGATGAAAATATTTCTTCTTGTATGTAAAGAGTAAATAAACTTGTGATGGGTATTAGATGCACCTGTGGTACACTGGATGAACAAGAAATTGTAGCTAAAGTGCTGAGATCATTTCCTCCTTATAAATAAAAGGCTCATGCTATTGAAGATCTCATAATAGTAACAACTATGACTAGAGATATGTTGATTGGTAAACTTGTTGCATTTGTGTTGAGTGAATTTGGTGATTTTTCCCCTAAGACTGAATCTACATTTAAGGCTTCTCTTTCCAGAAGAAACAAGAAAAGATATAAGCTAAGAGAAAGTTCTAAAAATATAGTCAAGTATGAAGAAAAGATGAAACATCTTGAAGATGAAGAAAGAGAGGTAGAAGAGCTGGAAGCAATGATTGTGAAGAAGGCAGAGGACAAGGTAATTACAAAGGAAAGTTTCCTATTAAATGTTTCTCTTGTAGTAAAATAGGTCATTTTGCTTCAAGGTGTCCTGAAAGAGTTCCTAGGTCCAAGCCTTACAAACCTATATTTCAAAAGAAATGCTATTATGCTAAAGAAGGTTTGACTGATGAATAATCTGATAAAAAGAATGGAAATGAAGATGAATATGCTTTCATTGCTATCAAGGAAAATGGTCTAGTGGTTGTTGAATCTGCTAATGTTGAGAAAGCTCTTACAACCCAAATTGAAGAAAAGGATGAGTGGGTCATTGACAGTGGATGCTCACATCATATGAGTGGTGACAAAAGAAAATTTGTAAGTCTAAAGAAATATGGTGATGGGGTTGTAAGATTCAGAGATAACAATGTTGGCGGGATTTTTGGTAGAGGATCTATTTGTCTTGGTGGTAAACATAACATTGATGATGTCCTTTATGTTGAAGGCTTGAAGCATAACAGGTGTTGAGTGTTAGACAGATGGTGGAGAAAGATTACGATCTTTAGTTCAAAGATGGAAGATGTAGGATTCTTGGAAGTTCTAGAAGTGAGATTGCTTTAGGTACAAAGAAAAAAGGTAATATTTTTCACCTAAGTGCTAATGTAAGTTGTTTTATTGATAATTTGGATGAAATTTGGTTATGGCATAGGAGGTTGTCATGTGAATTTTGATAACATTGTCAAGGTAAGCTCCACTCAAGCAGTAAGAGATCTACCTAAGCTAGTGAAGCCTACTAACACAATATACAAGGAATGTCAGATGGGAAAATAGACTAGAGTTTCTTTTCAGAGAAAACAACATCATTCTAATGGAATACTAGATCTAGTACATACTAATCTGTGTGGTCACTCCAGAATCAGAAGTCTACAAGGAGAAAGGTACTTTATGTTGCTTATTGATGATTACTCTAGGATGATATGGGTTGCTTTCTTAAGAGAAAATTGTGAAGCATTAGAGAAATTCAAAAGTTTCAAGGCTATGATAAAGAATGAGACAGGTTTGAAGATCAAATGTCTAAGGTCAGATAGAGGTGGTGAGTTCACATCCTGAAAATTCAATTCTTTATGTGAAGAACATGGAGTAGAAAGAGAGTTATTTTCTCTATGAACCCCGCAACCGAATAGAGTTGTAGAGAGGAAGAACAAAAAAATTATGGATGTTGTTAGAACA
This sequence comes from Sequoia sempervirens, assembly GCA_007258455.2. Classification (NCBI taxonomy): domain Eukaryota; kingdom Viridiplantae; phylum Streptophyta; class Pinopsida; order Cupressales; family Cupressaceae; genus Sequoia; species Sequoia sempervirens. Next base: position 148,577,240 of record VDFB02049217.1, read on the forward strand.
ATGATGTTATAAGGAAATATGCCTCACATCTATTGGAGAGAAGCTGTAAGCAATGTTGTGAACACTCTAAACTAGATGTCAATGGTATTTCTGGTAAGACTCATTTTGAGCTATGGTTTGGTTATAAGCCTACTATTAAATATTTCAATATCTTTGGAAGAAAGTGTTATATTAAGAGAGATGAGGACATAGGAAAGTTTGATGCAAGAAGTGATGAAGGAATATTTTTAGGTTACTCTACTAAAATTAAGGCTTATTGGTGCTATAATAGAAGATTGAGAAAAATGGTTAAAAGTGCAAATGTCAGAGTTGATGAGGACTCTGCTAGATCATCCAGATACTGTGAATATGATTATGATGACCACAAAGTTAGCACAAACCAAGGGAAGAATGCTCAGACATCAGATCAAATTCAAATTGTTCTGGTGAATCAAGAAAGTTAGGAAGGAGAGACAAATGGAAGTGCAAAAGAAAGACTAGAAGAACCAAACGTGAGAGAGAATCCAATAATTCTGAGGTATGTCAGGTTAAATAATTCTGAAGATCATATTATAGGATATAAGAATAAAGGTGTTTAGACTAGAAGAAGGATTGTAGAGGAGTATTGTTTGATTTGCAAGATTGAGCCTAACAATTTCAATGAAGCTTGTAATGATGAATAATGGATGGAAGCTATGAAGGAAGGACTAATGTAAATTGAAAATAATGATACATGGATTCTTGTTCCCAGACCTAAAGATAAAAATGTGATTAGTACTAAATGGGTCTTTCAGAATAAGCTTAATGAACAAGGTGAAGTGGTTCAGAATAAAGCAAGAATAGTATGTAAAGGGTATTCACAAATGGAAGGTATTGAGTTTGAAGAAACCTTTGCCCCTATTGCCCAAATTGAAGTTGTAAGATTATTTATTGCTTATACTGCACATAAGAATTACAAGGTCTATCAAATGGATGTGAAATCTGATTTTCTAATTGGCGAATTAGAAGAAGAGGTATATGTTGAACACCCAGATGGATTTCAACTTACTGATAAGGAATACATTGTTTTTCAATTGAAGAAAGCTTTGTACATGGACTCAAGCAAGCCCCCAGAGCCAAGTATGCTAGACTGGATAAATACTTACTGAAGCTTGGATTCAATAAAGGTATTGTTGACAACAACTTGTATTTTAAGTTGGATCATGATAAAGAGTTGATTATTGAAGTCTTTGTTGATGACATTATTTTTGGAGGAGATGATGATCTATGTATGAAGTTTGTTGATGAAATGAAAAGTGAATTTAAAATGAGTATGATTAGAGAGATTAAATTCTTTATGGGATTGCAAGTCACTCAGTTGTACAAAGGGATTTTAATATCTCAATCCAAATATGTGAGAGAGTTGTTGAAGAATTTTGGCATGGAAGACTCAAAGCCTGTTGGTACACTCATGGTAACCGGATGCAAGTTGACACAAAATGATAATTCTCCCAAGGAAAATCAAATCAGATATAGGTCAATGACTGGTGGATTGTTGTATTTGACTCATACTAGACAAGGCATCATGAATTTTATGTGTATGGATGCTATATTTCAATCTGATCCAAAAGAATCTCATGTGACTACTATGAAGAGAATTTTTAGATATTTGAAAGGAACAGTTGATTTTGGACTTTGGTATCCTAAAGATGATAATCTTATCTTGAGTTGCTATACTGATGCAAATTGGGTAGGAGATATAGATGATAGAAAAAGAACTAGTGGTGGTCTCTTCTTCCTAGGGAAGAAGCAAGTGTCATGGTTAAGTAAAAAATAGAATTCCATTTCCCTATTTACTACTGAGGCAGAGTATATTGCTACTGCAAATAATTGTACTCAAGTGTTGTGGATAAAGAAAATGCTTTAGAGTATTTTATGATGATCCTATTATCATAAACTGTGACAACTCAAGTTCTATAAACATATCAAAGAATTTTATGTGACACTCTAAGACCAAGCATATATTAATCAAGTTCCACTTCTTGAGGGAAAAAGTGAGTGAGAAAAAAGTTAGACTGGAGTATGTTCCTACCAAAGAATAGATTTTAGACATTTTCACTAAGCCATTGCCAAAGGATACTTTTGAGTATCTAAGAGGGATGCTAGGGGTGATTACTTATCCTAATATGAACTAGATATGCATTGATTTGCATCAATGCATGTGCTTCATGATCATATTCTTATTTGAATTGATGTTGTGGTGGGTGCTACTTAGGGGGAGTAGTCAGATGTTCAGGTGTGTAGATATGCATTTCAGAGCATGCATAGAAGAGATATTTGAAATTTATGTGAAAGGGGGAGAAGAGTAATGTGAAAAACTAGTAATTATCTGGAGAGAAGATCCTTGTGGGGAGAAGATCATAGAGAAGAGTCAAGGAGGAGTAAGTGTTGTTGTGTTGATGGTATTTTTCACATCATGTGTTGCCATCAATGCCAAAGGGGGAGATTGTTGGATTTTTTTGGTTGTGTTGCTGATATTTGGTTGTCATTGATGTCAACACTATTAGAATTGGTCTATTAGAAGTTGCATATGTCATGGATACTGAAAATTGTAATAAGAAGCATTTTAAGTTGTCAGTAGAGTAGCAAAGATTAGTCTATTGGTGTGATCAACATGTTGATGATCAATTTTTGTGGACTAAAGGGTTTCTTGCTTAGTATATCTAGATTATCCACATCAAGTTTTAGAGATCTGTCTGAAGATTTTGTCAAGTTATGAAGACTTGTATTCTGACAGTTTTTCTATCACTTCAATTTGTGTTCTAGAAGGAAGATCATGTGATTTTCGTAAGTTTAGTTGTTATAGATTTTTCTCAGGTGTTTCATGGTGTTTTTGGATGTTTCTAGTTGATGCTTTATCTATGTTTCATGTCTACATTGATCATCATGCTCGTGATATGAGATTTTCTCTTGCGTGTTCATGTTTTTCATGTTCATGGCTGACTAGGTGTTGAAGTGTGTTGTGGATCTTCGAGGAGAAACTAATTGGAGTATTTTTGTGTTGAAGTTGTTGTTTTGGGTCTCCACTATGTTGTGGACAGCCTTGGTGGATTTGCATGAAAAATATTTATGTATTTTGGGCCGACAATTTGTAATTGTTTTATTATTTCTTTGTGGCTAACTGGTAGCGATGTAATTCCATGTTGCAGATATATAAAAGTGATTGTTCTATCATTTGGATGAATGATTAAAGTGTGTTATGTGTGACTCCTATGTGTGAATATTGTTCAAATCATTTGAAGGAAAATTAGAGTGTGAGGAAGAGTGAAGAAGGTTGAAGAAGTGTTCATGTGCTTAACTGGAACTGTAAATAGGCATTAGCAGATGTTATTTTCTTAGTTCACAATCTAGATAGTTTTAATCTAGAGATCTTTCTTGGGTAGTGATCCCTCTTATAATTGAGCAGTGAGCTCTAGGTAGTGTGCCTAAATCCATGTGCATTCCCATTAATACTTATTTATACTTTTAGCAGGGTATAATATTGTGGACTGACCTCCACCATGGTTTTTCCCCTAATAGGGTTTCCATGTAAAAAATATTGGTGTTCTTTATGTTTCTAATGTGCTGATTTTTTATGGTTTATTGTTCATTCATTAGATCTGAGACTAAGTTAAGTTGGATAATTTTGAATATTCGGTGACAAGTGATTCACCCCCCCTCTTAGTTTCTTGTCCTTGTTTTTCCAACAACACCAAGGTTATTGAGCAAATTTTGTTCATGGAAGTCTTAAGTTAGTTTTTTGTTTTGAGTTTTTTCAAATGAATAAGGTCATATTAGACCAATTTATAATGTAATAAGTCATGTTAGTTGGTTTTGGGGTCATTTTGGAGTTCATGCTGCATATATGTCAAAATGATGTATAATTGGAAAATTGAAAAGTTGTCAATGTGAAAAAAGTGCAAAATAATGTAAACTTGAAGTGATTCTGATAGGAAGTGATTCTAATAGCAATACATGGAGGCAATCAACTCACTTCCACAATAGAAAGGGATTCCAACCTCCTTCCTTCCCTCAAAATTAAATCTTGGCTTATTTTCAACTTTGCACCTAGTCACTCTTATAGGTTTGTAGATCTATATTTCTCACCTTAACTCTTAGAATTCCTTAACAACTTCTACAACAAACCACCATTTTAGGAACCCATTTAAGCCTTCTTCAACATACATCAAACCCTCATAAGACTCTTTTAGATATTCTTTCACAAAACAAGAAACCCCTTTATTCTTCCTATCACATGCAAACCACCATTGGGTAGCATTAACCAGCTTGCCAAACCACCAATTCCTCCACTTTTAGGGTGTGATAAGCCCTATAACATAACAAAGCCCAAAACCATCTTCTTTCACAAGTTAGGAAATGGTTTATTGAAAACCCATACTCCAAACCTTCCCACACCCAACCAAAGCCTAAAATACCTTCAAAAAGGTCTACACAAGCTTAAAAGTTCAGGAGATATCATTGCCCCCTAAAGATTTCTTCAAACCCTTGCACTAAACCACCATTTTCCACTAAAAAATGTACCATTTGACATCTAGGGCATCACCTAAAAACCCTCTATTCACCTCCCTTGCACAAAAAACATTGCACAGATGTTTTATAACCCTAATTAATCCTTTCCATCAAGTTACAAAATCATACAGTGGATGGAAGGCTTAATATGACATTTTAATACACTCAAAACCCTTAAAACAGGTTATACAAACTGACCCTTAGTAAATGGCTTCTAAAATGTATAGAATCACTTGAAATCCAACCAAACCAAAATAAAAATGGAGTTAGGTCTGCTTCCCACCTAATTCTATTGAAAAGAGAGTACAATCGCTTTGAGCTACTTCAACCAGCTCGATCCCTTAAGGGTCCAAAGTGCAAAAGGGAAACAATATTTGACATGGTATTACACGAAAACCATGGTGCTTATGAAATCTCTATCTAAACCTACAAGATAATATTGAGCCCTTCTACAATAGCCTTTCTTAGTTTTTGTTATCTTGGAAAGGTTTTCCCCTAGTGTCCAGTTTTCACTGGATGGAAAAAGTGTCAAATGCAAGCAGTGCAAAGTTGTAAAGTGGTGCAACTTTCATTCTACAACTCATGTGACTAAATGGACTATTCCAACGCATCCAAATAGATATTTTTATTCTAGGGATGGTCCTCTTTTGCACCCAAACATGCAAAATCGCTCTAAGCTACGTTCAACTGGATCAATCCCTTAAGGGTCCAAAGTGCAAAATGACTGCAAACTTTAGCATGTTGCTACTCAAATATGGTGATGCTTAGTAACTTCTTTTCTAATCCTATGGAATCACGTTGGGCCCCTCTATGAAAATATCTTTTGGTTTTGGCTATCTCAGAGGCATTTTCCTATGGTGAAAAAATTTTACTTGGGAAAAAAGTTGTCAAATGCAAGTAGTTGAAATTTGCAAAGTGGTGCAACTTTCATTCTACAGCTTGTGTGACCAAACGGATTGTTCAAATTCATCTGAATAGGTATGTTTACACTAGGCATGGTACTTTTTTTGCACCCAAACATGTGGAATCACTCTAAGCTACGTTCAACTGGATCAATCCCTTAAGGGTCCAAAGTGCAAAATGGCTACAAACTTTAGCATGTTGTAACTCAGATACCATGATGCTTAGAAACTTCTTTTCTGATCCTATGGGATTGCATTAGGCCCCTCTACAAAAAAATCTTATTTTTGGCTGTCTCAGAGGCATTTTCCCGTGGTAGAAAATTTTCACTTGGGGAAAAAGTTGTCAGGTGTAAGTAGTTGAAAATTGCAAAGTGGTGCAACATTTGTTTTGCAGCTCATGTGACCAAACAAACTCTTCCAATGCATCCGAATAGGTATGTTTACGCTATGCATAGTCCTTTTTCACACCCAAACACACATAATTTCTTTGAGCTACTTTCAACCAAATCGATCCCTTAAGGGTCTAAAGTGCAAAATGGCTAAATTTTTTTAGCATGTTGTTACTCGGATATCATGATCATTAGAAAATTCTCATCTAATCCTATGGGATCGTGTTGCACCCCTCTACAAAAATTTCTCTCGATTTTGGCTCTCAGAGGCATTTTCCTATGGTGGAAAATTTTCACTTGGTGAAAAAATTATCAAATGCAGGTAGTTGAAAGTTTCAAAATGGTACGGCTCTCATTCTACAGCTTGTGTGACCAAACGAACCATTTCAACATGTCTGTATAGATATGTTTATGCTATGCATGGTCCTTTTTTTCACCCAAACACGTGGAATCGCTTAGACCTATGTTCAACTAGATTGATCCCTTAAGGGTGCAAAATGGATGCAAACTTCATAATGTTGTTACTTGGATACCGTGATGTTTAGAAACTTCTCATCTAATCCCATGGGATTGTGTTGGGCCAATTTAAAGAAACGTCTTTTAGTTTTGGTTATCTCAGAGTAATTTTCCCATGGTGGCAAATTTTCACTTGTGGAAAAAGTTGTCAAATGCAAGTAGTTGAAAATTGCAAAGTGGTACAACTTTCATTATGTAGCTCATGTGACCAAATAGACTATTCCAATGCATTTGAATAGGTATTTTTACACTAAGCATGGTCCCTTTTCATACCCAAACATGTGGAATCGCTTTGAACTACGTTTAACTAGATCGTTCCCTTAAGGGTCGAAAATGCAAAATGGCTGCAAACTTCAACATTTTGTTACTCAAATACCGTGATGCTTAGAAACTTCTCATTCAATCCTATGGGATCATGTTGAGCCCCTCTACAATAACCTTTCTCATTTTTTTCTATCTTTGAGGTATTTTTATGTGGTCAAAAATTTTCACTTGGAGAAAAAGTTGTTAAATGCAAGTAGTTGAAAGTTGGAAAGTGGTGCAACTTTCGTTCTACAACTCATGTAACCAAAAAGACTATTCCAACACATATAAATAGGTATGTTTACGCTAGACATGGTCCTCTTTCACTCCCAAACATTCAGAATCACTCCAACCTACGTTAAAATGGATCGATCCATTAAGGGTCCAAAGTGCAAAATGACTGCAAACTTCAGCATGTTGTTAGTCGGATACCGTGATTCTTAGAAACTTCTTGTCTGATCTTGTGGAATCATATTGGGCCCCTCTACAAAATGGTCTCTCAGTTTTTTCTATCTCAGAGGAATTTTCTTGTGGTGGAAAATTTTCAGTTGGGGAAAAATTTGTCAAATGCAAGTAGTTGAAAGTTGTAAAGTGGTGCAACTTTCATTTTGTAGCTCATGTGAAAAAATGGACTGTTTCAATATGTTCGAATAGGTATGTTGACAGTTGGAATGGTTCTCTTTTGCACCCAAACATGTAGAATCATTATGAGCTATGTTCAACTAGATCGATCCCTTAAGGGTCCAAAGTGCAAAAGGGAAGTAATCTTTGATGGGCTATTACTCAAAAATCGTAATGCTTATGAACTCTCCATCTAAGCCTATGAGATTGTGTTGGTCCCTTCTATAATAACCTTTCTCATTTTTTCTTATCCTAGAGTTGTTTTTCTATGGTGTCCAATTTTTATTTGATAAAAAAAGTGTCAAATCCAAGCAGTGTAAAGTTGCAAAGTGGTGTAACCTTCATTTTGCAATTTGTATGACCAAACAAATTGCTCCAATGCGTCTTGTTAGGTAGGTTTACACTATCCATGGTCCTCTTTCGCACCTAAACATGCGAAATTTCACTGAGCTACATTCAACTGGCTTGATAACTTATGATGGCATGCAAAACAATGGAAAAGAGAAACATACACATGGGTATGTGCAGGATCATGATGGGCCAAAAAGTGGCAATATGATGGGTATTTCTAGGGTATGTGGCTGATGACTTTTTTTTAACCCAAAATTGATGAAATGAAAAGAGTTTTTAAAGGAAATTCCCAGCTTTCCACCAATATAAATTATACTTTACTTTCAATTTAATATAATTTACTTTCAATTTAATAAATAATTATTATTCATTTTCTATTTAAATTATGATTAAAGTGTTGATTGATAGTCTAATTGAAAAAAATCTATAGCTTTCAAATGGTATCACATTTTTTGAATCCAAATCATGCATCACATTCTATGCTTCGCATACTATAGGATTAAAAAAGAAAGATTGAATTTCATGAAGTTTTGACCAAGTTAAGGTGGTCAGACATATGAGTTTTATATTTTTTAAAAGTTGTAAATAAAATTTCATAATTAATTATTATTTCAAAAAAATTACAAAAATATGCATCACATCTAGACATGAGTCCTCTACTTATGTCTAAAATCTTGTAAAAAAATATTATCATTTTATTGTGGTTAGGGTGGTCGGACATACACCTACTTATTTTTTTCTCTAAAATTTAAATTACCATTGCATTGAAATTTCAAATTTTCACCAAAAAGCTTTTTTTTTTTAAATAAACCTATTAGTTTAGAAACTACATTCAATTTTCTATAGATTCTATTCTTACATTTTTTTAAATAATATAGATAACTTATTCAAATTTTTATTTCAAGTTGCCTAACTCTAATTTTTCTGAATTTTTTGCCACTTAAGGGCCTGATTTTTCTATGACGATCTTGCACATAACCACATGATGGTTGAGAAGTCTAAGTATTCCACAAAAAAAGTGTATGATCATTGGTGTAGAGCACCTTGTTCCTCCATTTGATGAAGACAGTCTAGTTCAGTGGTTTTAGTCATTATAATGTCAAATAAGGCCATGATAGGCCATTTTGTAATCTTTCTTTTAGTTTTGAGTTAGTGTGAGGTCATTTGAGTCAATTGTGTAAGTACAAATCAGAAAATAACATTGGTTAAAGCATTGGAACAGATTAGTAATGCTGCCCCTATTCAAAATTTAGAATTTAGGCCTTAAAAGCAAGGCTAGACGAGGTGAAAAGAAGAAATTGTTTGAGAATAAGTTAGAATAGGTTGGAAATAGGGTGAGCTTGTGGAGTTTGATTTGTTCAAATGGTCTACAAGGACAAGGGAGGTCAAAATTATGTTATGACATGATGCCCTAATTGGGAATAGAGGGGTTTTGAATGGAAAAGAGAGGTTTGAGGGAGTAAAAGTGTGTAAAGTCAAGGGGCAACATAATTTGGTGGTCAATTAATTTTGTGCAGGTAGGATGAAGAGTGTTGGAAGAGGTTTTGAGGTTTTATGATGTCTGGATATGGAGTTTTCAGTAAACCCTAGTAAAATTTGAGAAAAGTGAGGGTTTAGAGGATAGTGGAGTTAGAGGGCCAATCACGCCCTAAAAATTGTGGATTTTGTGGATTTGTAGACTAGTAAATGTTTCCCAATGGTTTTTTTCAATTGGAAGAGTGATTGAGAGGGTGTTGCTTTGTTAAATAGACCTATTCGAGGGACTAGGACATCATTGAGTCCATTTCTTATTTATATTATAAATTATAACTTGCTTTCTCCCAATTCCATTTCGTATAAAAGAAATAATATTGCAAAAAGTTGACATATAAATCTTTCAACATGTTAATATGGTGATGCATCAAGAACATAACAATTCATTTTGCACTATTAGGATTATGCTGTGAAAATGTTTAAAGACTATTGAAGATAAATGTTTGTATGATAATGTGTCAAGAAGTTAACTACTTTATATACTCTGAATATTATGTTTTGCAAGTGTTGTGAAGATTATGTATCATTTGCTTAATTGAGTTGTTCCAATCAAGGGATTAAATATATTGGAATTTTTTTATGAATCATTTCATGAAATACCAATTGAACACATGTTTTTTGATTTTAGATAGAGTTGTTTAGCATCAATTAATTAATATTCAAGACAAACCATGAAGGACAATAATGATCAATGCTAGGGATAACCAATTAATAAGTATACATGTGAATTTAAGTCAAACATGTACATGTGAATAAGGGAAACACAAGTACTCAAAAGCATGTAAGCCTTGACATATACACATGTATGCATAGTATACACAAATTAATACAAAGTATATGCACGAATACAAGGTATATGCATGAAAATACATAAGTCACAAAGTATACATTGGAACACACATAAGTCACAAAGTATACGCATAAGTTGTAAAGTATACACTTGAATACATGTAACTCATATCTATTAAACCATCAATTTAGAATAAAAATATGAACACCATCGATAAAAAAGATTTGTATTAACTAAATAGCCATGTAGGCATACATCAATATATGTCAATATAAGTATGAAATATAGGTACAATTATAGCCATATAAGCTTATGAAAATGCCATATAGGCATACAATGTCAAATATATCCAATATAAAATATGTACAAAACTGCCATGTAGGAATACAACAAAGGGCTCTGGAATCAAAAGTCATTGCTCTCCATGCTCTGGAAATAAATTCTTTCCCTTTCCTTGTCGATCGAATGGCAATAGTTCTGTCACTCATTTTTGTTATGATCGAGGAGTGCTCCTACTAATTCTCCTCGTCTTTAGTTCATGGTGAAGTTTTAACTGTTACAATAAGAAGTAAAGACATTAATATATAAAAATTAAATTATAAAAAATGATATATTTAACAAAATAATCACTTACCTCCATCTCATGATCACTCTCCACAAGGGAAATATTCACATGCCCATGCTAAGGCGTGATCAATCCCTATATAAACCATCCAAATAGAAATTAAACTACGAATCAATAATGGTTTGATTTTTCACTAACATCTATAACAAAAAATGTAAATTGAAATTTACTAATTTGCCTCATACCTACCCTATCAGACCCATTGAGGATTGTATAGTAGATGAAACACCAATCTCCATTGCCCTCATTACATTCGGAGGTGTTTCAGCTTACAACATGTAAAAATAGAACAAAAAAATATTTAATAAAAAAAAGAACAATAGCGATCCACATCATGACTTATAATGTATGAGATAATGAAAAAAAATTGAGTACTTATTAAACTATATATTTTTTATTATCATGCTTACTATTTTTCCTATCCATATCTTGTTCGAAAGGATGTGTTTTTAGGCTTTTACCCATAGTAGCAAGTCAGTGAACCATTTGATCAAATTCTTTTGTAGGTCCATGTACAATAACTATGGTGGCATAGAGAAAGCAATGACCTATTTGATAAAATGCCTTAAAGAAATGGGGTCTCGTGGTGATGGAATGCCATTACAAACAAATGCACACCATGGCATTCCATCACCATAAGACCACATTTCTTTCAGGTATTTTTTCAAAAATTTCATTTCCTTCTCTATGGTATTATTGCTTACTATTATGCTTTGATAGATATTTTTCCAACCATCCACAGTTTGTTGGAAAGCACCTATTTTAGGCTTTTAGCCATAGCAGTAAGGAAGTGAGTAGTTTGATAAAATGCTTTGGTACACATGTATGGAAAATGTGGTATAATAGAAAAGGTGGTAAGTTGCTTGAAGAAATGCCTTGAAGAAATGTGGTCTCATGGTGATGGAATGGAATTCCATCACCATGAGACCACATTTCTTCGAGGCATTTTTTCAAACTACTAACTACCTTGTCTATGCTATTGCTTACTATTATGCTTTGATAGACATTTTCCAAGTATCCATAGTTTGTTGTGCAGGTGCACCTTTGCAAGCTCATGCCTCCATGAGGAAAATTTAGGAGTTTGAATTGGTTAAGGTGTTTTGATGATATAATAAGGCTTAAATAGCCCTTTTGGAGGTTATAATAGTCTTAGTTTTTGATAAAGGAAAAAACAAGTTTTGAATGGACCCGAAACCATTTACAACAAGTTTTGAAAGGACCAGAAACCTTCAAGTTTTAAGGGGACCCAAAACCCACACCAAGATGAACAAGCTGCCTGAAAGATAGGAACAAAAACAACTAGCAGCACCATAGGGAAACAAGTCAACACCCAACCAAAAGCCAGCGGACAACCCAAACAAGAACTACAAAACTACAAGAGTCTAACACTCATTGGTTTTGACGAGACCAAAAACCCACTACGAAAATTCAAACTTCGAATGCATAGGCCTGACCACCATTAGAAGCAGAAACTCAATCTCAAAATGCTCAACAACAAGCAAACCCTAGGAGGAATAGGGGTTCCCGCATAGCAAAGTAGTAAAGAAAAGACCCAGCAAGAGAGCATAGCAAGCAACCCCGACACACTGGCTAGAGCCAGAGAGGGGACAAAAATCCTCACAAAATGCCAATGGAAAACACCACCAAACCACAAAGAGGGGAAAGGAATGAACCAGAACAAAATGAAAAAGAGAGCCCCCAAAAAATAGGCACCGAACACACCATGGGCAGGAGTGAGGAATGACCAAGAAGAAGCAAGAAGAAGACCAAGCTAACATGAAGAGTCCCCAAGCCCTCCTACTATGCCGAATAGGAGAAAATATTGGCCTGATATTTAACCACACTTCTTCAAAGAAGACATCACAACAAACCCACTATATAGAAAACACCCATAAAAGATATAGGTAGGGAAACCTGCACCCAATCCCCACCAAACATTGCATGCAGGAAGGAGAGCCAAGAATCCAAAGAAGATATCCAACAGGCACTCACGAAACACGGCCACAAGACAAACACCCACATGTAGCAGAGTCGGTAGCAATAGAAGGAGACTCCACCAAGGGAAGAGATAGATCCAAAACATCCTTCCCACCCCACGAGGCACAAGCTCCAGCCATAGCAAACCGACTCCAAACTATAGCCTCAGACAAGGCAGAAGCTCCAACCACTGCACGCTGACTCCAACCAAACCAAGAGGCCTGAGAGAGTCTCAAAGACTTCCCAAGACACAAACGATAGTGCCATAGGAGGAAGATAAACTAGCGCCAAACTAGAATCATCAACATCATCATTAGAATCATCACCTCCTTCATCTGCATATTTTGAATCCCCTCCCTCGCTCCTATTCCCACCCAGCGCTCCCATTCATAATTTTTTTTTTAGGCATAAAGTGCACAATTGTAAAATATTGACAAATTTATCAATTTCAAATGTAAAAATGTAAAAAATTTGTAAAGGCATGGAATTTCAAGGGTCAAAGTAGTTGTATAGGTTATTGAGTCGTTGTAGGAAGTTGGAAAGGTTGGGAAATGTTTAAAAAGGATATGATCCATTGTTGTAAGTTGTTGTTGGAGAGATTGGAGGAGAAAAGTAATAAAATATCACTGATTCGAAGGAGTTGGTATTGAGTTTTTGATATGTGAAAGTAGGCCATGATGGGTGCCTAATTTGGGGATTTTTTGGAAAGGTTGTTTGAGAAAAATGAAAGTTTGGATAGGAAAAGTGGGTTGGCTGACCTAGTGGGAAGACTAGGTAGAAGTTTGAAAACAAAGAAAGAATTGAGTTTTTGAGTTGCAAAGTGGATTGAATCCTATTGAATGATGAAGTTAACTTATTTGACTACCCTGCATTGCATTAGTTTTTTGGAAAACATCTTTTTTAAGCTTTTAGCCATAGCAGTGAGGGAATGAATTGTTTGATAAAATGCTTTGGTAGACATGTATGAAAAATGTGGTAGCATAGAAAAGGTGGTGAGCTATTTGAAAAAGTTCATCAAAGAAATTGGGTCTCATGGTGATGGAAATCACCATGAGACCACATTTCTTTAAGGAATTTTTTCAAATATCTCATTGCCTTGTCTATGCTATTCCTTACAATTATTCTTTCGTATATTCCTTCCAAGCATCCATAGAATAGACAAGGTAGTGAATTGTTTGATAAGATGTCAAGTAGTAAAAAGTGGTCTCATGGAATTCCATGACAAGTAAATGCAATTGGAAGCTACTCCTAGACTTATTACTTATGCTATGTGAAGTAATTACATCACTACTTATGTTGACTTTCTAAACAACTATATTGTAGTTGAAATTTTGTTATCTATCAACATATAGTTATTAGTTATGGAAAGTGAAGTAATGCTTTGAGTTTGAATGATGTACAATGCAATGTAATCAATGATATGAATATAAAATACAAAAATCTATTTAGTACAATTCATTAGTTAAACTCTTTATTTTATTACCAACATGTGGATTTGAGTAAATCCATTGGCACTGGGAGGTGTTCCCTCGAAACCTCCAATATTAGCCTATTCAACATCTAAAATCACATATTAAAATACCATTTGTAAAATAATCCTATTAACATGTAATAAATTTATAATTTTTTACTAGTTACATACCCAACCAATAGTTGTACTAGAGAAATAAGTAGGTGTAGGGTCGGTGTATCCAGTCTCAACACTTTGACCCTACAATTTTATTAAAATTATAAAACTAAATTAGTTAATCTTTCATTTAAAAATCAAAATTTAATAAATTAAATTCAATGAACATGCTAAATTTTACCTGACTGTCAATTCCATATGCCTCATGCAAAATGTCAATTTCCCTCTCCATCTCCATAGTTGCATACAGTACGTAGCAACCTCCTAAGTGTCGGTTGGGTCATATTAGCAAGTCGCCTCACAAGATTGAAATATATGGATTCAAAGGCCACCAATTGAAGACTTCCCTGGATGGTGCTATATAATAGTGATAGTATGATGGATGGCACTCTGGTTCAAAGTGGTGATCGTCTGGAATGTCTCTACATCGACGCTCTCCTTCACGATGGAAGGCATAACAATGTGCTCATGAGGCAGCCTAGTGATAGCTCATCTCCCTTGTCACATACGATCCAGGTGTGCATTGGGTCTATCTTAATCATCTATCTTAATCCGACCCCACACCTCTCCCCTGGAAGTCTCTCATATCAAAATAATTTGGGATTTTGTTCAATATGAACTCATTGTATAGTTTCCTAAGAAAATACTGCCAGACTTAACAATTATTGCATGATGGGTAATTAAAAATAATGTACCAGCTATCATAAAAATAGTTCCTAATCTATTGGTGGTGACACCAATGAATAGGAAACCTCTTCGCATTGAGGGTAAGGTTTTGATTTGTGCGTGGGTCAGTGAATAATGAGCACAAATCACCTTTTGTAATTTTTAAATCCTTTACATCTTTATATGATAGTTTATCTACATAATAATCCCTAGCCGCCTGCCTCCTATCTTTCCATCTAGTTATTTGTTTGCTAATTAAATCTACATTTTTTAACATATCTTTCAATGAGATTGCTAGGGTCATTCTTTCTACGGTTGAACCATTTGGATCACTCAACCTACTGATTAAATACACAATTTGTTTTTTGTTGTTCTCAATTTCACTCATTAAATTTTGTTGAGTGCCAAGAGGGTGTTGAGTGATTGGTGGAGGTTATTATTGAGGTTGATTTTTTTTTGAGGATTTTGTTCTCAAGGATTTGGTTGCTCTTCTTGTTGAGGATTTTGAGGGTTTACAGGTTGATTTCGATCTCCTAAAAATTTGAAAAAATATATATCAAATACAACCTAAAAATAACAAATTCAAAACAAAAAGAAAACAATCCTTACCTCTCACACCTCCTCCTCATCGTGGGACCATCCTTGTGAAGAAATAGCAACCGTTGGTGAGGATTTTTGCACAATACCTCCTCCTAGAATGCAAGCATGAAAAATGGGGGTTTTGGCCCTAGGCACAACAAAAAATATATTCAAAATGAAGAATGAATGAGGTTCACTTTTTTTTTTCTTTTAACATGTCATAACATGAGTGCATTATATTGCTCTCACATTATGGGCTCATTGTGGCTAAGCTTCAAGCTTGGCACACTAGCCATACTGTGAGCACGTTATAACGTGCTCGCATTATGACTTTTCAAAACTTTTTTTTTGAAAGTGGGCATAAATTTTCTACACATCTTGATGCACCCAACCCATTGCTACTATATATTTCAGCCACTTTAGTTGCACTGGGGGCATCATTGGCCCAACATGATGAGTTTTCCGTAGAATGTGTCATCTACTATATTAGTCATACACTTGTGGGATATGATCTTAATTATTCACCTATAGAGAAAGCTTGCCTAGCTATTTTTTTCAACTCACAAAATTTGTGTCACTACATGCTCAGTCATCCAATAAAACTAATATCCAAGGTTGACCCACTTAAATATCTCTTATCAAGAACTTCCTTAATTGGTTGTATAGACAAGTGGGTTATTATCCTCAGTGAGTTTGATATAGAATATATAGACCACAAGGAAATCAGAGGAAAATTCATAGCAGATCAGTTGGTTGATGCTCCTCTTTTAGAATCCCCTAGTGGCAGAATTCCTTGATGAATCATTCTTCACAGTCTCATAATCAAATACATGGACACTAAATTTTTATGGGTCATACACTCAAAATGGAGCTAATGCAGACATCCTTTTTGTCACCCCTCAAGGTGAGTGCATCCCAAAATCATTCAGGTTGGCATTCCCATGCATAAAAAAATTTAATTAATATGAAGCTATGATCACATGCCTTAGAATTGTAGTTCAAGGGAATATAACATGTCTTCATGTCTTTGGAAATTCATGAATCATAATCAAATAGGTCATAGACGAGTTTCAAACTTAGGATGATAAGCTTCTTCCTAATAAATACATGGTTGATGACTTCAAGAAATAATTCACCCATATCTATTTTGAATAGGTCCCCAGACTATAGAACAAGGTAGTTGATGCTATGGCCACAATTGTTTCTCTTACTAACATCGATAAAGATCAAATAGATTGTGAGTTCTTAGTAGAACAATTATTAATTGAAGCATATGACATTCTCGAAAATAAAATGGTGTGTGACATTGTGTGTCCCCAATCATTTTGGTATCACAACATTTATGCCTACTTACATGACAACATATTACCACCTGATCTCACCCATAACCAAGACAAATTGTTCATTCAACACACTTCCTGCTACACAATCGTAGGAGATACACCTTATCATAAAGGTTATGATGGAACTCTCCTTCAATGTCTAAATGAATCAAAATCCCATGTTGTGTTAAAAAAAGTGCATAGTTGTGTTTGTAGGGATCATTCTAATGGGATGGTCTTGGAAAAGAAACTTCTCAGAGCAGGATATTATTAGCCAACTATGGAGCATGATGCTTGTGAACTCGTCAAGAAATGTGTACCATGTCAGTAGCATGTAGATTTAATTCATACTCTTGTACAAGATCTACAACCCATCATTGAACCATGGCCTTTCTCACAATTAGGTCTCAATTTAACCGACAAGATTTATCCTCTCTCATCTGATGGCCATACCTTCATAATAACTGCCACAGAATATTTCACTAAGTGGGTGGAAGCAATTCCTCTCTCTCAAATCAATAGCATTCAAATATCCAAATTCATCCTCTACCATATTCTCTGTAGATATCGTATCCCTTCCACTATCATTACCAACAATGACAAGCCTTTCAAACATCAACACATGAGGCACCTTTCCAAAACATATCACATCCAACATTGTTGGTCAACTCTCTATTACCCCCAAGGTAATGGACAAGCCAAAGCTACCAACAAAACCCTCATCAAAATCCTTAATAAAATTGTTAATAACACTGGGCATGATTGACACCTCCACCTCAATCTTGCTCTCTGGGCATATCGCACATCCATCTGCACCCCCACTAGGGCTACCCCATATTCCCTGGTTTATGGTGCAGACGCTATCTTGCTAATTAATGTTGAGATCCCATCAGTCTATATCTCTCTGAAGAATTTTATCAATGATGAAGATGCTTGTGTTGCACGGTTGGGTCAGTTAAAACTCCTAGATGAAAAAAATCTGAAGGCCTATAATCATCTACAAGCTTATCAACATTGACTCAAAAGAAGTTACAATAAGAAGGTTCATTCATACCAATTCAACATTGGTGATCTAGTCCTGAAAGAGAATCAGTGTACCCAACAAGATCAAGAAAAGAAAGGAAATTTTGGAGCTAATTCGTTGGGTCCTTACATCATCACTACAAAGTATGGGGCTTCTATAGGTGTAGAGAAGAAGGATTTTATTTTTTCACGCTCACCTAATAGTTTTAGATAAGAGAAACAAAAACAAGTACAAGAAGCAGGGTTCTGAGGTTTGTATTTAAACTTGGTACTCACAGATCCAAGGAAGAATACTTGTGAATCCTCTTACTTATCTATTTAGACAAAAGAAAAATAAAAGACTAAATTGAATGATGATCCTGTTGTCAAGAATACCTAAACTCTCTATGTCTAGATCTCATAATAGTATGTAAAATAAAAGGAAGAGAGGGAAAGCAAATGCATAGTGCTTACGCTACCAAGCTATCATAGCTCTGATTTTAACTTACTCATTAGGAAGGAGCTAGAGCTCTTCATTAGTTGGATCAATAGTCAACTCAAACTATAAATGAGGAGATTCCTATTCCTACTATTCAAATTTAGTGGCAACTTTTCCTAGATATGTAATACTTACACAAAACTTGATAAATACTAAACAAATGAATAAAAAGTTGTATAGGCATGAAATCATTTCATCAAAAACAAAAATAGGGCACAATCATCACTCTAAGTAATCAATCCCAGAGGATATTCACCCACGTTTTTCTTGTGGTGGGATTGGAGAAATTGCCATCACCGCTTCGTTAGGATTCCTTGATAGTATCATGGAGAGGGACTAATAATTTCCCTCTGATTCAATGTCACCCTCATTGTCTGAAGGGTTATTAAGAATATCACATGGAAAATTGCAATCCTTTGGATAAGCCTTATAATGTTCACTCTCCATCCATGCCCTCTTGTTATATTTCACCATCCTCTTCTCTTCGTGTTTGACTAGTTCCTCTGAAACTATCTACTCCTTTGGATGGTAATTTTCCCTAGAACTATACTCCTTGAATTTCCAGAATCTTACTCTTCTTTTTGGCATATTAGGAGCTCCATGTATTCCATTTTTATTCTCTAGACCTCCCTTAGGCTAAAAAAATTAACCCTTCAAACTCTTGAGTCATCATGACAGACCTACTTGCCTTAGAATGCCAACACATTTCTCAGGAAAATTCAATCCTTGTACACTTCCTTATCAGCCATCGACCCTCATTCATTACAAAATGAAATATGACATGGAAAATCACTCAAGTAATCTGCATTAAATAGGCAATTTGAAGCATGTAGGATTAATGACTCGAAATCTACTTATGCGAGCAAGTTGGTAACTTACAACTCAATATTGAATCTAAGCCATTGCTTTTAAAGAACTTAAAAATTCATCCATGGGAAACAACAATGTTAGCTCAAGTGTTGTGATATGTCAATCAACATGTATCACAAACCTAATTTGTGCTTTCATTAATATCGTTGAAGTACACAAGACAAGATTTCTTAGAGGGAAACTTTCTTTATACACTTCATCACTTCATCACTGATCCTAAACTCTGATGAAAGAATTTGTGTGGTGATTTTCAATCAATTAGATTATCCTACTTTAAAAATTTATCAATGGTCCTCAATCCTCTTATTGCTTTTCTCTTGCTTTATGCTAAATCTTTAGAATTTTCCACATAACCCGTCCCATACAATGACCATTGCTTGTCGTTGATTTAGTTTGTCTCTGCCCTACTCTATCAGCGATGCAAATATCCCAGTGATTTTCTTTAACCCCGGGCACCATAGCATAACTATTTTTCACATTTATTCTTTTGTCGCATGTCGTTAATTCAAACCTTGCTCTTAAGACTTTATCCGTGATGGGAGATGTTGTGTTAGTACGATATTTTGGACACGTACAACCTGCATAGAAAAAACATCATAAAAGACATTGCTCATATGATCCTATCATATTAGCAAAGGAAAATCCTTTAGAGGACGTACATTTCTTATCGCCAATTTACAACTCAAGTTCTAAATCAGATCTACGATGAGAAATGGAGCTATAACATATAGTACTTGTTCATCCCTAATTCTCCTCGTACATTTTACAAGAAATTGGCGATAAATATTTACAACTCTATAATGTTGATCACTTATCACTGATGTGATATTTTATATTCAAAGTGTATTAGTGATCAAGCGATCACATCACTCATCGCTATTCCAAATTTATCTTTTCATGGGCATCCACGATGGGCGATAAGAGCATTAAGCTAAGAACATCACTCATCGCTATTACAAATCTAAGAGATCGAATGCTATTAGCAATGATTGATATAGTTACAAGGGACATCAACACTTAAGTGAAAGTTTAAGGCACATGCTCATAAGTTGTTCTCATGAAGGGGACTTCCTAGGAAAAATATTAATTTGAAAACCTCTAAGTTATAAAATGTAAAATGTCGTAGGGGCTCAAAGATCCTTACCCGATTTTATAAAATAGAAAGGTCTGAACTTAAGCTAGAATGGTCGATTACCTGATTAAAATGAATGACTAAAGATACATTAAAATAACTGGCAATGGGTAATAGGGAGTCAATGGCCTAATAGAATATTGTAAGCTTTTGTAGATAGTAACCTTATATCCTAGTGCGATAAGGGTTTTAATATGGAATCAGAATTTTTTTTTGAGGGTTCCATCAGTGGCTCCAACTGGGGACACATGCCTCTTACAGGCATGGTGAGATCTCAAAATTTAAGGTGAAGCAGATGATGCAAAAAAAAAACAAAGAGAAAGAAACAACATATGTACAACATATACACAGGAAAAGAATACCTAAAAAGGGAGATCCAATCCCCGCCCAATCAACACAAAGTTTCAAAGATGCAAACTATGTTATGCATCCCTTAGTTCAACTAGGTTTTTTCCGTCTTGATTGGTGGCACTAAGCCACAAAACGTTGAATAAATTCTTTCCTCTATCAAAAACCAACCTTCTAAAGGAGCTGATGTTTTTCCATTCACATTTGTCCTTATTGTACCACTAAAGTAAGAGTAATTTCAATCCTTCCAAAATAAATGTTAGGCCTTTTTTTAATAAGTGACAATCCATCTGATTATAATCATTGTCATCAACATTTCTCACAATCTTTCTAGGTATAAAACTACTAGTGTAACCTCCATCATCCTATATTGTAGATTTAAGTATATACTACAAATTTTCATCATCACATGACAGATATATATTATGCCCATGACATGGAACATGTTCATACTGAAGATAACATTCCTTGCTATTCCTCTCATTATCATGCTTTGTCAAAATGCCTCCCAATTGAACTGAAAACTAAAAGTATTTATACTCTTCTAAGCAATTGGCATCATAGTACTCAAACTTATCTGCAACATTTGTATCAAATGTGAAACATTCCTAGGAAATCCCCTCTAGGAGCTCGTCAATGTGTTGCTTTGTTTGCTCAAGGCCACATCCTGACCCTATTTTAGATATATCATCAAGGTCCTCAACAAAGAGTGGATTATATTTGCACCAATAAGGATCATTATTTCTTATCTCTGGTGAAGATGGAGGCTCATCATACAATGGATTTTCTATTACACTTATTGCTAATATAAGAGTCTCGCTCTTCTCAACATGGAGTCCAATTCCTCCAAGTCATTACAACATCCAAAATCACTTTGATCATTAGAAGAGCAGACAAACACATTTTCTAATGCACTTACAACATTATAAGCACACTTCTCATCTGCAACAAATGATTTTTTCTCTTCTTCATGAGGAAAATCAAATTCAATAGATATTTGACCATACTCAATGCTATCATTATCATTGCAATAGGAGGATTTATCAGCATTGTAACTCTATTCAAAATTTTCAGATTGGATGCTCAGTCTTATGTCATCCATATGAGCATAGGTAGTGGAATCTTCAAAAAAACTGGAACCACATCCCTCCTTTGCCTTATTGAAGTATATATCTTCAGTATTTTCTTTTCCATCTTCCTCTTCATGTGATATCTCACTACTTGATTCATACAGAGTAGCAAAATTATTATCATTGTAATTTGAAGACATGATGGTTTCTTGGTGATGTGATTGAGATTTTATGAAATGAGTATCACAAAATGTTGTGAAAGCTAAAACAATAGGGGTGTGAATGCTCTTACATTCAATTTTGACTTCGGGTTTACACCATTTATCAATATCAGGAACTTTATGGCAGTGAACACTTGTATCCAAGTGATTCCTTTGCATCCCATATTTGAAGTTGTTTTCAATATTCATGGCTATCCCATATGCCTAATGTAAGGTTTTTGTATCCTTATCTCTCAGTAGATAGCTCAATTTTTAATCAAAATCCCCCAAATAAACAACCAAAACATCAAGAATATCCCTTAATGTTTTAGCAAATATTTGGTTAAATGTTGGGACTAGCTCATCATCTTCTTTCTCAATGTTTATAAATTTATTGAGAAAATAGATAACATTTATTTTTTCACCAAACTGCTCCATGAACATTGCTTTGAATTCCTCCCAAGAGTAAACTAAACATGTTGGTAAATCATAGAACCAATCTCTTGAATCTCCTTGTAGGGACTGAACAAATAATCTCATGATTATTTCCTCATGATCTACTTCAAATTCATCCATTAAATTGTTGAAGTGTTGCAAATGCTTTCT
The DNA here is from genome assembly GCA_007258455.2 of Sequoia sempervirens. Taxonomy (NCBI): domain Eukaryota; kingdom Viridiplantae; phylum Streptophyta; class Pinopsida; order Cupressales; family Cupressaceae; genus Sequoia; species Sequoia sempervirens. Next base: position 148,599,695 of record VDFB02049217.1, read on the forward strand.
TGTTGATGCACACTTCTCACCACTGAATTTTGGTAGCTCATTTATGATTTCAGATGGAATAACATTTGGGTAACAAAAAATTCCATCAAAATTTATGGCCATATACCTTTTGATGTTGAAATTTCTTTTACTACATGACAAGGCTTGAGCACTATGCATTGTTACATTTGGTTCCATACAGGGATGCATAGGGTGATGATACATTTTCATATATCCTTAAAGGCCTTTTCTTATCAACTTTGTAGTTACTCTAGGCAACTCAGACTTCTTTTACAAGACCTTAAGCTTTTACAATTCAAAATCCTATCTCAACTTGCTTAAGATCCTCTAAATGGGTTTCTTCAAAAAACATTTAATACTTCTCTTCATAATAGATACTACAATCTGGTAATATAGAAGTATGCATAAAAATTCACTATTATTCCCTTCCTTAGTGCTTAATCATTGAATAGGGGATCAAATTTTACAAGACTTACAAGTATGGTTTTCATATACAAGTTTGACTTTCTTGAAAACCAAAAACTGAAGAATACCTGGAAACTTGGAGTAGCTACTAACCTTTCTTCTTGATTGAAATTTTTTGTACATATGAGACTTTATTCAAATATTCATTAAGTTCTTTGGATAGAGTAGCCACCTCTTTTTAGAGGACTGAAATTCAATCAATACAAAGCTCCTTCAAAGATGAATATCCTTATGGTTTTTCTCCCACAATAGAGTCACACATATACCTTTTGAAACTTTTCTCAACAGGAACATTTCCAAGTTTAGTAATTCCTCAGTATCTGAGCTATATGTTCAGACTCACCAATTTCCTAGCTTTGATATTCTGCAACTGGAGATTCAAATTTTTCCCCAGTAGAGTCGCCATTTATGTTGGTGATTTTTCCAGTAGAACTAAACAATCCTCTAAGAAGTAGCCAACTCCTATGATGAAGAATTGTTAGGTTAGTGGCCAACACAACGAGCATAGGATTTACTCCTTCACTTTACACTCTATGAAACCTAGGAGGGTAATCCCAATTGTGTTTTCATGCAATATAATCAGTTAGTAACACATTTATACACAGATTAATTACTTTTATAGCAGATAAAATCAACTTCACTAAATATTTGGTACATTTTCAAATGAAGGATTAGCCATCTGCTAGGAATTGAAAATAATTCCACTTTTACTATCCTTGAAGAGATTTTCTATTTAAGCATTATCTTCTCAAAATTCTAGAGCCAAGAAAACTATTTGTTCATCTTATACAATATTTTCTGACCAAATGACCAGTGTCTAATCAATTGGAGCAACAGAGTCAAGTATACAAGAGGATTAATAATATACAAATTACTCATTTGAGGGTGAAACAAACTATTTTAATATTGCTTTGCATCTATGAAAACTCAACGTGCAAGAAACATTCACTTCTTAGCAATCCTAAGCCATTCCTTACAAAGTCTATAACCCTATTCAAGCATTTTAATTAATTCCTTGAATTAAAGCTAAAAATAGAGTAATACATTCAAATCAAATATTTGAAGAAAAATGATAATACCATTAGTATTTCTTAATCATAACTCTATAACGAACATACATAGGGGAGCATAAATTCCTTGATTGATATTTGTTTCGATATCAGTAATTTCTATAAAACTCATTTAAGATCATTACATACATGAATTCTTATCCAAGACAAACAACTGGTCTACTTCAAAATTCTATTCTAAGTGCCCTTGCTGAACGTAGCCCTTACCTAGAACTCTATTAAGACTTAAGAATATAACCTTTGTAATAAGCCCTGAAATCCCTCTTATAGAATAAGGGAGCAACAAGCATCAAGCTTAATTACATTTACATTTTATTCCATTTCATTTGTACCAAAATTTGAGATATTCCTAGTTTGTCACATGCAATCATTTTAAGAAATTAGAAGAGTAAAAGACTACTTTCAACATTCCTTGAATGAAGACATGCTAGCTCCTCAAAAGGTAGAGTTTGTTGTAACTATGTTGAATCCTCATCCTTGTTGACCAAAGAAGATTCTCCAATAGTAGCTCCAACACAAAATTTTATATCACCCATGTACAATATATGCATCGCCAAGGTTAGCTATTTTGGCACTTCTCCTACATACCAACCCAAAAACATTCCATCTCCACACATGAAACAAGAAATTACATGAGTGATGAATAGGACAATCCTAACAGAAAGGGCATGGTTTCATCAAAAAAAAAAATAGGGCACAATCATCATTCTGAATAATCAATCCTAGAGGATATTCACCCACATTTTGCTTGTGGTGGGACTAGACAAACTATCACCACCGCTTACTCATGATTCCTTGATAGTACTAGGGAGAGGGAATAATAATTTCCCTTTGATTCAGTGTCACTCTCATTAACTGAAGAGTTATTAAGAATCTCACATGCAGAATTGCACTCCTTTGGATAGGCCTTATAATGTTCACTCTCCATCCATGTTGTCTTTTTAAATTTCACCATCCACTTCTCTCCATGTTTGACTAGTTCTTCTGAAACTATCTGCTCCTTTGGATGATAATTTTCCCTGGAACTATACCCCATGAATTTCCATAATCTTACTCTTCCTTTTGGCATATCAAGAGCTCCATGTATTCCATTTTTATTCTCTAGACCTCCCTTAGGCTCAAACAAGCTTAACCCCTTAGACTCTTGAGTCATCATGATAAACCTACTTTCCTTAGAATGCCAACACATTTCTCAGGAAAATTCAATCCTTGTAGACTTCCTTATTATCCATCGACCCTCATTCATTACAAAATGAATTATGACATGGAAAATCACTCAAGTAATATGCACTAAATAGGAAATTTGAAGCATGCAAGATTAAAGACTTGAAATATGCTTATGTGAACAAGTTGGTAACTTACAACTCAAGATTGAATCTAAGCCATTGTTTTTAAAGCACTTAAAGCTTCATCCATGGGAAATAAGAATGCTAGCACAAGTGTTGTGATCTATCAATTAACATGTATCACCAACCTAATCCGTGCTTTCATTAATATCAGTGAAGTACACAAGACAAGCTTTCTTAGAGGGAAACTTTCTTTATACACTTCATCACTTCATCGTTGATCCTAAACTATGATAAAAACATTTGTGTGGTGATTTTTAGTCCATTGGATTATTTTTCTTTAAAACCTTATCAACGGTCATCAATCCTCTCATTGCTTGAATCTTTCTTTATGCTAAATCTTTATAATTTTCCACGTAGCCCATCCCATGCAATGACCATCACTTGTCACTGATTTATTTTGTCTCCTCCCTACTCTATCAGCGATACAAATATCCTGACGATGTTCTTTAACCCTTGGCTTCATAGCCTAACTGTTGGTCACATTTATTCTTCTATCACATGTCACTAATTCAAACCTTGCTCTTAAGATTTTATCCATAATGGGAGATGTTGTGTCAGTACCAGATTTTGGACACGTACAATCTGCACAGAAAAAACATCATAAAAGACATCGCTCATATGATCTTATAATATTCACAAAGTAAAATCCTTTAGAGAATGTCCATCGCTTATAGCCAATTTACAACTAAAGTTCTAAATCAGATCCACGATGAGCGATGGAGTTATAGCATATAGTACCTGCTCACCACTAATTCTCCTCATACATTTTGCAAGCAATTAGTGATAAAATATTTACAACTTTGTAATGTTCATTGCTTATCACGGATGTGATATTTTACATTCAAAGCATATCAGTGACCAATAAATCACATCGCTCATCACTATTACAAATTTATCTTTTCATGGCCATCTGTGATGGGCGATAAGATCATTAAGCTAATAACATTGCTCATCGCTATTACAAATTTGAGAGATCAGATGCCATTAGCGATGAGCTATATAGTTACAAGGGACATCAGGACTTAAGTGAAAGTTTTAGGAACATGCACATAAGTTGTTCTTATGAATGGTACTTCCTAGGATAAATATTAATTCAAAAACCTCTAAGTTATAAAATGTAAAAATTCATAGGGGCTCAAAGATCCTTACCCGATTTTATAAAATAGAAAGGTTAAAACTTAAGCTAGAAGGTTTGGTTACCCAATGACAATGAATGACTAAAGATACATTAAAATAACTAGCAATGGGTAATAGGGAGTCAATGACCTAATAGAATATTGTAAGCTTTTGTAGATAGTAACCCTATATCCTAGTGCAATAAGGGTTTTAACATGGAACTAGAAATTTTGTTTAGGGTTCCATCAAGATAGTTTAGTATTGTTATCCAAAACCTTGAGCTTCTTATCCCTTGTATATTGGTGTCATTTTTTTGGTATTGCATCCCCATCTAGGATCCTTTGTCGCATCTCTTACCATTAGGGCTCATGTTGTCTTTAGTTCTTTTGTCCAACTATGTTTCCTTCGCACTTTCACGTAGGAAACACCATATTTGATGATCCCCCATGACTTTTGTTCATCTAATTGTGTCAATATTCATCACCCATCTATGTATCCATTATCATCCTTTTTCTTTTATCCATGGCCAGTCATCATCCTTTCACTAAACTACGAGGGCTTTGCACTTTCACGTAGGAAAGGCTAATCTTTGGTCAGCCCCCGAGCCCCTAGGTCTGTCCTTAGGGTGTGTCTTGGTTCTATGTCTTATCATCAGGTATGTCCTTATCTAGCTAGTTCCTAATGAAAAAATCTATTGGTTCCATGAGGTTCAATCCATTTTGGGTATCCTGAGTCATGTCGATCAACTAATTTACCCTCCATCTTTGGTCTTAACAGGATGTATCCTTCCTTGAATTAGACCACATCAATCCCATCCACCTATTAGTCCTATGACAAAGGATATTTGAAATTTTTTGTGATCTTTTAGTGCTCTTGCTTTTTGTTAATCATTTGAGCTTCCTATTATACCTTATAGGGGTCACCATGATTAATCATATCATGGTGCACTTTGACGGGTAAAGATAGGGGCATATCTTGATTTCTAGTATGATCTTGTCTTCTTAGTTGTACTACATAGTACCCACCAAGATCCCCATGATCTTGTGTTACGCAGGGGCATCCTTTATGCTTGTGGTTATTTCAACATTAGGCCTAACTAAAGCCCTTGTGACTTTCAGGTGTTGGGATAACCTTCTTTCCTATTGTGTTTGATTTATGCATTTGACACTTATTGGCCTTGGTTATTTATACCCTAGAATATTATGTTCTATTCTATAGCAAAATTTAGTGCTCCTAATATGGAAAAAAATGTATTATATTTTCATTTCACTCATTCTCCCATTGGATTGCATTTACCCTCATCCATTTTCCCTAGCTTATGGTTATTGATTTTTGGTTGTGCAAATGTTATCCCCCCACTTATTCTTCCTATCGGGGTCCCTACAGTTTTGACAGGTGCTCTATCACACCCACCATAATTTAGTTCACTACACATGTCTGTTATCATTTAGGTTCATTATCTTGCATTACATTATGATTTCTATTCATTTCATTTTCATCCCAGTAGGTTGCATTAATCATATCATTATATTTCATAATTAGTCCATTGCTCATTGTATTAATTTATTTCATGAGCCATTCCATTATCATTTCATTTTAGTAGATTCTAGTTTTCATTATCATCTTAAGTTGTTTATATTAATATAGATTTATTATTCTAAGCATCTTAAATCCATTTCATTATCATGTCATTTCATTTCATCACATTTATATTTCCATTATCCTTTCAATGCATTTCCTTATCATTGTCATTATCAACTTAAGTTGTTTAGATTAATATAGATGTGTTATTTTGAGCACCTTAAATCTGGTACATTCCTTTACATTTCATTAAGTTGTTTAGAATTGTTATTCTAATCATTTTAATTCATTACGTTAGGTTCATTTTTTTACATGCATCACACTACATTACATTCATAACATCCATCCATAACATGACTACATATGCATGTTTCATCCATTATACATCTTTCAAGCCACATCATATATACATACTTAACCATTACAATGTAATCTATAATCCATAAATCATCAATAAACACATCATTTCCAATATGCATACATCATAAATCACACTCACATCACCACCTGCAACACAAAACATTAGTATCATATCCATATCATATTCCATAAAACCATAAATCATAGATCATCACATCATACATCACAAAGTGTTAGTAATAATACATATCATCCATACCATCATAAATGCATTAACCATTATCGAACTCACATACATTCATTATAACCATAAACATATAGATACACATAATAAACATCGACAACATCACATAGGAACCATATATACAGTGTCATCCATGTCCATCACATCATATATATATTTCAAAATATAGTGTCCATCACAAAAAGTCCATAAATGTCCATAATAATAGTCCATAAAGTCCATAAACATAGTCCACATAGTTCATCAAATAAAAGTACAAGTGCAAAAGAGTCAACATATACAAATATATGGAGATCTATATCTGGCACATCATGGTGTCTTGAATCAATAAATCAATAAAGAATAATGAATCAAAGAATTTGGAAAATCAATTTTTACACAAAAATATGTATGTCATCTCTACTTGTATGTATAAATATCCACTATAAAAATGGGACCCTCTGCCTATCCCCCTATCTACCTAACCACTGATCCCTACATCTAATTGTTGGGGGGAGTTTGAGCTAGGTCCTAGGCTGATGCAGGAGCATCCTTGGCTATTGGAAATCTTGCATCAACCAAAAATATTTTCTTTTAGTTTCTATTCTTGTTCTATTCTTGCTCAATTCATGTTGGTTGATTCATCATCTTTTCTCACCAGACCCTATGGATCTTGTTTTATATCGTGGACATGCTGATTTTCTTTTTTCCAAGATTTGAGTGTAATTGGATCTTTTTCCAACAAGTTATTGATTCTGGATTTCATGGTAGTTTCTTGAACCTGCACTGAAATAATTTTCAAGTTAGCGACTATTTTCATCACTGGTGGATCATTCCCGTAACTTGCATATCTTATCAGTTTGATTTTAAAAGTTCTATGGAGTGTCCTCGACCATAATTATAGGTTCACAGTTCATCCTATGCATTCACCGAGGAGTAATTCAAACTAGAGGCTGAATTTTTCATGCACATGTTATATTTTCTTTCATTGGAGATTGTAATGATCTTTGGCTGATGTGGGTGTTTCTTGACCTGTGGATGTGATATAAAGTTTGTAATCGATCATTAGCAAAGTAGTAAATAATAAGTAGATAAGTATTGGATTAGATTTGCGAGATTTCAACTCTCATATAGGAGCATATTGGCATGTTGTATTTTGAGCGTGTTATACCAGGCTTGTGAGCCAAATCTGTAAGCCCAAATGTTGCCAGCCAATTATAATTGAGATTTCTATTAATGAGAACATTATCATATACATTTTCCTTCATATTTTTTGTTGATTTTTTTTTGTTACTCTTACTGCATGGTCCAAATTGTTCTCTTTGAGGACCCTCCTACCTTGGTTGCACCAGATTGGTATTAGAACAAGATTCAATCCATGTGAGGTCATCAAAATTTATGGAGTCTTGTTGAAGATTTTTTGTAGGGTGGAAGATTAAGGATCTGATCTACACCTGCAGAGGACTTGTGTAAATATGGTGGGAAGAAGAAATGTTAGATGAAAAGGAGTGCACAGAAATGTAGATGAAGCTTTAATGGAGATGGTGAGAGGAATTACTGCCAGATTAGATGCAATTGAAATGGCATAGAGGAGAGGTCAACCAGTTGATGATTTGAGTGATTAAGAGGTAGAAGTATAGGAAGAAAGAGGAAGAGAAGAGCAACCTAGTGTAGATTAGGGAGAAGAGAGGTTCATAAGATCCCTAACTAGAGTGAATACAAAACCCCATTTCAATCAACCGTATTATAATGGTAAGTTGGATTAATAAGAATTTCTTGATTGGATTACAAGGATGGAAAATTATTTTGAATTTAAAGGTACCACTGAAGATAAGAAGGTGATTTTTTCTTGTACAAATTTGAAAGGAAATGCATCCCTTTACATGGAACATTTGCAGATAGATACGAAAAGAAGAGGAAAATAAAATATTAAGTAATGGGATCAGATGGTGAGTAAGTTGAAAAAAGTTTATTCATACAGATTATCATATTAGTTTGTTCTAAAATTTTCAAAATTTGAAATAGAAGGAGTCAAGTGTGATAGAGTATACTGAAGAGTTCTATAAATTAAATATCAGATCTGGACATTCAAAGGATGAGATCAAGCAAGTAGCCAGATATGTAAATGGTCTGAGGTCATCTGTACAGGATGATATTAGTTTGATCAAGTTGTACAGTGTGGACGAAGCATATCAATGTTCCGTAAAGGCAGAAGAGAAGTTGAATAAAAGGCATGAGCAAAGACAAACAGGATGAGGTGGAAGATTTCAAAGAGGAAGAACTTTTACTGGAGGAGGAAAAGGATCTTTTCCATATCATAATAAGGATAAGGAGGTCAATAATAATGACAATTCATATCATAGAGGTGATGGAAACTCTTACAAAAGAGGAGGATATGGTGGTTACTAGAATGAAGGTTATAGAAGAGATGATAGAGGACAGGAGAAAAGAACATTTAAGGAAACTTGTTATAAACATGGTGGAGAAGGACATAGAGCATTTGAATGAAATCAAGGAGAGAAAATTAGAAAGACAAAAAAAAAATAGAACAACCTTTGTTGAAGAGGATCATGTTGGATCATCTAATAAACCATAAGATGGGGAAGTGTTGGTGAATAAGAGAGTATTATGTCAAAGTGATATGGATTAGGAGCCATTACAAGGAAATAATTGGTAAATGTTCTAAAGTGATTGTTCATAGTGGAAGCTCAAAGAACCTAGTTTCTGAAGAGATGGTGACCAAATTGAAGTTGGAAAGATTGAAACACCTGAAGCCCTATCAGATAGCTTGGATTCAAGATGAGCATAAGATTCTAGTAAGTGAACAATGTTTGGTGAAATTGAAGATATGAAATTACCATGATGAAGTTTTGTGTGATATCATGCCTATGGATATATGCCATGTTTTGTTGGGAAGGCCTTGGAAATATGATAGACAGGATATTAATTATGGAAAGAAGAATATATATACCATTGTTGCTAATGGGATGAAGTAGACTTTGTTTCCATTGGAAGATGTTCCTAAAGTTGAGGTTTGTACAAATGCTAGGGTTTGTTTGGTTGATGGAAGGAGATGCCTTGATTGATTGAGACATGAGAATGTGTACTATTCCTTGGTCCCTAAGAAGGATAAAGACTTGAAGCATGTAGAGGAACACCTAGAAGAGATAAAGGAGTTGCTGACAGAGTATGAGGAGATCATTTCAAATAATGTACCTGATGGATTGCAAACTATGAGGATTATTAGTCACTATATGGATTTGATTCCTAGAGCTAGTTTTCCTAATAAAGCAACACACTGGACAACACTGACAGAGAATGAGGAGTTGAATAGAAAAGTGCAAGAATTGCTGAGGAAGGTTTTGATAAGAGAAATCTTAAGTTCATGTGCAATACCTGTTGTGTTAGCACCTAAGAAGGATGGAGAATGGAGGATGTGTATAGACTCTAGAGAAATAAACAAGATCACAGTGAAGTATAGATTTCCTTTGCCCAAGATGGATGACATTATTGACTGTTTGAGTGAAGCTAAATACTTTACAAAGATAGATTTGAAGAGTGGATATCATCATATTAGGATAGATTTGAAGAGTGGATATCATCATATTAGGATCAGAGAAGGGGATAAGTGGAAGACAACATTCAAGACAAATGAAGGAAGGTATGAGTGGTTGGTGATTCCTTTTGGATTAATAAGTGCACTGAGTACTTTCATGAGGCTAATGAATAAGGTGTTGAATAAATTCTTGGGTAAGTTTCTGATTGTATATTTGGATGACATCTTGATTTTCAGTAAGAGTAGAGAAGAACATTTGTTACATATAAGACAAGTTTTGTTGAGGTTGAGAGAAGAGCAATTGCTAGTAAAGATTAAGAAGTGTAGTTTCATGAAGGAAGAGTTGGTATTGTTGGATGTTGTGGATGTGTTGCTGATATGCGGTTGTCATTAATGTTAGCACTGTTAGCATATGATGTATTGAAGGTTTTATATGTTGAGGATATTGAGAAATTTGTTAAAGGAAGAGTTTCAGGTTGCCAGTGGTTACATAAAGGTCTTGAAGGTGTCTTTTTATGTACATTGAAGATCAATTATTGTGGATTAAAGGGTTTTTTGTTGAGTGTATATAGTTCATCTACCATAAGTTTCAAAGGTTCGCATGAAGATCTGATCATGCTATGAATAGTTGTGTTCTGATAGTATTTTTGTGGGTTTTGTCAGTATTCCTAAGAGAATTTTATGTGTTTCTAGTAATCTTTATTGTTGTGAATGTTTCTCTATTAGTTCTTGTTGTTTGTGGATGTTTCTAGACCGTGCTCTATCTTTGTGGTATGTCCACATTGATTGGTGTGCTCATGGTAGAATATTTTTCTTTGTATGTTTGGTTTTTCATGTTGTTGGCCTGCATGATGGTCATAACATGTTGTGGATCTTCGAGGAGAAATTAATTGAAGTATTTTTGTGTTGGGTTTTTTAATCCGGGTCTCCACTATGTTGTGGCCAACCTTGGTGGATTCACATTGCAAATTTATTTTTAAATTTGGGCCGACATTGAAAATATGTTTAATATTTTTTGCAGACTAAGTTGTTGATGTAATCTCATGTTGTAGATATATAAGAGTGATTGTTTAATCAGTGTAAAGTGTGCTCAGTGTGCTCCTATGTGTGTATGTGTGAATATCATTTGATTGCAGAGTAGAGTGTGAAGAAGATTGAGTGAAGTATGAAGAAGTTTAAGAGAAGAGTGAAGAAGGTTTTATGTGCTTAACTGGAACTATAATTAGGCTTGTGTAGAAGCTATTTTCTTAGTTCACAATTTGGATGGTTTTAATCCAAACCTTTCTTTGGATAGTGAGTCCTCTTTTGTATTTGAGTAGTGAGCTCTAGGTAGTGTGCCTAAATGCATGTGCATTCCCATTATTCTTATACTTTTAATAGGGTATATAATATTGTGGACTAACCTCCACCATGGTTTTTCCCCTAACAGGGTTTCCACATAAAAATATTGGTGTTCTCTATGTTTTTGATGTGTTAATTGTTCATGGTTTATTATTCAATCATTAGATCTAAGATTAAGTTAAGTAAATTTTGAAAAAGTTTAAATAATTTGAGACAATTGATTCACCCCCCCTCTCAATTTTCTGTACTTGTTTTTCCAACAATTGGTTCCAAAGTTGGTTCCTCTAAAGAAGTTTAAAATCTTGAGGTGATCCGAGATGGCATCATACAGGAAGGACAATCCTAGATTTGATGGAACAAACTACTCATTGTGGAAAGTTAGGATGGAATGTCATTTGAAGTGTATTGGTGAACCTATCTAGAAAATTACAAAGAACATATATGTTATTCCTTTGGTTGGTCCTTCCAGTGCTGATGAGGTTAAAGAGGCTGAGAATAATTTCTGGGCTATGGAAGCTTTCGTATGTGATCTAACAGATTCAAAAATGACAAATGTGTTAGGTTTGGAGACAACGCATGAGATGTGGATGAAGCTGGAAAATTTGTATGAAGGAGATGCTTATGTGAAGATGGCTAAGCTATGGAGTTTGAAAGACAAGTATGAAAATTTGAAGATGGGTGAAGATGAAAATATTTCTTATTTTATGCAGAGAGTAAATGAACTAGTGATGGGTATTAGATGTGTTGGTGGTATACTTGATGAGGAAGAAATGGTGGCTAAGGTGCTAAGATCATTGCCTCCCTCCTACAAAGCAAAGGCTCATGCTATTGAAGAAACTAGATCATTGACAAATGTGACAAGGGATACACTAATTGGTAAACTTGTTGCCTTTGAGTTAAGCAAAATTGGTGATTCTGTTGCTAAGATTGAAAATACATTTAAGGATATTATATCCAAAAGAAATAAGCAAAGATATGATGGAAGAGAGAGTTCTAGAAAGACATTCAAGTATGAGGAAGAAATGAATTAGCTTGAAGATCAAGAAAGAGAAGTAGAAGATTATTTCCTGATATCCAAGATTAAACCTAAAGATTTCAGTGAAGCTTGCAATGATGAACATTGGATGGAAGCTATGAAGGAAGAATTAATGTAGATTGAAAATAATAATACATGGGTACTTGTTCCTAGACCTAAAAATAAAAATGTGATTGGTACTAAATGGGTCTTTCAGAATAAGCTGAATGAACAAGGTGAAGTAGTCTGAAATAAACCAAGACTAGTATGGAAAGGGTATTCACAAATGGAAGGTATTTATTTTGAATAAAACTTTCCCCCTATTACCAGAATTGAAGTTGTAAGGTTATTTATTTCTTATGTTGCTTATAAGAACTATCAAGTCTATCAAATGGATGTGAAGTCAAATTTTCTGAATGGTGAACTAGAAGAAGTATATATTGAACATTCAGATGGATTTCAACTTACTGATAAGGAAAATATGGTTTTCTGATTGAAGAGAGATATATATGGACTCAAGTAAGCCCCCAGAGCTTGGTATGCTAGACAGGACAAATATTTACTAAAGCTTGGATTCAATAAAGGTACCGCCGATAGCAACTTGTATTTCAAATTGGATCATGACAAAGAGTTAATTATTGAGGTCTTTATTGATGACATTATTTTTGGAGGAGATGATATTCTATGTATGAAGTTTGCTAATGAAATGAAGAATTAATTTGAGATGAAGTTGTTTTCAGGATTGTAAGTTACTTAGTTAGACAAGGGGATCTTCATATCTCAATATGTGAAAGAGTTGTTGAAGAATTTTGGTATGGAAGACTCAAATCCTATTGGTACTCCCATGGTAACTGGATGCAAATTAACATAGAATGATGATTCTCCTAAGGAAAATCAAACAAGGTATAGATCAATGATTAATGGATTTCTCTGCTTAACTTAGACCAGACCAGACATTATGAATGTTGTGTGTATGGTTGCTAGATTTCAGGCTGATCCAAAAGAGTCTCATGTGATTGCTATAAAGAGAATATTCATATATCTGAAAGGAACAATTGATTTTGGAATTTCATATCCTAAGGATGATGATTTTACTTTGAATGCATATACTGATGCAGATTGGCTAGGAGATGTAGATGACAGGAAGAATACTAGTGGTGGTGCCTTCTTCCTAGGGAAGAAGCTAGTGTCTTGGTTGAGAAAAAAGAAGAATTCCATTTCTCTATCTACTACTATTGTAGAGTATATTGTTGTTGCAAGCAACTATACTCAAGTGATGTGGATGAAACAAATCCTAAAAGATATAAAAGTAGTATATAATGAACCTATTGCCATATACTATGACAACTCAAGTGCTATTAACATATCAAAGAATATGGTGCTACACTCTAAGACCAAACATATATCAATAAAGTTTTAATTTCTAATGGAGAAAGTAAGTGAGAAAGAAGTTAGACTGGAGCATGTACCTACCAAAGAATAGATTACATATATTTTTACCAAGCGATTGCTGAAGGATAGTTTTGAGTATCTTAGAGGGATGATATGGGTAATTACCCTTTGTGATATGAACTAGGATGCATTAATTGGCATCAATCCATGCATTTCATGGTCATATTCTGATTCAGATTGATGTTTCCATGGTTGCTACTCAGGGGGAGTAGTCAAATTTCTAGATATGTGGTTCAGAACTTGTATGTGGAAAGATAATGCTTATCTTTTCCATTCATGTCAAAGGGGGAGAAGAGTAACGTGAAAAATTGTTGCTTATCTGAGGAGAAGAGTCTTGTAGGGAGAAAATCATGCAAAAGTGGTCAAGGAAGAAGATTCAGAATCTAAGGAGGAGTAAGTGTTGATTGAGAGTTGGGTTGATGGTGTTTTTCACATCATTTGTTTCCATAAATGCCAAAGGGGTAGATTTTTTAATGTTTTGAATGTGTTTCTGATGTGTGGTTGTCATTTATGTCAACACTATTATCATTTGATGTAATGAAGGTTCTACATGTCAAGGATATTGAGAAAATTGTTAAAAGAAGAGTTCTAGGTTGCTAGTGGTTCAGTAATGGTCTTGAAGGTTTCTTGTTTTGTATGTTGAATATAATTTGTTGTGGATTAAAGGGTTTTTTTTTTTTAGTGTATCTAGTTCATCTACCAAAATTTTTAGAGGTCTACATGAAGATTTGATTGTGCTATCAACAGTTGTGGTCTAATAGTATTTTTGTGGGTTATGTTAGTATTCCTGAGAGAAATTTATGTGTTTTTGGTAATCTCTATTATTGTGGATGTTTCTCTATTAGTTCTTGTTGTTTGTGGATGTTTCTATATCATGCTCTATCTTTGTGCTACATCCACATTGATCAGTGTGCTCATGGTCAAAAAAATTTCTCTGTACATTCATTTTTTCATGTTCTTAGTCGACATGATGGTTGTAGCGTGTTGTGGATCTTCGAGGAGAAATTAATTGAAGTATTTTTTTCTTTGAGTTTTTAATTTGGGTCTCCACTATGTTTTGGCTGACCTTGGTGGATTTTCATTGCAAATTTATTTGTAAATTTGGGCTGACATTGAAAATATGTTTTATATTTTTGGCCGACTAAGCTGTTGATGTAATCTCATGTTGCAGATATATAAGAGTGATTGTTTCATTGGTGTAAAATGTACTTGGTGTGCTTCTATGTGTGTATGTGTGAATATCTTTTGATTACAAAGCAGAGTGTGAAGAAGATTGAGCGAAGTATTAAGAAGTCTGAGCAAAAAGTGAAGAAGGTTTTTTGTGCTTAACTGGTACTATAATCAGGCTTGTGTAGAAGCTATTTTCTCAGTTCTCAATTTTGATGGTTTTAATTCAAACATTTATTTGTTATAGTGAGTCCTCTTTTGTATTTGAGCAGTGAACTCTAGGAAGTGTGCCTAAATGAATGTGCATTCCAATTATTCTTATACTTTTAACAGGGTATAATATTGTGGACTAACCTTTACCGTGGTTTTTCCCCTAACAAGGTTTCCACAAAAATCTTGGTGTTCTCTATGCTTCTGATGTGTTAATTGTTCATGGTCTATTATTCATTCATCATATTTGAGATTAAGTTATGTTTGAAAAAGTTTAAATAATCTAAGACAACTGATTCACCTCCCATCTCAATTGTTTGTCCTTGTTTTCCCAATAGGTATATATGGGATTTGTGATATCTATGGATGGATTGAAGATGGAACCTGAGAAGGTGGGATCAATTTTTGAGTGGCCTAAACTAGATAGCATTGGAGAGGTAAGATCATTTCATGGATTGGCTAGTTTCTACCAGAAGTTCATTAGTGATTTCAATTCTATTTGCAGTCCTATGACAAAAACAATGAGAGGAGATAGGAAGGATTTTAGGTGGATGTCTGGAGTAGACCAAAGTTTTGAGTTGTTGAAGTAGAAGGTGACTGAGCAGCCTGTGTTGGATTTACCATTTTTTAATAAGGTACATTTCAAGTAGACTGTGATGCAAGTTGAAATGTAATTGGAGCAGTGTTGAGTCAAGAAGGGAGACCTGCAGCTTATTTCAATGAGAAATTGAATGATGGTAGGAGAAGATATTCAGTGTATGATCAGGATTTTTATGCCATAGTTGAAGCCTTGAAGAAGTGGAGACATTATTTGTTTCCTAAGGAGTTTGTGTTGTAAACAGATCATCAAGCATCACAATATTTGAACAATCAAGGTAAGTTGAATCAAAGACACATGAGATGGGTAGAATTCTTGCAGAGCTATACTTTTATTTTGAAGCATAAGAGTGGGAATTCAAATAGAGTTGCTAATCCTTTGAGTAGGAGAAGGAATTTACTGAAAGAGATTAGAGTGGAGGTATTAGGCTCTGATGAGTTGAAGAACTTGTATGAGGAAGACCCAGATTTTGTAGAACCTTGGAGAGCTTGTAAAGAACCACTTTCAGAGGATAGGAGACAATGGTTGTATTATTTCATTGAGGAGGATATGATGTTCAGAGGTAATAATTTGTGTATACCCTAGAATTCAATGAGGGATAACTTGCTGAAAGAAAAGCATAGTGGAGGATTGTCAGGACAGTTTGGAATTGATAAAATAGTAGCATTGGTAAGTGAGAATTATTTTTGGCCTCAGATTCATAAGGATGTTTGGAGATTTGTGCAAAGTTGCAGAATTTGTCAAGTTGTAAAAGGAAGTAGTAAGAATGTTGGATTGTATAATCCTTTGATAGTTCCAGAGAGACCTTGGGAGTATATTAGTATAAATTTCATACTTGGTTTACCAATGACACAATGATGTAATGATTTTGTATTTGTGGTGGTAGATAGATTTGTTGGCATATGGCTTCTAGTGTTGTCATTGATGGAAACCTAAGTCATTGATCCGATCCACACTTTAGTATTTTCCCATACCAAAAGACATAGTGAAGAATAGGGTATTCAACTAAAGTTGAGTTTGTTGATCCATATGCATTACCATATCATTAGTTCAGGTTCTGCATCCCAAGGAAGATCATTGGGTATTCAGAATATCTTATTCTCAATTTTTTTTTCATTGCATCAATTGGTGTACGAGTTAGGAGATCCAATCGTTTGATTTTCTATTTAAAAAGTGCTAGAAGGTGAACTAAGTGATTGTGGCATATTGTAGATGTTTGAGGAAAAAATGTTTGGGGTATTTTTAGGTTTGAGGATTTTTTTTAGGTCCTCACTATGTTGTGGCCAACTTTGGGTGGTGCGCATTAAAAATAATTAATGATTTGAGTCGACGGCTGGAAAATATTTTATGTTTTATTGAAGCTGACATGTGGTTTATTAAATCTTTTGTTACAAATATATATAAGTGATCGATAATATCATTTTGGTGTGTGTTCGAAGTCAGTTGATGTATATTGTGAATATCAAAAAGGTTGTAGAGCGATTATGCATAGTTTCACTTGTGCATAAAGATTTTTGTGATGTGAATTGGAGTAGACCAGAGTAGAAGACAAAAATCAGATAGAAGGTCAAGAGTTCGATTGATGAGCTTAACCAGAATTGTAATCTAGCATTTGTAGATGCTACTTTCTTAGTTCAAATATTTGGATCTAATCCAAATTTTTTTGTAAGATAATGAGTCTTCTTTTTGTATCTAAGTAGTGAGCTCTAGGAAGTGTGCCTAAATGCAAGTGCATTCCCATTTCTATAAAACAATTATATTTGAGTACTCAAACTGTGGATTAACCTCCACCATGGTGTTTCCCCTAACAAGGTTTCCACATAAAATCCTTGTTTTATGGTGTAGTGGATGATTTCTCTATGTGTTTGCATCTTTCTCTTGGTTGAATGTTATAAGTGGTTTAAAGATCATATTGATACAGTTAAATATTGTAGGCCATTGATTCAACCCCCCTCTTAGTGTTCCCTAATTCCAACAATTGGTATCAGAGCCTAGTTCCTTAGATGAAGTTTAACAACTTGAGGTGAATCTTGGAATGTAATGGACTCTGGTAGTTTTCAAGAGCAGCTTTTGGTGGCACTTGATGATCTTGATCAATCCAAAGGATATTCCCAAGAATTGAAAGAAAATCTTAAGGATGCTGAGAAATTCATTTAGAACTTGAGGGATCAGATTATTAAATATAGGGAGAATAGAAAGGATCTCTATGATTAGATTAAGAAAAAAAGGACCAAAATAATTGTAGAGAGAAAAAGTATGGATGACAATCACCTAAATCAAACATTGAAGGAAATAACTAAAGAATGTGAAAGGCTTTCCAGAAACAATGCTACCCTAAAGCATGAGATGGAATATATGGTGATGAAGCTGACTAAGGAGAATCTTGCTCAGTCCTTGAAAGAAATATCTGATGAATGTAATAGAATTAATGGAGGATTCATTTAGTTGGAGATTGAACTGCAACAATCTAGAAACAATGAAGAAGAGCTTGAAAGATAGATTATTATTCTTATGGATGAACTTGTTACTGCAAATGAATACAAGGAGAAGCTCAAGATTAGCTAAGTTAAGATTGATGAGTTGACTCAAGGTCAAAAGAATGGAAATGACAAGCAAGGCCTTGGATATGAGAAAGGAGAAAGTTTCAAATTTGGCCAAAGGAATTTCAGGCAAAGAAACTAGATGAACAAAGAAAAAAGGCATTTGGTAAGACAACCTAATGCTCAAAATTTTAATGGAAATTTTTTTTCTTGCAATAAATTTAGTCATATAGCTCTTTAGTGTAGAAGTAAAATGAAATCAAAAGGTCCATCATTCTCTGGTCAGTGTTTCAATTGCAATAAGTTTGGTCATAAGTCAATTGAATGTAGAGTTATGTTAGACAACTCTGTCAATAGAAAGAATGTTAAATGTTATACCTATGGAAGATTTGGGCATATTGTTAACCAATGCAAATTAAGAGGAAATCAATGGAATGACTTTTCTAGACAAGGAAATGTTGTGTGTTACAATTTCAAGAAATATGGTCACATTGCAAGATTCTAGAGAAACAACAATATGGATAGAAGAGGTCCATCATACAAAGGTAGAAATACACAGAAAGATGATAAAGGAAAAGGGAAAGTGACTATGAATGAAATAAGAGATCAGTTGAAGAAGACATGGGTAAGAAAGAGTGAGTCTATTGTAGGAAAGGAGCCAGCACCAGAACCTACTTCTGGTGTTTCCTCTGGGAATTAATTTTGGGCCATTGGCCTAGGGGGAGTTTTTAAAGAAAATCATTTTCCCCCTATCGGCAGTTGGTTCTGAAATGTTAAAGATCATCAACAATTGTTTAGAGATGCTATTGAAACAAATGAAGGGAGTATTTGTGTAGAGTTGAACATCCATAGAAGAATTTCTCTCTCACTGACTAAGAAAATAGGGTATTCAAAACACCTAGGGACAAAGCATTTATTACAACAAAAGGTAAGGTGTACAAGTTAAAAAATTAAGTTGAACTCTCATTTTCCATTTTATATCAAATAAAACAAAGAAGGAAAGCACTCTACAACAAAATTTTGAAAGTGTGAAGTCAATTCGGTAGTGAAACCCTAATCCATTAGGTACTTCTAATGTATTGAAGAATTTCCATTTAATTTGTTGTGTGGTTGAAGAACTTCTTTGATAGAATCAAGTCATGAGTATAGAAGGTAAAATGGAACAAATCAAAGGAATGGTAAACCTAGATGAGTATAGTAGTGAGAAGATTAAAGCTATGAAAAACATGTTGTCGCTCGATGAATTGAAATGGTTGAAAGAAGGAAAACACAAAAGCTTGGATATTTGGAGTGAATTCCACTATTTCGAGAATGCATAAATCATCAAGCTTATTCTGAGTAGATTGCATGATGATATTCTAACCCTAGATAAACCCTATCATATCTCGAAAGAACTAATTCAAACTGTAACTAGATTATGCAAAGTTGGGGATGTGCCAAGAAAGAAGTCAATTTGAAATAAAGAAGTTGAAACCCTAACTGGAGTAACTAGAGATCAAAGGGCATTAATAATCTAAACAATCATAGATTTAGTGGCAAGGTACATTGCATATGGAGTATCCTACAAAATATTTTTAAGAAACGGAGAAGGTGCAACTTTGGCAGGTGTTGTTTACATTTTACATAAGATGATAATGGAAGATGAGGATTTTGATCTTTGTGGATTACATAAAGATCAACTGATGGAGAACATACAATTGAAAAAGATGACAGGTTACCCTTTCAGGTTTGGGACTTTTGTTATATGTCTTGTGATGTATTTCCTAAATTTCTTGCAACTGATCAACAATGTAATATGGGAAGAGAGTGAACTAGTTTACAAATAGATTTACATACATTCTAACAATTTGGAAAAATATGATCAAGAATATGAAAGTTTCTTTAAAATTTTGCTAGGAAAGTCTGGCTCAATTGGTATTCCCCTTCCAGTAAAGGCACTTGAAGTTTTTTCTTCCTCCGGTGAGGTGGAGAGAAAGAAGAAAAGAGAAAAATAAATTGTTGTTGGTACTCCACCAGCATGGAAGACTCCAAGTGTTGAAGGGAAAGGAAAAGAACAAGTGACTATGGATATACCAGATAAGGAATCTGATAAGGAAACTAAGGAAACTTTAATAAAATAACTAGAAACAATTGAACCAAAACAAGAAACTGAAGGGATAGAAGAAAGTGAAGAAGAAGGTGATTTAACCAAAGAAAATCTATTGCAGCTTATTCATGAGGAAGATGAAATGCAAAAAATAGCAAACATATGGTTATTAGACCTTCATATGAGCAGGACATGATTGAAAACATACTAAGTTCTCATCTTGTACACAACCATATTAAATTAGAGAATTTATAGAATATGTTGCCAGAAGAAATGATTGAATACATCAAGGAAATCATGGACTTTGAATCTCATAACAAGGAAGAAGGAGAAGTAATTCTACACCTAAAGTAGCAGTACATATTGTCACTCACCAAGCTAAAAATACACATGAATCAGCTAAGGAAATGGATAAACACAAAAAACAACATCTACAACTATTGACTTCGATGGTGTCATGCAATTGAAAGATACAAAGAAAAATTGGAACAAGTTGAAGACAAAGTTGAACAGTAGTGGACAAAATTTTAACATGTTTCAGGATCAAGTTGGTGTAATTAAGAAATAATTTAATAATTATAGTCAGAGCATACAAATTTTCAAAACACTAGAAACAGGATTTTTGACACCTTTTGGAAAGTGAAGGACATAACAGAAGTTAGACTAGAATAGTTGATTGAGATACTAAGGAAAGGAGAGATATTAAAAGAAGCTATCACCATTCTAGAATCTCTCATCAAGATTATCAATTGGACATATGAAAACAACAACATGATCATAATCACTAGGATTTTAATCGAAGCATGGAAGAAGTTTCTTCCAAAGATGGAGGAAAAATACAAAATAATCTTCTAACACAAGTAGCGGTTGTATTTCCTCAAAATTTTGAATCAGATTTTGAGTAAGTTTTTGGTTTCATATAAAAAGGGACTAGTATAGGAAAGTATTTTTTTCATTGATGTCAAAGGGGGAGAGAGAGAGCAGTCAAAAATGCCTTATCAAATTCAGGGGGAGTTGTGTCAGCTATGACTTTTTTGAAGGATTGTAGTATGTTGGCTCCGACACTTCTAAGTCATTTTTAAGTAAGTGTTTCCATCAATGCCAAAGGGGGAAATTTATGGAATATGGTTTCTAGTATTATCATTGATGGAAACCTAAGTTATTGATCTAGTCCACACTTTGGTATTTTTCCATACCGGAAGAAAAAGTGAAGAACATGGTATCTGACTAAAGTTGATTTTTTTGATCCATATGCATTACTGAATCATCAATTTGGGTTGTGGATCTCAAGGAAGGTCCTTGGGCCTCTAGAATATCTTATTCTTGACTTTTGTGTTGGCACATCAATTGGTGTACGAGTTAGGAGATCTGATAGTTTGATTTTTTGTTTAACAAGTGCTAGAAGGCCAACTAAGTGATTGTGACATATTGCGGATGTTTGAGGAAAAATTGTTTGAGGTATTTTTGGGTTTGAGGATTATTTTTTTGGTCCTCACTATGCTATGGTTGACTTTGGGTGTTGCACATTGAAAATCATTTATGATTTGAGATGGCGATTAGAAAATATTTTATGTTTTATTGAAGCTGACATATGGTTGATTAAATATTTTGTTGCGAATATATATAAGTGATTAATTATATCATTTTTGTGTGTGTTCAAAGTGAGTTGATGTATATTGTGAATAGAAAAAGGGTTGTAGAGAAATTATGCATAGTTTCACTTGTGCATAAAATATTTTTGTGATGCAAATTGGAGCAGAGTAGATTTGAAGAGCAAAATCAGATAGAAGGTCAAGAGTTAGATTGATGGGCTTAATTGGAATTGTAAATTGGCATTTGTAGATGCTAATTTCTCAGTTCAAATCTCTGGATCTAATCCAAATAGTTTGTAAGACAATGATTCTTCTTTTTGTATCTAAACAGTGAACTCTAGGAAGTGCACCTAAATGCAAGTGCATTCCCATTTCTATAAAACACTTATATTTGAATACTCAAATTGTGGATTAACCTCCACCGTGTTTTTTTCCCTAGCAGGGTTTCCATGTAAAAATCCTTATGTTATGTTGTGGATGATTACTCTATGTTTTTTCATTTTTCTCTTGGTTGAATCTTATAAGTGGTTTAAAGATCATATTTATAAAGTTAAATATTCTAGAACACTGATTCACCCCCCCTCTCAGTGTTCCCTGATTCCAACAAGATTTTCTAAGATGGTACATTTCATACCTTGTAAGAACACAAAAGATGTAGTACATGTAGTAGATTTTTTTTCAAGGAAGTGGTCATATTGCATTGGTTACCTAAGAGTATTGTTTTAGAAAGAGATGTAAAGTTTGTTGGTTACTTTTGGAGGACACTTTGGAAGAAGTTGAGGATAGATTTAAAGTTTAGTTCTAAATTTCACCCATATAATGACGGAAAGATAGAGGTAGTAAATAGGAGTTTGGGAAATTTTTTAAGATGTTTGGTTGGAGAGATTATTGGAAGTTGGGATCTAGCCCTTGCACAAGCAGAGCTTGCTTACAATAATTTAGTGAACATGAGTACAAGAAAGATAACTTTTGACATTGTTACATGAGTTCATCCTAGAGGTATATTAGTGTTGAGAGACATCAGTATGAAAGATAAGAGGAGTGAAAAAGTAGAAGAATTTGTAGAGCATATGAAGAAAGTGCATACTCAAGTGAAACAACAATTGGAGAACATGAACCAAAAGTATAAGGAGAAAGTAGATGAAAAGAGGAGACATAAGGAGTTCAAAGTTGGAGGTGAAGTGATGGTATATTTGAGGAAGGAAAGATTTTGAGTTGGAACATACAATAAGATGAAGATGGGGAAGTTTGGACCTTGTAAGATATTGAGGCAATTTGATTTAGGAAATGCATATGAAGTGGAGTTACCAGATGGCATTGGTATATCACCTATATTCAACATTGCAGATCTACATCAGTACCATGAAGTAGAATTCAGTGAAGACAATAAAGAAAAATTGGAGAATCAATTTCCTAAACAATAGTTAGATGAGATTGAAGAGATTCTGGATATTAGAGATGGGAGGAAAAATCGTGGAAGTACAAATAATATCTTGTGAAGTGGAAATATAGATCAGTGGAGGATTATTCTTGGATTTCTCAAGCTGAGGTAGACTATCTTGGTTTTCCTTTGGCCCTAGCAAAGTGAGGAACTCACTTTTCAATAACCCCAGATGTCTGATGCAGGAGCATCCTCGGTTCTTAGAAATCTTGCATCAACCACAAATATTTTCTTTTAGTTTTTGTTCTTGTTCTATTCTTTCTTAGTTCATGTTGGCGGATTCATCATCTTTCCTCACTAGAACCTATGGATCTTGGTTCACATTATGGAAATGTTCATTTTCCTTTTTCCAAGATTTGAGCACGATTGGATCTTTTTATGAAAATTTATTGATTCTAGATTTCATGGTAGTTTCTTGAACCGACATTGGAATAATTTTCAAGTTAACGACTAGTTTGATCACTGGTGGATCGTTCCCATAACTTGTAGATATTATTGGTGTGATTTTAAATATTTTGTGAAGTTTCCCTGACCTTAATTATAGGTCCACACTTCATCCTATGCATTCACCAAGGAGTAATTCAAATTGAAGGCCGACCTATTCATGGACACATTACATTTTCTTTCATTGGAGATTGTAATGATCTTTGGCCGACACGAATGTTTCTTGACCTACAGATGTGATATAAAACATGTAATAGATCATTAGGAAAGTATTAAATAAAAATTAGATAATTCTTGGATTAGATTTGTGAAATTTTAGCTTGCATATAAGAGCATATTGGCATGTTGTATTCTGAGCATGTTATACCAGGCCTGTGAGCCAAATCTGTAAGTTGAGATGTTGTCAACCAATTGTAACTGAGATTTATATTAATGAGAATATTATCATATGCATTTTCATCCATATTTTGTGTTGCTTCTATTCTGTTACTCTTGTTGCATGGTCCATATTCTTCTCTTTGAGAACCCTCCTATCATGGTTGTGCCATAGGCCATGTGGAGGTGTCTCCCTATAGTCACTATATCCCCTAGTATAGGTGACCCCTAAATGAGAAGGTACTAATCTCTACTAGACTATAGTGGTACTCTCTATGCTAGGTCGAAACTACCACAAAGTATGCACCCATGTAATACCCTACCTTTGTCCTTGTGTCTACCTCACCTGCTACACCTACCTAGAACTACTCCCCCACCATCCCAAACACCTCCCTATCCTTTTCTATCTACATAGAATTTGATTATCCTACAGATAGTGTACATCATGTTGTATCCTATCCACCTTGGCTTGAAGTCAATCTCTCTCAACCTTTGTATCTCATAATATTTACTGTAAGATCCATAAATAGGCCTAAGCACCTATCAATCTAACTATTGGATCCTTTTTTGGTTGCCCCTGGTAGACTACTATCACCCTCTCATCAATTTTTGGGGAATCTACTTTCATCTCCTACTACCCCCTCTCCTCCTCCTACACTCCCACCTCCAACACTACTTCCTCTTATGCTGCCTCTGCCTCACCTCTCTATTGGCCTCCCCTCCTCCTCCTCATGGGTCTTGGATGCTCATCATCATCTATGAATCCTATCTACGATGCAATAGGATCCAGCATGGTGATCCTCATGGGCCTCCTCTCCACCCACCATGCTGCATACGAACTGTAGTCCCTGCATCATCCAAACCTCCTCTCCATGGCCATCTAGTCATCGATAGCTCCTCCCACATCTATCAGGAATACTCAAAAATAATTTGTTGACTCCACACTACTACTGACTCTTGACTGATCCACTAGAACATCTATTCCCTTGTTGGAATATCTTGTTGTATCCCAAACTGTTGTGTCACCTGATCTAGTTGGTGCAACTCTACAATAAAGTTATCTCTCCCTATCAGATAGTATCTCAAGAGCATGTATGTCTTGTATAACCTATCCTCTACTCTCTACAATTGAAACTTCCAATACATATATGGCCACCATATAATATCTTGCTCAGCCAAGCCATCTAGCAATCGATGCCAATGCTCAAGTCTCCCTACCTCACTCTAGTGGAGCATCCATCCATGCTCCCAAGTTTATTAGTAGGATACTAGAAGGGATTCGTATCTATCCCTCACTATAAGAATATATGGGAACGTAAATTTTATATGCTCCCATGCGCACACCCATAATAGTGTGACATGGGTCACACTCAATACACATTGGCAGGGCACTATGTGCACATCTCTATATAGTTACACTAGCACACAAGGTCCCCAGGAAAACACTCCATGCATCCTATCCATAATGTGCCTCACAACCTCTATCAACTTGAGGCTAAAATACCTCCCACTCTTGTCGGGGATGGGATCCCTTTGATCAATCCACATAGGTATAGTGACAGTGGTGTTGAAACTCCCACGCATGTGTTTATGTCCAACTCTATCCCTCGGTGGGGAACCTTTGTGGTGCTGAAAAATGCTTGAAGACTCCTCTAGCAATTGGCTCAACATGGCACTCATTAGGTTCCCTCTAATCAGAAGCCTCAAGATGGAAAACATCCTCTAAGGTCACAATCATCTCCCTTATGGGGAGGTGGAAGTTTGAGTTCTCTAAGCTCCATTGCTCCATCAATGTTGTCAATAGCGGTTTGTAGGCCTGGATGTTGGGATATCCCAACATGTGTAGTAATCATGCTTACTCCAAAGTTGAGTGCTCCTTGGGCATCATCGTCCCCTACATGACCTCCAACACGGTCGAGTGTCTCTCTTGAATCCTTAGGGACTCTATGATCTACATCCACATCCATCATTTTTTTAGTTTTTTCTTGTCATTTCCATTTTACCCTTTCTTTTTTTTCCCTACACTAGTTTGGTGAATTTGCCTCTGTGTAAGGAACATTCTCCTCTTCTCCCTTTCTTGCATGTTTTCCTATCTAGTTCATGCATTCACCCCTATGTTCTCATCTTGGTGGGTTTGCTTGTTCGACAAGCATGTTCACCTCTTTCTTATCCGGGCACCAATTAACCCTTCCTATCCTAGAGACGAACTCGTGTTTGCCCCTTTTTCTCGATGGGAGAACTTGCATTGACACCTTTTCCCTAAAGGCAACTACAAATTTTCCTATGTGACTCCCTTTCCATGAAGGCATAATTCACATTCACCCCTCTATTCTTTGGGAAATTTTGTACTTGACTTTCCTTCATGCATCTGCCCCTACCAAGTGGTGCACTCACCCACTCCCAATTTAGGCAATTTTGTAATATCTTGTTCCCTATCCAATATTTCGTTACTTTTATAGGTTCACCCATTCTAGAGAGGGGTGATCCTCTCAATGCATCTACCCCTGCAGAATTGCACCCACCCATTCCCTCACCCCTTTGTTGGAAAGGGGAATGCATTATATCGGAAGGGTGAATCTTCCCTTCCATGATGATTACATGTTTCCTAATCACCTAACCTAGAATTGAAAACATGTGCTAAAATTGAAAATAAATCATAATATGGGTTTTAGAGCCTCCTTATCGGGGTGGTGCTCAAAGGTGGTAGAAATCTTGAACATCATCAACTCGGTGGATCATCTTGTCATCATCTTCCATCCCACTTGTCTAGTTAGTTGTCGCTCTCGGTCACTCAATCTCTCAATGACACATGTGCAAATGAAAATTGGGTGAATAGTAAATTTTTGAAATTACTATTTATA
This sequence comes from Sequoia sempervirens, assembly GCA_007258455.2. Lineage (NCBI taxonomy): Eukaryota > Viridiplantae > Streptophyta > Pinopsida > Cupressales > Cupressaceae > Sequoia > Sequoia sempervirens. Next base: position 148,626,537 of record VDFB02049217.1, read on the forward strand.
GTTTTTCATTTTTTACCCTAATTAGCCTTCTTAGTTTTGGGTGATTTTTACCCTTTATTTAACCTTTTTAAATCCTTTTGCCCCCTTTCTTCCGTGAGCTGCCATTTGCAGCCCGTATGCCCGTTTTCCTCCATCCAAAAGCCATTTTTCATGGGTTTTCATCCTCTACCACATGGTACACTCTATTTCTCCACATCGAGAAGATGCCTAGGGCCCCTTTTCTTCCCCATCCTCCCTCTTGAGGGGGAATAACCTATCCATAGTTCTATGTTCCTCTTTCCTATCCATTTTCCTTGTGATACTAGGGCATCTTTTGAAGTCCTTTTCTTCTATTGAATCATCTGTACTTTATCTTTATTTGAAACACTATAATAATTCTAACAATATTCCAAAGAGCGGAAAAATGTAGACACCTTAATTTGACCACCACCATATGGTCAAATTTGTCCTTGTTTTTCTCAATCCTACAACTTTAAAACATATTAATTAAATAGTTTATTTAGTTAATATTCATCCTAGTCCTATTGTATCCTAAGGTGTTTGATTAATTAATTAAATACCTTATCTTACCCTATTCCAATTTATTTAATTTAGTCACCTTTCCTAAATGAATTAAAATTAAATTTTAAATTGATTCTTTTTCTCTCCTTGTCCTTTCCTCCATAATCCTCTGCTAATCCTGATTTGTTTGATTAATCTATGATTATGTTGTGAAAATTCCTAATCACAATTAGGGTCACATCTTCCATAATTTCCTACTTGCTTCTAATCCTCCATTTGCACAACCTAAATCAATAATCAATCCTAACCTAATTCTCATGCCATTTATGGCATGTACCTTAGTCAACCTTCATCAATAACTTTCTCCATTTGGAGAAGTTATCTCCACCCTCCAAGGAATTTAAAATTCATTTTTATTCCCCCATCCATCCTAGGCAGAATTTTTAATTCCACTTTATGTCTCCAAAGCCCTTGGTGGAATAAAGTACCAATTGAAAATTCCTCCCCAATCCCAAGGTCAAATCTCCAAAACCAAGGGATATTTTAGAAGAATTTAAAATTCTTCTATTGTCACATCATCTCATAATGTGGGTAGATGAGACAAGACTCACCTTTTCAACCTCATATCCATATTAGCCTTCCTTATCCATGTCATATACCACATGTCCTCATGTGACAGCTTGTGAGGTTTCAACTCACCCTACCCATTGATCTCCCAGCCCAGGATCAATCCTAGCCATCCATTCCTTTAGAGGAATTTCTGCTAATATGGTCAATTTTGCCTCATTTTCATCCAACAAGAAATCACACACACTTAGAAAACTTTTAGCACTCACACACCCAAGTTATCCAACCTCTATTGTTGCAAATTTTTCAGCACCTATCTTGTATCCAATCCATTATCTAGCTACACCATTTCATTCATCATCTCATCACCATCATTTTGAGCTAGGTTGCATGCCATTTTTCAAAAAAGGAGCATAAAAATTTAAGAACAAAGGGAACAATTCAAACAAGGTAGAATTGCTATTTCCTTTTGTATTTGTTTGAATTAATCTAGGATAATCTTGAGTGTTTTTTTTTGTTCTTTCATTGGAATTTCACTTAGTTGTCTTGCATTCTTTGGGTCAAAACACTTGCACACAACTTGAATAAAAATTTCTGGGTGAAACTAAGTAAAATATCCTTCTATTTATACATATCTTATCATTAATTTTTGAAATTCAAATAATACAAGCTAACATACAATCTAGGATTTGAAATCATTAAAATACCACCAAAAACCTATTCCTATGGGGGTCCTAGGTCTAAGTGAGGACCCATTCACCATGTGGTGAATGGGTCCTAGCTCACTTAACTAGGACACACTTTGGGGATTGTGATTGTAAGACATGTAGAGTTCGGGTATGGATGGTTAGGAAAATTTGAATCATGGATAAAATTATATCTAGATTGGGTTGTGTATTCTGGGAGGTTATAAGGCAAAAGGATTTGAGTTCACCAGAATGCAAGAGATCCTAGTATTGCACACACGATGGAAACAATGCCTATTTTTGAGAAATCCCATTCCTAAAAGTGGAAAAATAAGAGTAGAACAGAGTGTGGGAATAGGGTGATAAATTAATCATTTTGTATATATGGGAAAGTTCCTACACACTATCCTGATTCAAGATATTTTCTTGGCAAAAATAAAAAAAATTAAAGCCTAGAATGCTTCAACGTGTGATTGGAGTTGACCTTCATTGACTTCAATTGCAATTCTCTTACTAGTCACTACATTCCATGTTCGTTGGTGTGATTCATCCCTTGGATTTCCTCTCATGTATTTGTCTTATCCTATTTGTGACTTACTTCTATAAAAGGCTAGAGCATACTTCTTTTTAAGTTCAGGATTTGTGGATTTCATAAGAGCCAAAACTTCTCTAAGTTTTGTTCATTTTTCCTATTTTTTGAATCATTCTAGTCTAAAAACTTGTATGGACATAGATATAACCAATATTCAAGCCTATTTTATAGCTACCTATCTCATGAATCTTTGTAGCTAGTTTTGTTAGTCCAGCCAAACAAGACTGTGTGTTGCATCGTTTAAGGGTACATGCAGAACTTACTCGATGTCTAAACTAAAACCCCTCTCTTTAAAAGATCGCATCATTTTATATGTATTTGTGAATAATTTTGGTGAAGTATAAAGTGGTTTTCTTTGATTTGGTTAATTCTTTAGGGAATGCATGGAGAATAATGGGGAAAATTTTTAATTTTTAGTATTTTTAAGCTTTATTTTAGAATACATGTTTAAATTCTATAATTTTTAAAAAAAAATAGATGGATGGATGAAAATTTATTGAATGGATTTCATTTCCTATGAAATTGTTGAATGCTTAAACCTAAATCTACTTAAGTGATGGCAAACTTATTGATGTTCATGAAGTATTATTTCAAATCTTTTGATTTCATGATATTATTTTTTGATCTAACTGATAATCCAATGTCTAATATATATGATTTCAAATAAACATAGTCCCTTTAAGATTAACAAAAATATAACATCATACATTGAAGTGAACCTAGTATTGTCAAGACTTGACTATCGCAGACATGGGATTGAACTGAGTCAACCTTTATCCTCTCATACAGATCCCCTAGGATTGTCTTTGGTTAAGTCTTTCAAGAAGGGGAACTGGTGCGAGAAGGACCTGTCTATGTATTTTAAAACTTGTATTAGTCTTGTTTTAAAAGAAGGATTCTAAAGAAAAAATTATTGCAAGCTAGTGTTTCAATATGGAAGTTGAGAAAATTTTGGAAAATTTTAACCAAAGATTATATCCTTTGAGCTTACTCACCTTTGGTAGAGTCACCAAGTGTAGAATTCATCATACAACTAATGATGGTGAACTCGATTGTGAATTTTTTTAACTAGGGAAAGTTTGGCCATATGTAAGATGATTTTGTTAATAGAAGAAGTTCTAACTACTAAAAAATGGAACTGTTAATGAGAAATACCTACAACCCTAGTGGAATCGGAAATATTAAAAAATTATTTGATACATCATAATGGTTTGACAATTGTAATTATTAAAAAGAAAATCCTAACGTTTTGTAGGAAAATAAATGAGAATGTCGAGATTCAAAGACATCGCATTAGAAACGAGGAAATGGTATTTATGAGTTATCATTCTCCTTATACATGGAAAACAAAAATGAAGAAAAGGAGTGGAAAAATTGAGTGGGAGATGTGTGTATTTTTCTCCAAGTTGAAAATTCACAAGTTAAAAAAGGAAACTTTCCTGATTTTATGCACAATATAGAGTATGAAAATTTTAAATTTTCTCTCTTTGATAACAATATAAATTATGATATACCTTTTTCTAACAAAATGCAAAGTGAAGGAAAGACTAAAGACAAATATTTTCAGAAGAGAAAGCTGAGAAATGGACACATTCATTCATGGAAATGAACATAGTAAAGAAACAAGCAATGAACTAGGGTTCAAAGAAGGTAGAGTATGGTGATATCAGTCGAAATGTATGCAATCAACCTTTAATGAACCCTTTTTCATACATATGAGCCAAGTCATTCATAAGTAAACCTTTCAATTTATGATTATTAAATGTAAAAAAATTAGAAAAATTCATTGTTACGATAGAACTTTTGAAATTTTGTTGAATGAATTTAAGGATAAACTTGTAATTTTTACCAAAACAACAATGGAAATAGTCATTGAAATTAAAATAAATTGTTCCATTAGTATTAATCGTGATGCATGAGCATCCTTGGTTCTTGGAAATCTTGCATCAACCAAAAAAAAATTCATTTTAGTTTTGTTCTTGTTTAGTTCTTGTTCAGTTCAAGTTGGCAGATTCAATGTTTCATCATATTCTCTCACCAGACCTAGCGGATCTATATTTTCATCATGGACATGTTGATATTTCTTATTCCAATATTTTAGATCAATTTGATCTTTTTCCAGCAAGTTATCACTCCTGGATTAAGTCACAATTTCAAGAATTGACACCGAATAAGTTTCAAGCCTAATGACTAGTTTGATCTCTTGTGGATCTTTCCCGTAACTTGTAGATCCTTACAATGTGTTTTGAATTATTTCATGGAGTTTCCCAGACCTTAATTATTGGTCCAAACTTCACCCTATGCATGCACCGAGGAGAAATTCAAATTTGAGGTTGACCTATTTCATTCACATGTTACATTTTCCTTCATCAGAGATTGTGATGTTCTTTGGCCAATGCAGAAGATTCTAGATTTGTGGATATGATATAAAGCATTGTAATGATCATTATGATGGAAGAAGTGGATTAAGTAGATTAATGTAGATTTAATATGTAAGTTTTTAGCTCATGTTAAGGAGCATATGGGAATATTGTATATTGAGCATGTTGTATCAGGATTGTGAGCCGAATCTGTAAGCCTAGATGTTGCCGATTGATTGTAAATGAGATTTATGTTAATAAGAATGTTTGAATCTACATTTTCCTCCATATTCTATGTTGCTTCTATTGTGTGACTCTTGTTCCAATTCTATATTTTTCTCTTTGAGGACCCTCCTATCGTGGTTGCACCAGATTGGTATCAAAGTGAGATTCATTTTGTGAGAGATTTCCAGAGTTTGCAGAGTCCTATTAAAGATTATTGTGGGGTGGAAGATTGAGGATCCGACCTACATCTGTAGATGAATTATGCAAAGATGGTGGTAAGAAGAAATGGTAGAGGAAGTGAAGTGCGTGGAAATGCAGACCCATCTATGATGTGAGTGATGAAGAGGTAGAAGCACATGGAGAAAGGGAAATAGAAGATCAACATGGCCTGGATCAGGGAGAAGAGAGGTTCATAAGATCCCTAACTAGAGCGAATACTAAACCACATTTCAATCCACTAGATTATAGTGATAAGTAAGATTTAGATGAATTTCTTTATTGGATAATAAATATGGAGAAGTATTTTCATTTTGAAGGTACCACTGAAGAAAAGAAGGTGAAATTTTACTGTACAAAGTTGAAAGGACATGCATCCCTTTGGTGGGAACACTTGAAAATAGATAGGAAAAGAAGAGGAAATGAAAATATAAGATCATGGGATCGGATGGTGAATAAGTTAAAGACAAAGTTTATGCCTATAGATGGTTAGATCAGTTTGTTCTAAAAGTTGCAAAATGAGTCAACTGTGACGGATTATACTGAGGAGTTCTAAGAGTTGAATATCAGATCCAGAAATTCAGAGGATGAGATTGAACAAGTAGCCAGATATGTGAATGGCTTGAGGTTGTCTATACAAGATGAGATCAATTTGATCAAGTTATAGGGTGTGGAAGAGGCATATCAATGTTCCCTAAAAGTAGAAGAGAAGTTGAATAAAAGACATGAGCAGAGACAGAGAGGAAGAACTTTTACTGGAGGAGGAAGAGGATCTTTTCTAGATCTAAATAATGATAAGGAAATCAGTAAGAATGATAATTTGTATTATAGAGATGATGGAAACTCTTATGGGAGAGGAGGATATGGTGGTTACTGATGGAGCTTTCAAATTTTTCTCCTTGTTTGTCACTCAGGACCTCCCTTATGTCGTTGGTATTTCTTGGTGTTGAAAATTTTGAAGGGCTTGGGTTTTAGCCTTTTCTTCATCATAAACCCTAGTGCTCTTTTTCTGCCCTGGTTGAGGTTCTATTTGGACGTTACCTTTTTTAAGGGTTTCAAAATGACTTGTGCCCCATCATTTTGTCTAGACGTTGGCCCCTTCGGTTTCTAATTTTCACAACCTTCCGTAAGTTTTTATTTTTTCCTAAGTCTAGGCTGACCCTGTGCTTTGTCATTTTAAAACAACTTATGTTGTTTTCCATCTGCCCAGTGGTGTCCCCTTGCCTTTTTAATAAATATTTTATTTTGTAGAAGGTTAAATTTAGTGCTACCGTTGATCCATTTGCTACAGTTATCAACAATGCCCGCTATCCCATGATCAAGAATTATGGGATCAAGATATCACAAGCGGGTGCCATGTGCCCTTCCTAAAGGATGAAATCTGCATGACCATTGTTGTGCTATCTTTTCAAGACCGAGGGTGCTCGCCATCCCATGATCAATAATTCTGGGATCGCGATATCATGGGTGACTATCACGTGTCTCATCCGATGAGGACTAAGGAGTGAAAAAAGCATTAGACGGTTTTCAATATATTAAGGGACAGATTACTAATGCATTTGTAAGATGTACATGTTTTATTTCAACGTAGATGTTATAACTTCAAGGGAAAAGTTGCTCAATAGTTAAAGGAAAGGACGGCGATCAGTTTCAAGGAGTAGGATCTCTGATGAGAAAGATCAATGGTGCCCACCATCCTGCAATGGTGAATTGAAGGATTTCAATATCGCGGGCAACTGCCACATGGCATTCCTTTGTGACGTATGAAATGGTGGGCCCCCTACTACTGTGTTGGCAATTATGTTAGCCTATTTTGAAGATAGTCATCAATGATTTGATCAAACGGGAGGATCAACGACTCAAATTTAAATATGTATCAAATAAGGTTGGAGCCATTCGTGCAGCCTACGAGTGAGATTTAATGGTGGATGAGACATCTACTAGTGAAATTTGATCGACATAAAATCAATTTACTTGTCTCATTTTTATCACAAGGCATCCAAGTATTTTGTGAAAATAGTTTCAGAGCCAAAGGTGAAATTAAGAGCAATTGCAGTTAGAATTTGGAGTTTGTGCAAAAAGAGCCCTAAGTTTATTTTCTCTTTTTCCCAGTCATTCTGCACCTAAATTTGGGAAGGGGGTTTGCTATGCTTGTCACTGAGCTCATCAAAATCTTTTGTTAGGGCCATAGTTTAATCACAAATTGTGAGGAATTACAATATTTTCACTCTGTAATTTCCTATCTCTACTTAGTCATAGCCACTTAAAGTGTAACATTGTAGCGAAGCCCTAGTCTGTCTAAGATGGCGCCACCCAACCAACACTCTGGCCACATTGAATATTTGAAAATAAACATCTATGATGATTTCTTGGATCAATTTTCATTATCAACAAATGACAGAAGGATTGGTGTATTCTTGATGTGAGGGAAAATCCTAGGGGAGGTTTTGGTGTGTAATAGTTACAACATTATTTAAATTAGGGTTCCACTCATTGGCTTAGAGATGTTTAGATTATGGTATGGAAAGAGGAATTTTCCTCACCCTTTCTCAAATGGATGGATGTATGACATGTGTAAGCTGATTGTACCAAATGTGTTCTCTTATGTGAACTTACTTAGTGCAGTGGCCATGAGATATGACCCCATCACACGGGTAATTAGAGATAATGATGGAGGGGTGGTATTAGAAATTAACAGAGATGTTATCCAACAGAATTTTGATTTGAGTGAGCTGAGTGATGACTTGGTTCCTATTAATCTTGAGGAAATGAAACAAGAGTATGCAAAACTGAAATCTCTTTTTAGGGTTAAGCTGCTTCCACCCCATCTAGTTAAGGCAGGAGATTCATAATTTCATATTAGCCCTAGTGATCAGGAACCTTTCAGATTGAATTGTTTTGCAAAGCCTTTCCTGGCTACTTTATTTTCATTATGTCAACTTTTGGGTTCCAATCCTAGTGCAGTAATTCCTATTGCATACATGTTCATGGGTGTACAAATACAACGCCCTAACTTCTCTGTAATGTATGAATATGCTTCTTTCCTAGCTGAGAGGATAGATGAAATGCTATCGAAGCTGTAGAAAGGTGATACTGGTACTCAATTCTTTTGGTATTCTATGCTGATGCATATGTTTCTTTTTAGGAATGCTGATTTCTTTGCTAAGAAGATGAACTTAAGGAAATTAGTTGATGGAGAAAGATTGCCAGTATAGATATGGGCTACAGATTTTTCCTGAAATAAGGAAAACAACAGTTATGTGCAATATGATAATTGTTTTTCTTCTAGATTAAGGGCTAGATTGATGGTAAATGTACCTAGGATCCCTGAGGAAGTACATGATTTCCTAAGGCCGAAGGAGAGGAAGCTAGAATTGAGGGTTTTACATAACTGGGGTGACATTATCCCATACATAGTTAGCATTGTCTTGAGAATATATGGATTTCAGGGAACCCCTCACATACTGCCATACAATGTGCCACCAAGAATAGGGTTTGCAGAAGTCATGTGGTAGATGGGTTGTATTTATGAAGACAACCTTACTGGAAAGGGGAAGGGAACATTATTCCCAGATTATACAGTAGTGTCTGACTTTACATTTTCAAAGGGAGGCTGGACACATTTTGATAAATTCTTTGTTGATTACCATTTGAGATTTGGTCCAAGGTGACAACATGATCCTAAAGGTTTCTTTGCTCTTTTCAGAAAAAGAATAAAAGGTGAAAAATTTGCACATGAGTTCAATTTCCCTGAGGACCTGATAAAAAATGAATTTGATTTAGATAAGAAGGAATTGAACAAGGAGATATGGAGAGCTTATAGTAAGCTACTGGATATTTTGCATGAAATGGATTTGAAGTATGATCCATTGATGGAATTCACTCCATACCACAAGAAAACTAGTTTTCTAATGAAGAACTTCAAGGAGATTATGGACACCTTGACAACCAAAAAGATAAATTTAAGGCTAAGTTTGGGTATGCAAGGACAAAGTGATAGGCCAATTGAAACAAGGTCAGTATATCAGCCTACAAAAAGGTGACCCATCTATAGGAGGAAAAGGGATACTAGATTTGGTAAGGAAGAAGTAGACAGAAAGGGTAAGCAAATAATGAAGGCGACTCCATGACTAGGTCCAAAATTCAAAGTACCTGGGGTAGTCAAAATCATTGAAACAAAATCTTCACAAGAGCGCAGTCCCCCATCACCACCATCTGAGCCAAGCCCTAAGAGGCAAATAAATGATCACCCACTTGAGGATTTGACAGATGAAATTATTGTTATTGATCAGGACATGCAGGTTGGTACACCCTCTCCTCCTAGGTCAGCTGAGTTGGTTCTATCCGATTTGGACATGAAGGGTAAAAGTGTGCAAGATGCAAGAATGGAAGCTTTCAAGGAGTTCTTAGATGAAATTGCATTTGTAAAGACTCATGTATTCTTACAATTGGCAAGGAGAGAAGAGAACTAAGGCTTGATAGGTCAAATCAGGAAAATGATGAAGATGTAAAAGTTGAACTAATGGAAGAGTTCAAGAACATCACTCCTGAAGAAGGAAGATAACTAGTGAGTCAAGCTGGTGTTTTTATTTTTCCTGAATGGAACATCACAGATGCAGTGGATTTTAATGCCATTATGAAGTCCAAGAATCCTTTTCAAGATTTTGAAGAAGAAGTTAAGGTAGCATTGCAAAACTCTGCCTTCAGTGAGGAATATGAGACCTTGGCAATTTGGGCATTGGCTCCACAAGGGAGAAAATAAAATATTGCTAATATTAATCCAAATTTCAAAGGGGGATTAATAATAAAGAGGGCTTCAGAGACTTCAACCACTGAGGCCACTAATTTAACAATGAATGTGGCCAAGTTGGCCCAAAAAACTGCTGAAAGGTAGGAGGCTAAAAGAAAGAGCCTAATGGATAAATATAACATTTTGATTGAAGAATATAGTAAAATGCAATAGAGGAATATTGAGTTGCAAACTGAAGTAGAAAGGTTCAAGTATAGACATATTGGAGAAACATCCAATGCTCGAAGAACCAACACATTACCTCCCACAGCAGGGTCAATGCCTCCTGCTTCTCCAAATGTTTCTACACTAGGGTCTCCCATTCAAAATCCTAATCTCACCCCTCCTCTAGAACAAATTAATGAAGAAACGTAGTGCTTTGTTGATGCAATGAAGAGGCAGCTCATACAGAAAATTGATGAATTACAGACATCATTAAGGGTAAAAGAGGATGGTTTTCTTTTAAAGGAAAAAGAAATTGTTACTACTGTTTTGGAGCACTTAAATGAAAGGGTAGATAATAAATTTCCCTCTATACATTCTTTGTATTCTTTTTCGTTAGAAGCAATAAAGAATATTGATAGGGATTAGGAGATAGTGATTCCAATAATTGAAAATTGGATCCCTAGGGCCAATGATCTAGATATTATGAATAAAGCCTCAAGGTTTGATATAAATGATAGGCCCCAATCATTAAAGCCTACTCATATATTAGTAAAATAATTGTAAGGTTTTTAGACCTTACCAAATGATTTAAGTAGGAAGATTAGGGAGTTGGTAAATAATTTCAATGATTGGGGTAACACACTATTACCTTATATAATTGATGAGAATGGGGAAATCAGAACACTCCAACAATGGTAGGATCAAGCGAGTAAGGTCATAAATAATCAAATTAAAGTAATTTTTGATGACTCAGATTATAATTTGTTGGTGAATTGTATGGATAAGATTATTGGTACTGGCTCATTTTTGGAATCTTTTGAAAGAGATGCTAATTAGGTAGCGGTAAAGTATATGCCTTATAGTACAAAGGTAAGTGAGGTGATTAATTTTGACTAACCAACTGACGAAGAATACCAGAGGTGGGTGGTTAAGTATTTGAATGATGATCAATAAAGTGAGTGGGCTATCGATAGGTGGCAAATCAGATACTACAGTTACAACAATTCTAGTTTTGTGTTGATGGCTTTCTTGGCATGGGATTCGCATGGTTTTTTGTTATTGCATCAACCTTCCTCCATCGGCATGATGAACAAGAATATGCTCTAGGATGATTGTTGTTGTAACAATTTTTGGAATGTCATCAGGTGCCCTAGTCGGCTGGTGACATGTGTACTTTTTGGCTTGATGCTTTTTTGCTCCTTCATTTTCTATAAGAAGGATTTCAAGGCCAGAAGTATGTGTTAGCAAGTTAAAGAATTTTGATCAAGTATAGGTGAGGTTGCATAACAGATTGTAAAATCATATATTTCTAGAGAGAAATGCAATTGAGATTTTTGTGTCTTTTTTTAATAGGTTTTGAGTTCATGAAGATTTACTATTGCATAACAGTACTAGCATTTGAATTGAAATAATAAATTCAAGCTCATTTCTCTCCATTGTATGTGCATATCTGAACTTTGAATAAAATAACTAAGGGTTGTTTCATTCATCTCACTGTTGTGGTGTGTATGATTCTATTGTAGCTATTAATTCAAGGAATTAGTTAAAATGCTTCAATAGGATCATAGGCAGATATGTTTTGTATAAGGATTTGATAAGTAGTATTGAGTTAGAATACATATTGATGAAATTGTAATGCAATATTGTCAGGGACCATATATGCCATGTATTTCATCTGTTATAAACCTTTAAATGCTTATAAATTTGACTCCCCAATGGATATACGGCACTGATCTAGGTTGCATTCATTCTTGTGATTCAGTATTAGTGTGTCTTTTCTTGGAGCTTGCTGCAAATTGCAAATCAATGATTATTTTATATATTATGGATTTTGTTGTAGTCATCCCATGCTCCATATAGTTGATATTGTTGAAGAGTAGCCAATTCTATTCAATATTATCTTATTGTGTTGAGCTATTAAGTGGGATTATATGTGTTTATTTATGTTGTTTATGATAATGGTGCAGAGGTTGTAAACACATTAAGGGATTCCCCTCCCGGGTCTTGTAGAGCCCGAAGTGTACGAGGTTATTTTAAAGTCCTCATCAGTTGGTCCAGGTCCCTCGAGCTGCCCTCTATTGGAATTGGCAATTCCATAGGTAGATTAGAAGACCAACCTAGTTAACAGCATAAAAAGTAACCAACAAAATGGTGACTCTACTGGGGAACTAATTTTAAAAGGTTTCTTACTAGTGTGTCAATTGTCCATTTTGCATAGAGTTTTCATAATATGTTTGTGATTTTAAGGTTGAGCCTGTAGTTCTGTGTTAAGTTTGTCCACTTCTATTTTGATAAGTGTCAAGTTTTTGTTGTAAAGCACTTTTGTGTGCTATTAGTTTGAGGTTCTGAAGGTTCTTATATTCCAGTATGTTTCTTTACGTTTCTAATATTCCCAAGAAAATTGGGTGGCAACTCTGAAGTCTTTGCACCAGTGTGTGTTTTATTTTGAAAATTTTATTATACATAGAAAGAACTTTTGGACAAGTGTGAGGAATGAAGAACACAAGGTCATTCATGAAGAATCATCCGGAACACAAATTGGAAGGTGAAATTCCCAAAGCAAAGAAGAAGGTCTGGATAAAGAAGAAACTAGAATCTAGTAATGTTGCTCCTGCATCACAAGATCCTATATGCCAAGGTACACAATATTTTACATCCTATCCCCAAGAATCTTGATGAGGTGTCTAGAAATTCAGAGTCAGATAGTGGTGGATTTTTTGATTCATTATTTAATACACCAGTTCAAGATAATGTGACATGTCAGAATAAGGGGCTTGTTAGTGTTAAATATGTTGAAAAGAGAAGAGGTAGGAGTAGAAGTTGAAGCCATCACAGAGAATGCACCAGTGATGTGCCTCCTCCTCCTGCTGAAAATGATCTAAATCCTTGTTTTCTGAACATGTATTGGAAGGAGTAAATTTAATATATCTAGATGATACATCAAGTTCTGATGTGACTTTTCCCGACCCTAATGATATTTTTGGAGACATAAATTATTTGAGATGGGAAATCCAAGCACAAGCTGAGCTTAGAGTGAAGAGAGAAAAAGAGAAGGAAGTAACATTGAGGAGTGCTGTGATTGAAAGGGATAGGTTAATGTGACTGTTGGCAACAATGAAGCTTTTGAACCAAGATGAACTTGAACCAAATGTTGAGGGTCTGATTCTATAGAATATTGCTAATAAGGAAGTAAGGCATGTGCCTAAAGATACCCCAGTAGCCCACATTGATGCCCAACCTGAACCTGCATACCCAAAGCCCTTGAATCATGATAGGTCTCAACCAAGTAATACAAATCCTAAACCGACATTGCACAAAGGAAATAAAAAGGTTGAGGGGATTAAAATAAATGAGAAGGTGACTCCCCATCCTACTAAACAAGATCCCAAACCACATGTGTCATTTCAAACAGAATCTGCTTTAGAAAAGGCTAAGAAGGAGAGTGAATCTTTGGTAGAAGAGTTGGAAAGAGCAAAGATCGAGGATAAAAATGCATAAATGAAGAGGAAGATAAGTTTCCTAAAGATGGCAACTACATATGAGGTTATACAAGCCACAACCTCATCAAACCACCAAGATGCCTTAAAGGGCTATTCTAAAATTAATCCAGGCCCCACTGTAAATAATTTTGACTCGAAGATTCATGTAACTGGGTTTGTAAATCCAAATCAAGATGGTTTAAGAGTACAAGATAAAGGGTCTGGTGTGGATTCTCAGAGAATGAGGGATTATTTCAATGATGGCCTATATAGTTAGAAAGGTATAGGTCATTGTTCTTTGATGCTATTCTTGGTTATCCAAATCCTATCCCTACTGACTAGAGAGAAAAGATGAATAAGTTTGCTAGTAATAATGTTGTGACAATAGAGGAACACTTCAAAGCTTTCATGGACATGTTAAATGATTATGAAGTAGAACATGAAGATGTAATGAAATTGTTTTTACAATCCATGGTAGAATATGCAAGGGATTTGTATATAGAGGTTTACCTAATGCTATTATTGGGTCATGGGATGAGTTTGAAAAGTTTTTTAAAGAGCAGTATGGTGATAAAAATAATGCTAGTTTCATGTTGAATGAATTTAATAACATCAAGAAGTCATTGAATGAGCCTGTGATAGAGTTTAATTTGAGATTTAAAAAGGCAATGTATAAGTTGTTCCAAGTTTTGAGGCTTGATGAAAATGTTTGCTTAACTACATACTTTATTGCTTTTGATGCTAAAATGGCATATCTCCTAAGAGATAAAGACCCTCATACCATGAGGGATGCATTTAGAGTGGCTATAAATATTGAAAGTAATAGAAAAGCTTCTGGGAAGTATGGTAGGAGAGAAGAACCTGCACTTTTGAAAAATCCTAGGAATAAAATTGAGAATGTTCCTGTTGCAAAGCCTAAGGATGATGAAAAGTGGGAAAAGGTTTACAATACCCTAAAAGACATAAAGCAAACTGTTTCTAAGCAAGAAAAGGGTGTAGGAATTGAAAGGCAACCCTCTAATAAAAATGATAGGTCGCCTAGATTGTAAAATTATCCTTACAATACAAATTGGAAAGATGGAAAGCCAATATTGCCTAGCCAAAAGCCTAAAACTGATCAACAAACACTAGACCCCTTACAGAAAAATTCAATGAATATGGTAGTAGACCAACCATGGTGTGAAATGTGTCAACATCCTCATCATCAAAATTACTGTGGGGTTGCTCAATTGATTGTTGCTGAGGAAATTGAGGAGGACGCTCATGAGCAGACACCAGAGTGTGAGCAAGATGATGTAAATGTTTTTGGCTAGATCATACATTGATGAAGCAGAATGCTCTTCTGATGGTGAAATAAAGGAAGCTAATCTAGATAATCAGAGATAGAGAAATGAGATGTACCATCAATAGGTATTTTCTAATGAGGAAGATGATTTTTATCATAATGCTTGTAATATGGAGCAAGCTGAAGATTCAGTGTCTTTAAGGAGACTGTCGGAAGAGAAAATTGCAAGGTTTACTAAAAAAATGGCTGCCGAAATGAGAGGTTCACTCCAATTGAGAATTATAACTGTTGGTGGTGAACAAGGTAAACCCACTAGCTTATTTATCAAAGAGAAATAATAAAAACAAAGGTCTTAAGATTGACAACAAAAGGGATACTGTAAAAGTCAAAGAAGTTAAAGGTGATAAGATTTGGGAAAAAAGAAATGAGACCTCAAAGCTTCAAGAAGGTGTAATTGCACCAGTGGTGAAGAAAAAGGTGATTGCAAAGGTGACTGAACCTACTGCAGAGGATGACAAGCAAAAGGAGCTAGGAGGATGTAATCAGCCAGAAAGAAAGGAAAACGATGAAGGTATGATGTTTTAATTTGCCTAAATATACACCTGTGGATATGTTTCATGTTCTTTATTAGGTTAAAGTAACTATACCTTTACTAGAAATGATGAGAATAGATGAACACAAAGAGTAGGAAATAGCTCTAATCACAGATGTTGTTGGTAATAAGGCTAAACATGGAAGTGGTAAAGAAGTGAAACATAAAGAGAAAGAAAAGAAAGTGGAGGGAATAGTGTCACAAATTCCCCTTGTGTATTTAGGTAATTCTATTAACATGTGCCTCGAAAACATAAACCCCTTTTTCTTGAGTGTAGATATAAATGGGAAAACTCTAAGAAACTGTATGATAGATTCAGGGGCCTCAAATAATGTTATGCCAGTCAAAATAATGGAGGCAATGGTCTTGACAGTAGATACTACTCAAGGAAAATGTTATGCTATGCATTCAAGAGAAGTTCTAGTTATTGGAACTATCAAAGCATTGCCTTATAAGTTGACTCAATACCCTAACAAGGATTTAGTCATGACTATCTTAGTTGCAGACATCTCACCGCACTTTGTGATGCTTTTGTCAAGGAAATGGAGTGCATCAATGGGGGGTAACATGCAATGTGATTTGTCATTTGCTACTTTCTCTATTGATGGTAAGGATGTCAAAATTGAAAGAGAGTCAAAAGTACCTCATATGATCGAGCATGGTCCGGTTGAGAATATGACATGTTTTATTGACAGTGGTATAGATGAATTTAGGGTTGAGGAATTCCCTAGTAGTTGTAATAAACAAGTTGTATTGATTGATATGGAAATAAAACAATTCTCAGAATCTAATGATTTGTGGATTATGTATTTTGATGGTGCATGTTCAAAAGAAGGGTCTGGTGCAGGTGTTTTGTTACAGTCACCAAGTAAAAAGACATTCAGATTCTCTTTCACTTTGTTATTTGAATGCACAAATAACGTGGCGGAATATGAAGCCTTGTTATTAGGGTTGAGATTGGCTGAAAAACATGGTATCAAAAAAATCAAAGCAATTGGGGATTCTGAACTTGTGGTCTCTCAAGTTAGATCCAAATATGTATCAAAGAACAAGAGGTTAAAACAGTATAGGAATGTAGTTTGGGATGAACTGGAGAGAGGTCAAAACAAAGTGGCAAACTTATTAGCTAACATTGCATTAAAACCAGATGATATGACTTATGCTGGAATTTCAAAGGTTGAGGTGCAAACTAGGCCATCTATCCCTGATAATGTTAAAAATTGGAAAAAAAATTATAATGATGAAGATATATTAAAATTTTTGAATTGTGTGGGAGAATATGAAAATTAGGAAATTGACTTCGGAGCTTTTGTTGAAAGTATTGATGGTAAGGATATTGTATCTAAAAATGAAGTCATTCAGTTAAAGACAAACACAATTCCCAAGGGTCTAGTTGTATTAGAAAGAGTGTTTGAAAATCAAGACAAGACAAAGGATAATCATATTATTTCCCATCCTGACAACGTGGAGGAGATAAATCTTGGAATAGAAGCATCCCCAAAGAAGGTGTACATTGGAAAGAAAATATCACCAAAGGTGAGAAGGATGGTAATTGACTTATTGAGGAAGTTTAGGCATGTGTTTGCATGGTCTTATGATGATCTTAAGGCATATAGGGAGGATCTTTTTCAACATGAGATTCCTTTATGTGATGATGCTAAGTTGTTCAGACAAAAGCAGAGGCCTATTAATCCAACTCTAGCCCCCAAAATGCAAGAAGAATTAATGAAACTAAGGGATGCAAGTATCATCAAGCCAATTAGGCATTCATCTTGGGTATCAAACTTGGTATCGGTAAGAAAGAAGAATGGAGACATCAAGTTATGTGTAGATTTTAGGAATCTGAATATGTCTTCATTAAAAGACAATTATCCATTACCTAATATGGAAGTTATGTTGCAATGAGTGATAGGCTGTGAATTAATGTCTATTAGGGATGGTTTCTCTGGATATAATTAGCTCATGGTCAAAGAGTCTGAGCAATTTAAGACAACTTTCACTACACCATGGGGAACATATGTTTATGTAAGAATGCCATTTGGTCTAACAAATGCAAGGGATTTTTCAAAGAGCTATGGATGTGGCGTTTTCAGATTTCATTAACTTATTTTTGGTAATTTATCAGGATGACTTGATAACATATTCTAAAAAGGAAGAGGATCATTGTGAACATCTGGAGAAAGTATTCATTAGAGCCTTGGAGTATGACATTTCTTTGAATCCAAAGAAATGTGTGTTTGGAGTACAAGAAGGAAAACTATTGGGACATATAGTTTCCAAGGATGGAGTAAAAATTGATCCATAAAGAGTTATTACAATTGATAAAGTGCCACAACCCTGAACTGTCAAAGGAATCCAATCTTTCTTTGGGAAAATAAATTTCTTGAGGAGGTTTCTCACGAACTTTGCTGAGATAGTTCGCCCTATTTCCAAAATGCTCAAGAAAGGAGCCAAGGTTGAATGGGATGAGGAGCCTGTGCAGGCCTTCCAGGCCATTAAGCAAGCAATAAAGGAGGCTCCTGTGTTAAGAACCCCTAATTTTTCCAAACCTGTACAAATTTTCTCATTTGCTTCTTTCCACACAATTGTAGCTATGTTGTTACAAAAGAATGCAAAAGGTTTTGAACAACTTATAGCCTTTTTCAGTAAATCTTTACAGGTTGCAGAACTTAAGTATGATATAAATGAAAAATAGGCATATGCACTAGTATAAGTGGTGAAGGCTTTTAGACCTTATTTGATGGGAGCTACTGTAATTGCTTATGTTCCTAGTGCTGCTATTAAGGACATTTTCACATAGCAAGAGGTGTCTGGGAGAAGGTGTAGATGGATAAATAGGATTCAGGAATTAATATTTAGGTTCAGATTACTAAATTGGTAAGAGGACAGGGATTGGCCAAACTCATGGCCCAAAGTAATCTAGAAGAAAATCAGATAATTTGCTAGAAGAGGAGAATAGATCACATCTATGTTATATGGAGCATTCAGAATGGTATAGAGATGTGATATATTACTTGCAAAAAATGAAATGTCCTAATAACTTGAGTGAAAATGAGAAAGGGACATTGAAATTACATGCTATCAAGTATGTTATTGTAGATGGAAAGCTCTGGTGGAGAAATGAAGAGGGTGTCATTCTGAAGTGTGTTGATCAAGATCAAGCAAAAGAACTTCTGAGTGGAATGCATAGTGTAGTTTGTGGAGGACATTATATGGCTAAAACAACTGCACATAAGATAATGAGGGTTGGATTTTGGTGGCATTCATTTTTTAAGGATGCACACCAAGTAGTGAGGACATGTGATGCTTGTCAACGTTTCTCTGGTAAGTTAAAGTTTTCTGGCAACTTGCCTTTAAAACTAGTTATAGTACAAGCCCCATTCCAACAATGGGGTATTGATTTTGTAGGGGAGATAGCATGTGAATCTAGTGGAGGTCATTCATGGATATTGGTGGCCACTGATTATTTCACCAAGTGGGTGGAAGCAATTCCAGCAAAGAAAGCCACTAGTAAAGTGGTAATTGATTTCTTGATGAGCAAAATATTGACTAGATTTGGATGTCCAGAAAGGATTGTGTTAGACAATGCAATGTGCTTTAGATCAGAAGAATACATGGAATTTTGTGAAAAGAATAGCATCCAGATTTCTTATTCATCACCATACCACCCATAGGGGAATGGACAAGAAAAATCAAGCAATAAAAGCTTGATGAAGATTATTAAAATAATCCTGGATCAAAATAAAAGGGCTTGGGATTCTAAGCTGAGATTAGCAGTTTGGGAAAATAGGGTAACTATGAAGAAGGAAATAGGTTGTGCCCCATTTGACTTGGTTTATGGGATAAATGCAAGGTTACCCCAAAACAACTTAATGGAAATGTATAAGTTTGTCCAGATATATGATAATGAAATAAATGATGAAATGCAATTAAGAGTGGAAGCTCTTATAGAATTGGATGAAGCCAGGAGGGAAGAACAAAAGAAAAATGCTAAGTTGCAGTTCCAAGTAAAGAACTTATATGATAAGAGAGCAACCGTAAGGAGTTTCAAAAATGGAGATCTGGTCTTAATGTGGAATGCTAGACTGGAAGATAAAGGGAAACATGGGAAATTTGATGCAATTTGGTTAGGACCATTCCTGATTAATGATAAGTCGGGTGAAGATTTGTACTTCCTTCAAGAGATGATAGGAGATATTCTTGAACTACCAGTTCATGGACAGTTCTTGAAGTTATACTTTACTTGAAGTTTTATTTTCCATGAACAGTAGTTTAGGTTTGTATATATTGTATATGTCTTGTATATAGGTCGGTTGTTTTGTCCGAACAATTCCTTTTTGGTTGTCTTTGCCTCTTGGTTTGCTATTCCTGATATTCTAAATTCTTGCTTCATTCCTGTTGAATGAATGTCCCCAACTGGAGCCACTGATGGAGCTTTCAAATTTTTCTCCTTGTTTGTCACTCAGGACCTCCCTTATGTCATTGGTCTTTCTTGGTGTTGAAAATTTTGAAGGGCTAGGGTTTTAGCCTTGTCTTCATCTTAAACCCTAGTGTTTGTTTTTTGCCTTGGTTGAGGTTCTATTTGGACATTACCTTTTTGAAGGGTCTTAAAATGAATTGTGCCCCATCGTTCCATCTAGAATTTGGCCCCTTCAATTTCTAATTTTTGTAGCCTTTCGTAAGTTTTTATTTTT
Source organism: Sequoia sempervirens (assembly GCA_007258455.2). Classification (NCBI taxonomy): domain Eukaryota; kingdom Viridiplantae; phylum Streptophyta; class Pinopsida; order Cupressales; family Cupressaceae; genus Sequoia; species Sequoia sempervirens. Next base: position 148,646,688 of record VDFB02049217.1, read on the forward strand.
TCCTAAGTCTAGGCTGAACCCGTGCTTTGTCATTTTAAAACAACTTATGTTGTTGTTTGTCGTCCACCTAGTGGTGTCCCCTTTCCTTTTTAATAAATGTTTTATTTTGCAAAAGGTTGAATTCCGCACTACCATTGATCCATTTCCTACAGATATCAATGACGTCCACTATCCCGTGATCATGAATTATGGGATCACAATATCATGGGCGGGTACCACGTGCCCTTCCTAAAGGATGAAATCTGTGTGACCATTGTTGTGCTATCTTTTCAAGATCAACGGTGCCCACCATCCCGCAATCAAGAATTATGGGATCGTGATATCACGGGCGACTGCTGCGTGTCTCGTCCGATGAGGCCTAAGGAGTGAAGAAAGCGTTAGATAGTTTTCAATATATTAAGGGACGGATTACTAATACGTTTGTAAGATGCACATGTTTTATTTCAACATAGATGTTATAAATTTGAGGGAAAATTTGCTCGATAGTTAAAGGAAAGGATGACAACCAGTTTGAAGGAGCAGGATCTCTAATGAGAAAGATCAATGGTGCCCGCCATCCCATGATGGTGAATCAAAGGATTGCGATATCGTGGGCAACTTCCACATGGCATTCCTTCATGGTGTATGACATGGTGGGCCACTTACTACTATGTTGGAGATTATGTTAGCCTATTTTGAAGAAGACCCTTGATGATTTGATCAAACTGGAGGATCAACGGCTCAAATTTAAATATGTATCAAATATGGTTGGAGTTGTTTGTGCAGCCTATGAGTGAGCTTTAATGGTGGATGAGACATCTACTAGTGAGATTTTATAGACATAAAATCAATTTACTTGTCTCATTTTCATTACAAGGCATCCAAGTATTTCGTGAAAACAATTTCAGAGCCAAAGGTGAAATTGTGAGCAATTACAGCCAGAATTTGGAGTTTGTGCAAAAAGAGCCATAATTTTATTTTCTCTATTTCCCATTCATTTTGCACCTAAATTTGGGAAGGGGTATTTGATATGCTTGTCATTGAGCTCATCGAAATCTTTTGTTAGTGCCATAGTTTAATCATAAATTGTGAGGAATTGTAGTATTTTTACTCTATAATTTCCTATCTCTGCTTAGTCATATCCACGTGAAGTATAACATTGTAGCGAAGCCCTAGTCTGTCTAAGGTGGTGCCACCCAAGCAACACTCTAGGCACATTGAATATTTGAAAAAAAACTTATATGATGATTTCCTAGATTAATTTCCGTTATCAACAAATGACAAAAGGAAAGGTGTAGTGTTGATGCGAGGGAAAATCCTAGGGGAGGGTTTGGTGTGTAATAGTTACAACATTGTTGATGCTAGGGTTTGACTCACTAGCATAGAGATGTTCAGATTATAGTATGGAAAGAGGAATTTTCCTCACCCTTTCTTGAATTGATGGATGTATGAGATGGGTAAGATGGTTGTACCAAATGTGTTCCCTGATGTGGACTTACTTAGGGCAATGGCCATGAGATATGACCCCATCACACAAGTAATTAGAGATAATGATAGAGGGGTGCTATTAGAAATTAATAGAGATGTTATCCAACAGACTTTTGATTTGAGTGAGCCTAGTGATGAGTTGGTTCCTATTAGTCTTGAGGAAATGAAACAAGAGTATGGAAAACTGAAATCTCTTTTTAGGGTTAAGTTGCTTCCACCCCATTTGGTTAAGGCAGGAGGTTCACAATTTCATATCAGCCCTAGTGATCAGGAACTTTTCAAATTGAATTGTTTTGCAAAGCCTTTCCTGGCTACTTTCTATTCATTATGTCAACTTTTGGGTTTTAATCGTGGTACTGTAATTCCTATTGCATACATGTTTATGGGGGTGCAAATACAACACCCTAACTTCTTTGTAACGTATGACTTTGCTTCTTTCCTGGATGAGAGGATAGATGAATGGCTGTCGAAGCTACAAAAAGGTGATACTAGTACTCAATTCTTTTGTTATTCTATGCTGATGTATATGTTTTTGTTTAGGAATGCTGATTTCTTTGCTGAGAAGATGAACTTAAGGTAATCAGTTGATGGAGAAAGATTGCTAGTACAGATATGGGCTGCAGATTTGTCCTATAATATGGAAAATAGTAGTTATGTGCAATATGATAATTGTTTTTCTTTTAGATTAAGGGATAGATTGATGGTAAATGTACCTAGGATCCTTGAGGAAGTACATGATTTCCTAAGGCCAAAGGAGAGGAAGCCGGAATTGAGGGTCTTACATAACTAGGGTGACATTATTCTGTACCCAATCAGCACTGTCTTGAGAATATATGGATTTCAGGGAACCCCTCACATACTGCCATACAATGTGCCACCAAGAATAGGGTTTGTAGAAGTCATATGGTAGATGGGTTGTATTCATGAAGACAACTTTACTGGAAAGGGGAAGGGAACATTATTCCCTGATTATATAGTAGTGTTTGACTTTACATTTTCAAAGGGAGGCTAGACACATTTTGATAAATTCTTTGTTGATTACCATTTGAGATTTGGTCCAAGGCAACAACATGATCCTGAAGGTTTCTTTTCTCTTTTCAGACAAAGAATAAAAGGTGGAAAATTTGCACGAGTTCAAGTTCCCTGAGGACCTAATCAGAAATGAATTTGATTTAGATAAGCAGGAATTAAACAAGGAGAAATGGATAGCTTATAGTAAGCTACTGGATATTGTGCATGAAGTGGATCCAAAGTATGATCCACTGATGGAATTCACTCCATACCACAAGAAAATTAATTTTTTAGTGAAGAACTTCAAGGAGATTATGGACACCTTGACAACCAAAAAGATAAATTTAAGGCTAAGTTTGGGTATGCAAGGACAAAGTGATAGGACAATTGAAACAAGGTCAGTATATCAGCCTAAAGAAAGTCGTCCCATCTATAGGAGGAAAAGGGATACTAGTAGTGATGAGGAAGAAGTAGATAGGAAGCGGAAGCAAATAATGAAGGCGCCTCCACGTCCAGGTCCAAAATTCAAAGTACCTGGGGTAGTTAAAATCATTGAAATAAAATCTTCACAAGAGCGTAGTCCCCTATCACCTCCATCTGAGCCAATCCCTAAGAGGCAAATAAATGATCACCCACTTGAGGATCTGATAGATGAAGTTATTGTTCCTGATTAGGACATGCAGGTTGGTATGCCCTCCCCTCCTAGGTCAGCTGAGTTGGTTCTATCCGATTTGGACATGAAGGGTAAAAGTGTAAAAGATGCAAGAATGGAAGCTTGCAAGGAGTTCTTAGATGACAATGCATTTGTAAAGACTCCTGTATTCTTTGAATTGGCATGGAGAATGAAATTTGAAGAGTATCAAAATAAATGCAAGGAGAGAAGAGAACTGAGGCTTGATAGGTCAAATCAAGAAAATGATGAAGAAGTAAAAGTTAAACTAATGGAAGAGTTCAGAAACATCACTCCTGAAGAAGGAAGACAACTAGTGAGTCAGGGTGGTGTTTTTATTTTTCCTGAATGGGACATCGTAGATGCAGTGGCTTTTAATGCCATTATGAAGTCCAAGAATCCTTTTCAAGATACTGAAGAAGTTAAGGCAACATTGCAAAACTCTGCCTTCAGTGAAGAATATGAGACCTTGGAAATTTGGATATTGGCTCCACAAGGGAGAAAACCAAATATTGTTGATATTAATCCTAATTTCAAAGGATGATTAATAATAAAGAGGACTTCAGAGACTTCAACCACCAAGGCCACTAATTTAACCGTGAATGTGGCAAAGTTGGCCCAAAAAACTGTTGAAAGGGAGGAGGCTGAAAGAAAGAGCCTAATGGAGAAATATAACATTTTGATTGAAGAATATAGTAAAATGCAACAGAGGAATATTGAGTTGCAAACTGAAGTAGAAAGGTTCAAGTATAGACATATTGGAGAAACATCCAATGTTCCAGGAACTAGCACATTACCTCCCACAACAGGGTCAATGCGTCTTGCTTCTGTAAATGTTTCTACACCAGGGTCTCCCATTCAAAATCCTTCTCTCACCCCTCCTCTAGAATAAATTGATGAAGAAACAAAGTTCTCTATTGATCCAACGAAGAGGCAGCTCATAAAAAAATTGACGAATTATAGACATCATTAAGTGTAAAAGAGGAGGGTTTTCTCTTAAAGGAAAAAGAAATTGTTACTACTTTTTTGAGCACTTAAATGAAAGGGTATATATTAAATTTCCCTCTATACATTCTTTGTATTCTTTGTAGTTAGAAGCAATATATAATATTGATAGGAATTAGGAGATAGTGATTCCAATATTTGAAAATTGGATCCCTAGGGCCAATGATCTAGATATTTTGAATAAAGCCTCAAGGTTTGATATAAATGAGAGACCCCAATCATTGAAGCCTACTCATAAATTAGTAAAATCATTGCAAGGTTTTTAGACCTTACCAGATGATTTAAGTAGGAAGATTAGGGAGTTGGTAAAGAATTTCAATGATTGGGGTAACACACTGTTACCTAATATAATTGATGAGAAGGGGGAAATCAGAACACTCCAACAATGGCAGGATCAAGCGAGTAAGGTCATAAATAATCAAATTAAAGTAATTTGTGATGAATCCGATTATGACTTTTTGATGAATTGTATTGATAGGATTATTGGTACCAGTTCATTTTTGGAATCTTTTGAAAGAGATGCTAATCAGGTAGCAGTAAAGTATATTCCTTATAGTACAAAAGTAAGTGAGGTGATTAATTTTGACTGGCCAACTAACAAAGAATACTAGAGGTGGGTGGCTAAGTATTTGAATGATGATGAGTAAAAATAGTGGGCTATTGATAGGTGGAAAATCAGATGTTGCAGTTACAACAATTCCAGTTTTGTGTTGATGGCTTTCTTGTTGTAGGATTCACATGGTTTTTTGTTATTTCATCAACCTTCTTCCACCGGCATGATGAACAAGAATATGCTCTAGGATGATTGTTGTTGTAACGATTTTTGGAATGTCATGAGGTGCCCCAGTTAGCTGGTGACATGTGTACTTTCTGGCCTGATTCTTGTTTGCTCCTTCATTTTCTATAAGAAGGATTTCAAGGCCAGAAGTACATGTTAGCAAGTTAGAGAATTTTGATCAAGTTCAGGTTAGGTTGCAAAGCTGATTTTAAAATCATATGTTTTTAAAGAGAAATGTAATTGAGAGATTTGAGTCATTCTATAATAGGTTTTGAGTTCATGAGGATTTAATGTTGCATAATAGTACTAGCATTTGAATTGAAATGATAAATTCAAGCTCATGTCTCTCCACTGTATGCGCATATCTAAAATTTGAATAAAATAACTAAGGGTTGTTTCATTCATCTCACTGTTGTGGTGTGTATGATTCTATTGTAGCTATTAATTCAAGGAATTAGTTAAAATGTTTCAAGAGGATTATAGGTAGATATGTTCTATATAAGGATTTGATAAGTAGTATTGAGTTAGAATACATACTGATGAAATTGTAATGCAATATTGTCAGGGACCTTATATGTCAGGTATTTCATCTGTTATAAACCTTTAAATGCTTATAAATTTGACTCCCCAATGGATATATGGCACTGATCTAGGTTGAATTCATTCGTGTGATTCAATATTAGTGTGTCTTTTCCTGGAGCTTGCTACAGATTGAAAATCAATGACTATTTTATATATTATGGATTGTATTGTAGTCATCCCATGCTCTATATAGTTGATATTGTTGAAGAATAGCCGATTCTATTCAATATTATCTTATTGTGTTGAGCTAATAAGTGGGATTATATGTTATTATTTATGTTTTTTATGATAATGGTGTAGAGGTTGTAAACACATTAAGGGATTACCTTCCCGGGTCTTGCATAGCCTGAAGTTTGGGAGGTTATTTTAAAGTCCTCGTCAATTGGTATAGGTCCTTTGAGCTGCCCTTTATTGGAATTGGCAATTCCATAGGTAGATTAGAAGACCAACCAGGTTAATAGCATAAAAAGTAACCAATGGTTACTAGAATGAGGGTTATAGAAAAGATGATAGAGGATAGGAGAAAAGAGTATTCAAGGGAACTTATTTTAAGTGTGGTGAAGGACATAAATCATTTGAATGTAATCAGGGAGACATAAGAAAAAAAATAGAGAACAGTAGAAAGAAAAACTTTGTTGAGGAGGATCATGTTGGATCATCTAACAAACCAGAAGATGGAGAAGTTTTTGTGAATAGAAAATTATTGTGTCAAAGTGAGATGGAGCAGAAGCAGTTGTAGAGAAAGAATTTCCTTCAGACTAGATGCAAGGTAGCTAGTAAATGTTGCAAAGTGATTATTGACAGTGGAAGCTCAAAGAACTTGGCTTCTAAAGAAATGGAAAACAAATTGAACTTGGAAAGATTGAAACACCTGAATCCCTATCAAATATCATGGATTCAATATGAGCATAAGATACAAGTAAGTGAACAATGTTTGGTGAAATTGAAGATATGAAATTATCATGATGATGTTTTATGTGATATCATGCCTATGGATGTATGCCATGTTTTGTTGGGAATACCTTGGAAGTATGATGGATAGGATATTCATGATGAAAAGAAGAATACATATACCATTGTTGCTAATGGGATGAAGCAAACTTTGTTTCAATTGGAGGATGTCCCTAAAGTTGAGGTATGTACAAATGCTAGAGTTTGTTTGGTTGATGGAAGGAGATTTTTGGATGGACTAAGACATGAGAACATGTGTTATTCCTTGGGTCCTAAGAAGGTTGAACACTTGAAGCATGTAGAAGAACAACCATAAGAGATAAAGGAATTGCTGATAGAGTATGAGGAGATTATTTCAGATAATATACCTAATGTATTTTCACCTGTGAGGAGTATTAATCATTGCATGGATTTTATTCCTCAAGCAAGTTTTCCTAATAAAGCAACACACGAGATGACACTGACAGAGAATGAAGAGTTGAATAGACAAGTGCAAGAGTTGTTGAGGAAGGGTTTGATCAGGGAAAGCTTAAGTCCTTGTGCACTACCTGATGTGCTAGCACCTAAGAAGGATGGTGAATGGAGGATGTGTACAAACTCTAGATCCATAAACAAAATCATAGTGAAGTATAGATTTCCTTTGTGCCAGATGGATGACATTATTGATTGTTTGAGTGGAGCTAAATAATTTACAAAGATAGATTTGAAGAGTGGATATCATCAAATTAGAATCAGAGAAGGGGATGAGTGGAAGATAACATTCAAGACAAATGAAGGATTCTATGAGTTATTGGTGATGCCTTTTGGACTAACAAATGCACCAAGTGCTTTCATGAGGCTAATGAATAAGGTGTTGAAGAAGTCCTTGGTTAACTTTGTGATTGTTTACTTGGATGACCTCTTGATTTTTAGTAAGACTAGAGAAGAAAATTTGTTGCATATAAGACAAGTTTTGCAGAGGTTAAGAGAAGAGCAGTTGCCGATAAATATTAAGAAGTGTAGTTTCATGAAGAAATAGTTGGTATATCTGGGATTTTTGATATCTGTGGATGGATTGAAGATGGATACTGAGAAGGTAAGATGAATTGTTGAATTGCCTACACTGGAAAAAATTGGAGAGGTAATATCATTTCATGGATTGGCTAGTTTCTACCAGAAGTTCATTAGGAATTTTAGTTCTATTTGTAGTCCTATGACAAAAACAATGAGAGGAGATAAGAAGGATTTTAGGTGGACATCTGGAGTAGACGTGAGTTTTGAGTTGTTGAAATAGAAGGTGACTGAGCATCCTATGTTGTATTTACCAGACTTTAATAAGGTACTTTAGGTAGACTATGATGCAAGTGGAAATGCAATTGGAGCAGTATTAAGTCAAGAAGGAAGACCAATAGCTTATTTCATTGAGAAGTTGAATGATGCTAGGAAAAGGTATTTAGTGTATGACCAGGAGTTTTATACCAAAGTTCAAGCCTTGAGGAAGTGGATACATTACTTGTTTCCTAAGGATTTTGTGTTGTAAATAGATCATTAGGCATTGCAATATTTGAATAGTCAAGGTAAGTTGAATCAAAGACACATGAGATGGGTAGAATTCTTGTAGAGTTATACTTTTGTTTTGAAACATAGGAGTGGAAAGTCATAAATTTTTTGATGCTTTGAGTAGGAGAAGGAATTCACTAGTGGATATGAGGGTGGAGGTATTAGGCTTTGATGAATTTAAGAAATTGTATGAGGAAGACCCTTATTTTGCAGAACCTTGGAGAGCTTGTAAAGAACCAGTCTTAGAGGATATGATTCAGTGGTTAGATTATTTCATTGAGGAGGATATGTTTTTTAGAGGGAATCTATTGTGTGTACCCTTGAGTTCAATGAGGGATAGCTTGGTGAAAGAAAAACATAGTGGAGGATTGTCAGGACACTTTGGAATTGATAAGACAATAGCATTGGTAAGTGAGAATTACTTTTGGCCAAAGATTCATAAGGATGTTAGGAAATTTGTATAGAGTTGTAAAGTTTGTCAAGTTGCAAAAGGAAGCAGTCAGAATGTTGGATTGTATAATCCTTTGATAGTTGAGAGACCTTGGGAGGATATCAACATGGATTTCATACTTGGTTTGCCAAAGACACAGAGAGGTAATGATTCTATATTTGTGGTGGTGGATCGATTTTCTAAAATGGCACATTTCATAACTTATGAGAAGAAAATAGATGCAGTACATGTAGCAGACTTGTGATTCTATATTTGTGGTGGTGGATCAATTTTCTAAAATGGCACATTTCATAACTTATGAGAAGAAAATAGATGCAGTACATGTACCAGAGTTGTTTTTCAAGGAAGTGGTAAGATTGCATAGATTACCTAGGAGTACTGTTTCAGAAAGAGATACAAAGTTTATTGGTTACTTTTGGAGGACACTTTGAAAGAAGTTAAAAATAGATCTAAAGTTCACTTCTACTTTTCACTCGAACAAACTAATGTACATAAAGAGGTAGTAAACAGGAGTTTCAGGAATTTGCTGAGATCTTTGGTTGGAGAGAAGACCAGAAGTTGGATTTAGTCCTTGTACAAGTAGAGTTTTCTTACAATAATTCAGTGAATAGGAGTACCAGAAGGACACCTTTTAAGATTGTTACTAGATTTCATCCTAGAGGTATATCAAAGTTGTGATACATCTGTTGGTTTGTTTTTTTACTACAACCAGGTTTGTCTTCTAATCTACCTATGGAATTGCCAATTCCAATCAAGGGTAGCTCAAAGGACCTGGACCAACTGACGAGGACTTTAAAAAGTCTCCTACACTTTGGGCTTTGGAAGACCTGGGAGGGTGATCCCTTAATGCTTTTACAATTTTTGAACTATTATCATAAACATCATTAACAACAACAGATAATATCATTTAATAGCTCAAGATAATAGGATAATACTGAATCGAATTGGTTGTTCATCAGTAATATCAATTATTTGGAGCATGAGATAACTACAATACCTAGGGATTTAAGATGATTTTTAATTTTGAAGATCTGGAACCAAGCTGAGAACAACAGAAGTATAACACTTGACCAGTGCCAAAAAATGGGCTATGGAGTCATACAACCAACATTCATCCCACAGTGTTGAAAATGTTATGAAGATCCTTGCAAATGTTATCACATTACGACAACCAAACCATTGAAGTTTTATCTGATAACTCTTCTTATAAATTCACCTGAAACATAGTACTCCTGTCACATGTGCTTAAGCAATTACACTATCCTTTGAACAAAAGGAAATAATAAATGCAACTTGTGCTTCATTAAAGCAATTACATTATTCTCATAATAGAAGACAACAACATATATCACTCTAATGCAGCAAATGTGCATGAAAAGACTTAGATAATGTTATTATTGAATCTAAAAGAGTAATACATCTCATAAATGGAGATAATTATCAGCTAAAATAAAAATGAAAGCACAATTCAGAACACACACTTTCAGATTAATGACTCAATTACAATCATCCTAGCATTATAGTTCTACCCAGAGCTTCTACGTGACTTGCAGAGCTTTAAAAAATTGGAATCCCAGCCTCCTTTTTTACAATGAGAGAAAAAGAGAATAAAAGAGAAACAAAAGTATCCCTAAGATCAATCTAATCCATAGATGCAATCTAGAAAATTCTCCCCTATTGATCAAAAAAATTTCTCAAAGCATCTCTCATCTCTCTTCTAACTGAATTTGCCTCTTCATTTGCCTTTGTTGTCTGTTGTGAAGCAACAAAAAATTCTGCCATGTGATGAATTCACAACTCATTTACCAGCTACGTGAAAAATGCCTTCATTTCTCGTGAAAATTTTATTTTTCCCTTATGCAATGCTCTGGCTGCAAATATTTTACTTTATCAAAGTGAAATATTATCCCCTTCTGCACTTTAATATATGTTGCTGCATATTACTTTATTCATATATTAAAGTTCCATAACTTTAATATTAACCTCGTTGTCATTTTATAAAGTGAATAAATTCACTTTATTTGTTGCACCCATTTTTAATTTATTCACTTCTCGTGAATAAAATATTTAACACAATGAATATCCCCTACGTATTTTCACATGCATTTTATGAGGCAGAATATTTCACCCATGTTCTCTATCACATTCACTAAATACTTTCCAAGAAATATTTTTTAGTTCACTTTAAAAGTGAAAACCTTTACCTGTGCATATATTTCATTTTACAACATTTTCTCTTTTACCTGTAGAGCACTTTATCCTCTCAAAGTCTCATTTTTAAAATTTTACCTCCCCACCAGTCTTCGGGCCCACCTGTTTCTTGAAATATTTTAATTTCACTGTGTCGAGCAAATTTTATCTTTTCAAATGCTTAGCTTTTGAAGAAAGAAAAATGAAATATTAAAAGAATTATTACCCTACCCATTTAAAAAACTAGACCCATGAACGAGACTTGACCTGGGCCCACTACCACATGTCGTTCGCTCGCTATTTCACAGAAAGAAAAAGCCTGCCTTTTAAAGTCTGCGAGATAGCAGGGTAACCCTTGAAACATTAATATTTTCATTGGGTTACAAATAGTGTTTCATGCATTATTTTTTCTTCACTGGGACCCACCTCATTTTCTCCTTAAAGCCTTCAAAAAAAATTTCACGAGCTAACAAAAGAGCATTTAAATCACTAAAATATCAGGCCTCTTTCAAAACTTTACCCTTACAAATACTCTAGGCCTCGCTTGCCACATGGTAGCAGCCCGCAATCTCGCCATGATTAAAAAGAACACATGTTTGGATCCTAAACTAGCGGGGGATGGTGAGGATCAAGCTACATCTTCACACTCTTTCTCCACCATAGATTTTGTTCCTAGCTTCTTTGTTGCCCTAATCTCTTGGTGTGTATTCTCTGCAACTCTTTTGCTCAACAATGGCTGCACAAACACAACACGATTCTCTTCGATTGCTCAAACCCTCTAGCTACCAACTACATACATGTTTACCAATCTTTTATTTGAATGGTGGTGCCATTAATTTAGAAAAAAACATTTCATACTCTGCAGTCTATGTGCCATTTCCTAAATCATTTTCAACATTTCATGTTGAATATTTTCCTTGCATTGGTGAATATGGCACTCCATGCTTTGATGAAAGCCTCTGGAAATCCCTCAATGCAGCCATAATGCGTTCCCTCTCATCATTTGGCATAAGCTTCTCCCATTCACTGTGTTGCATTTGACTTCTTGTTTCAATCAAATTTATCTCATAGTTGCAAAAGACTTTTCAACAAATATATTTCCTACATATTACTTTTCTTTAGTGTTGTAAAGGAATTTTATCAAACAGGTCACATGCCTTGCTTTAATCACTGAAACATTACATATGACTGGGGATGTCTACCAACATTGCACAAAATACTCCATTACAACCAGCTGCCACTCTACATTATACTCAACTTCACAATGTACTCAATCCCTTTTGTAGATGCGTTGCCTCCCAAACAACATGATAGTAATCTCAAATTTCACGTGAATAGATTTGCACTGCACCACATTCTGATCCCTCAAGATGGCTACCATGCCACTCATTTTTAATCACCATTACCATCTACCTGAAAGTCTTTAAATACCTTTCAACATCTTCATTTTGCGTTGCTATACCCTTTAAACAGTACCGGTGGCTGCTCATATTCGCATATTTTGCTTCGAACGCACCTTTCAACAAATTCATGTTTTGGGCATATTTTGTAGGTGTATGGTTTTTCTTGTCTCCAATCGAGCTCCTTCAGTTCCATTAACATTTGCTTGAAAGTTACTATTACCATTCTATCTAGTGCATGGCTTTCCAATCACTGGTTGTGCCTTTACATCTGACATTTGCATTTCTTTGGAAGTTGTAGAGGCCTTTTCAACTGATTCGTGGTCTCTCTTCTCTCCACATTCTACACGCCAGCAACTAGAGAGGATGGTGTTCCTGCCATGTGCATTTGTTTGAAATTTTCAAGCTTTTCAACATACATTTTTTTTGTGTATAGTGGTGCCCACCTCATTCAATGCACTCGCAGCATTTCCTCTTAACTGGCATGGTTTCCTTTGTGAAAATTCTCTGTTAACATATTCACTATGTTGTCTATACATTGCAATATTTTACCCTAAGCCAATGCCAGCATCAAATAATCAAAGTTTCCTCACACTACAGTGCCCACTGTATACTTATTGCTCTCCTTAAATATGCTTTGAGGGATGTCCATACCATTCTCCAGACATGGCGTCCCATACTCATTTTCTTGAAAAATTTCTTATGCCTTTTGTGCGCCTATTATGACTGTTGCACGTGACATTCTATGCCATCATGTTTGCTTGAAAATCTCTAAAGGTTTCAATAAATTCACACTATACATGCATTTTTTGCAGTGGGGTGTTCCATCCAAACAGTCAACCAACTCTAAATGCAATTGCTCAGAGATTTCTAAAGTCCTTGCAAACAAACATTTTGCTTCAGAGTTTCTATAGTTTTCTCCACAAATGTGCCTCAAATCTACCTTATGCAGTGTGCTGCAAGTACCTCCCTTTCTTGTGGAATGCCATGCAAATTCATTTGTTCAAAATTTTCTAAAGAAATTTTCAATGAATGCATCTCATGTGTGGGCTATAGCTATGGCATTTTCCTTTTCTTTGCTTTGATGGGTGCACATATTTCTTGATTCATAGTTCCTTGCTTAGCTTAGTAAGAATGCACTTGCTTGAAAGTCTCAAAGACTTTGCAACATATCCATTGTATGTGAAGGCTGCAAGCCTTGGAGTCTCAATGAGATTATATTTACTAAAGGTTCAATTTTGTCAAACTATGACAACCCCTATTCAATGAAGGACACATCATCTTCAGTAATCATTAAAACATCTGCATTTAAGCTCCTTCAGGGTATTTGAAGCAAGAATAATAGTGTTGTGACTTTATCCCAAAGTAACCTGAGTAAAGCACCATCTTCAATCTCTGCACTTTGAAACCATAGCATTTAAAACTGTTATTTAGCTTCCCAAGGGTTGTATGATTGAAGGCATTTGGATTAAAAAATCCCTTTCCACACAAATCATCCTCATTTCAAACTATAGGAGCATAAATTGACAAGCATTGATGTGAACCACTAGTAAAAATTTCTAACTTATCAATTCACCCATGTCTTCTATTCTCACAACGATGACTGAAAGTTTCCTCCAAAGAATTCCATAATAGTGTAAAGCATGTTGGGCCCCATGTGGCTTGATTAAAAAAAAAATCATTTTGAAAGAAATTTTGTGCAGGATTGAATCTCTTGAAGCCTTTGAATGCTTCAAAGGTGAAAAGGTGAAATGGGTTTGCATTAAAACTCACTTTTTGACATGTTTACAAAATGTGCAAAACTGGCCAAGTAATCTCTGGAATCAACTTTGAAAACTGGTCAAACGACCTCCTGGAGCCATGAAAACTTGCAGGAATGTAGCCATTGGTCTAGAGAATTCAATCCAATATATGGCTTAGAGAAATCCATCATGAGGAAAAATTTATTAACTGTAAAAGCTTCCCTCTCAGACTTTTTTGCAAATGTAGTTGTTCAGAACCAGTTAAAAATCAAGAGATCACCTCATTCGAAAAATAGCAAATCAACTCCTAGCAAGCTGCCACTGGACACATTAGATCACTTTGGTATAGAGAATACGTGTGCATAAGGGATTATCTTGAAAAATCACCCACCAAAAGTTATTGACACTTGAAGTTGGCCTCCCATAAAAGTTTCAGTGCAAAACTGAAGAAACTCTATTTGGTTTTGATCTACTAAAAATATAAAATCAACTCATAAAGCCTTGAAAACTGACATGTGAGCTCATTTTGGTGTGGAGAATAAATATTAATAACCATTTTTGCATGAAAATCATCTGGTTACAAAATGCAAGCTCAAACCAGAGGCAACTTTGCAAAACTTAACATTTGCAAACAACAAAAAGGTGCCAAAACCCTCTAGCTTCACTTTTTGAAACCTTGACAAAACTGTTCATGGGAAGTTAAAAATTGACACACACATTCATATAGGACACATGAGTGTTTCCACAAAGGGATTTTTCTTAGAAATCAATGGGCTTCAAAATATGACCCTCCAAAGTAGGTTATTCAGGCAAATTCATTAGGTGCAGTTCTGAAAGTGCAGAGGCAAAATTTTTGAAATGGGCATCTCAAATTTGCAAAATTTGAGAGTTCCAACAACATCAATAATGAAGACAAAAGGAGTGCAGAAGTAGAGGAATTTGCAAAACATATGGAGAAAGTGAATACTCAAGTGAAACAACAATTGGAAGATATGAATCAGTAGTATAAGGAGTGAGTAGATGAAAAGAGGAGACATAAGGAATTCAAAGTTGGAGATGAAGTGATGGTGTATTTGAGGAAGGGAATATTTCCAGTTGGAACATAAAATAAGCTCAAGATGAGGAAGTTTTAACCCTATAGGTTATTGAAGAAATTTTATTCAAGAAATGCATATGAAGTAGAGTTACCGGATGGCATGGGTATATCACCTATATTCAACATTGTAGATCTACATTAGTACCATGAAGTAGAATTCAGTGAAGACAGTAAAGAAAAATTGGAGAATCAATTTCCTAGACAAGAATTAGATGAGATAGAAGAGATTTTGGATATCAGAGATGGGAGGAAAATGCGTAGAAGATAGTACAATCAGTATCTTGTGAAATGGAAAGGCAGACTAGTGGAGGAATCTTATGGGATCTCTTAGGATGAGGTAGACAATATTGGTTTTCCTTTAGCCCCAAAAAAGTGAGTGACTCACTTTTCAATAACCCTGGATGTCTAATGTTCTTGGCAGCCTTGCATCAACCAAAAATATTTTCATTTCAGTTTTGTTCTTGTTCAGTTCAAGTTGGGAGATTTAATGTTTCATCATATTTTCTCACCAGACCTAGAGGATCTACATTTTCATCATGGACATGTTAATTTTCCTTATTCCAAGATTTTAGATTGATTGGATCTTTTCTAGCAAGTTATTGATCCTAGATTAAGTGACAGTTTCAAGAACTGACACTAGAATAAGTTTCAAGCGTAACAACTAGTTTGATCTCTTGTGGATCTTTCCCGTAACTTGTGGATCCTTACGATGTGTTTTCAATTGTTTCGTGGACTATCCTTGACCTTAATTTTTCATCCACACTTCATCCTATGCACCCGCTGAGGAGAAATTCAAATTTGAGGCCGACCTATTTCATGCACATGTTACATTTTCCTTCATCAAAGATTGTGATGATCTTTGGCCAACACAAAAGATTCTAGATCTATGGATATGATATAAAGCACTGTAACGATCATTAGGATGGTAGGAGTGGATTAATTTAGATTTGATATGTAATATTTTCACTCATGTTAAGGAGCATATGGGAACATTGTATATTGAGCATGTTGTATCAAGCTTGTGAGCAGAATCTGTAAGCCCGAATGTTGCCGACCAATTGTAACTGAGATTTCTGTTAATAAGAATGTTTGAATCTGCATTTTCCTCCATATTCTATGTTGCTTCTATTGTGTGACTCTTGCTACACTATCTAGATTGTTCTCTTTGAGGACCCTCCTACAATGGCTACACGAAATCATTTGTTAGATTAGAGGTTTGGTTAGTCAGGGTTAGTTCTATTTTCATAGGGTTTTTTTTTTTGGTTTTTCTTTTCTTTGCTGTCACTTTTCTTTATTTCCTTTTTTTCTTCATTTTTTTTCATTTGGCCTCTGTATTAGCAAATTCTACTTAACTTATCTCATACATGAGTTTTAATCTAAACATTTGTAAAATTATGTTGTGAAATGAAAATGATAAAACCATGCATAGTAAATACACACTTTAACATGTACTACAAATCTCTATATATATGTATATGTGTATATCATGTATATACATGGAGTATCAAAATTATTGCTTCAAAAGATCAAAACAAGTCAAAAAAGAGTAAGTTGAGCTACAAGTAGTAGTAGTCATTTAGTCGATATGGGATTCCTCATATATGAGGGCCAAATACCCTATGTAGGTGAGTTCCTAGTGAATTTCAAAGTCATGAATATGTAGGTCAGTAAGGAAACACCAGAGTGGAACCACTTCCATGTGTTCCAACGAATGAGGAATATCATCCATGGAAGGGATTCTGATGGTCAGGTATGCAACAAAAAAATAAGTATCCAAAAATATTTAGGCCTTACTATCAAACTAATAGCCAAATGAACATCTTCTATAGGAAGTCCAATATCTAGAAGTGATGCTACAAAATGAGAAGCCATGTCGGAATAGAAATAATAGTAGCAACTGGATTCTACATACTTTTCCCCAAGAACTAAGCACAAATTTGCTACAATGAAACTAGAAGTCTGAATGAAGAAAACCTTTTCAAGCCTTTACAGTGTGATACTTCCCAAGAAAATGTTTTGGCAGCAAGAGGAGGACAAACAAATTGGACTATCCATAACCTAGAAGAAAGTGAGAACTAGTAGAGCAAGAAATGTAGAATAACAAGAAAGCTAAGCAAAAGTGTGAAGAATTTGAGAAGAAGTGCAAAATTTATAGAAATCCATGAGGAAGTTGTGGTACATAGTTTCCTCGAGTGAAGTCTTAGAAACCGTAAGCAAGGTGGAAACTAAATAATTTTCTTCAGAGTGGAATGTTAAATAGAATTAATTCTTTACACAAAATTGGTGATAAATTGCTTCAAGTTTGATCAGTATGAAGATTGTGAATCAAGCAAGTTGAAGATTTCAATGTTAATAGTGGTCATTTCATATTAAGCTGTATTAATTATGAAGGTGCTTATGTGTGCAAAATAGAAAGGAAAATGAAGCAAATGAAGTAGCACATGTCATCACCTAGGTAAATTGAAAGAAGTAATATGTGTGAAGTTAAGGTGTGTGAATTTAATGCAAAATAATGTGATCATTTTTCAATGTCATCATTACATTCCCAATTCATTAATCTGTTGTAGTGCCATCAAATCGAAAGTGCTAGCTGAGTATTTAGTGGTTCCCATAATATTTAATTAGAAGGGTGGTGACTAATGGTTCTAAATTTAGATTTAAATTTGGTGATTAAATTGTTCATTTCTAAATTTTAATTTATACATATTTTCTAACATATGGAGAGTTGTAGTTAGCTAGGATTTGGCATAAATTGTTAAAATTTAGCCAGAGATATGCACCAAAAGGGAATTATTAAATGAGTTTTTTGGGAAGTAGTGAATTGATGAAGGGATTTACATTGAATGAAAAATCAAAAGGTAACCTTCACTACCACTGTAATTTCCAACCTAATGGTGGGATTCATTGCCTATAAGTTGAAAATAAGCTATCATTGAAATATATATAAAAAAAAATGAGCTATCATTGAATATCTAAAAAAAATCAACTATTTAGGCTATCCAAATATCTCTACAGGAAATATAGACACCTGGCTGGTAGTAGAGCTATGTTCGGGGGGGAACTACAGAGATGACCTTGTCAGGGCTATGGAAGCTTGACTGGCAGGAAGGCTCTATCTTTGATTGGCTTTGGAGGATTACCATATTATGTAGTTCAATATAAATGAACTAATTCTTTTCACTAAATGCTAAAAACTAGAATTAATTAGAGCACACATGGATATTTTTGGGGTAGTTTTACTTTTTTATGCCATAATATAGGTAAAGGTAATGGTTATTGTTTTAAAATATGAATAAATTGTAAGTTACAACTAGTGATTCAATCTCAAGTTTTAGTTTAAATTTGGTTTTACTGGTTGAAGTTGTTGCATGGTCTCACAAAACACCCCAAGGCTGTAAGAATTGGAGACCCAAGTAAGAAATTTAACTCTTATGGCAAGAGCTAGCAAATTGAAAAGATCACCGGAAGTGAAGAACAAAGATAAATCTTTAATAAAAGAGTACTTCATAAGGTAGTGTTTCGGGTATTAGTTACCAGGAACTGAGAATTCTTAAAAGGGAAGAAAGGAAATGCAAATGTGAGCAGAATGTTCCAGTCCAGTAGTTGAGTTCCGGTAAAATGGAAGTTTCGGTAAAACTAAAGTCTGGGGAAATTTCATGGGTAAAGCTGAATATCAGGTACCAAGTATTGGGTAATGATGTAAAGTAAAGTTTTAAAATCTTATGGTTATCTAATGATTTTGATAGTCCAGTAACTAGGTATATACAAGATAATCATGCAAGAATTTGTAATATGCTAGAAAGTATGTTACTTATGAGAAATTTATGTGATAACAGTTGAATAATGCTTTTTTTTGCATGAGATGTTTATAAATTTTTTCTTTTAAAAGGGATTTAATGAGTGGAATTTTCAATTGCAGGAGATGTAGAAGTCTGGGGAAATTTCATGGGTAAAGTTGAATATCAGGTACCAAGTATTGGGTAATGATGTAAAGTAAAGTTTTAAAATCTTATGGTTATCTAATGATTTTGATAGTCCAGTAACTAGGTATATACAAGATAATCATGCAAGAATTTGTAATATGCTAGAAAGTATGTTACTTATGAGAAATTTATGTGATAACAGTTGAATAATGCTTTTTTTTGCATGAGATGTTTATAAATTTTTTCTTTTAAAAGGGATTTAATGAGTGGAATTTTCAATTGCAGGAGATGTAGAGTTCGGGTATGGTTGGTCAGGAAAATTTGAATCACAAATAAAATTATATCTAGATCAAGTTGCGTATTTTGGGAGGTTATAAGAAATAAGGCATTGAGTCCATCAAAATGCTAGAAATCTCGGTATTGCACATGTCATGGAAACAAATGTCAATTTTTGAGGAATCCCATTCTCGGCAGTAGCAAACTTGCATAGAACACAGTGTGGGGATAGGGTGATAAAGTAATCATTCTGAATATATGGGAAAGTTCCTATGCACTATCCTAATTCAACATATTTTCCTAGAAAGAATAAAAAGGATTAAATCCTGAAGTGCTTCAATGTGTGATTGGAGTTGTCCTTCGTTGACTTCAATTGCAATTCTCTTACTAGTCACTACATTACACATGCCTTGATGTGATTTTTCCCTTAGATTTCCTCTCATGTATTTGTATTATCCTATTTGTGTCTTACTTCTATCAAAGGCCAGAGGATACTTTTTAAGTTAAGTTTAAAATTTTGTGGATTTTGGAAGAGCCAAAACTTCTCTATTTTTTGTTCTTTTTTCCTATTTTCTAAGTCATTCTGGTCTAAAAAATCGTATGCATGTAGATATTAATCAATAGTCAAGAAAATTTGATAGCTACCTATCTCATGAATCTGTGTAGCTAGTTTTGTTAGTTCATCCAAACAAGACTATGTGTTGCGTCATTTAAGGAAGCATGTAGAACCTACTCGGTGTCCAAACCAAAACCCCTCTCTTTAAAAGCTTGCATCATTTTATAGGTAGCTGTGAAAACTTCTAGTGAAGTATAAAGTGGTTTTCTTTGATTTGTTTAATTATTTCGGGCATGCGTGGAGAATAACTAGGAGAAATTTTAATTTGCAGTATTTTTATGCTTTATTTTAGAATAGATGTTTAAATTTTGGAAATACTTTCTAAAAATAGATGAATGGATGAAAATTTATTGAAAATATTTCATTTCCTATGAAATTGTTGAATGCTTAAAGCTAAATCTACTTAAGTGATAGCAAGCTTATTGATGTTCATGAAGTGTTATTTCAAATCTTTTGATTTCATGATATTATTTTATGATCTAACTGAGAATCCAATGTTTAATGCATATAATTTCAAACAAACATAGTCCCTTTGATATTAACAACAATATCACATCATACCTTGAAGTGAACCTAGTACTGTCAAGACCTAAATACCAGAGACTTGGGATTGAACTGACTCAACCTTTATCCTATCATACAGATCCCCTAGGGTTGTCTTTGGTTAAGTATTTCAAGAAGGATGGGATCTTCATGGCTTTTCTATGGAGAATTTATCTGCCCTCTTGCTGCGAGTAACATCGCCATCAATAGGTGGAAAATGAGAGAATAATATTAGGCTCCCATACCATATCAAATCTATCCTCTTGACAACATTAATAAGGCACCACAATGCTAGGAAAGACTCCACAAACAAGAAAAGTGTGTTATGCTAGGTGTCCTTTATCAGGGTTGCATTTGAGCTTCATAAGGTTAGCAGGTTGTTATGCCAAACACTTATGAACATTTTGTATATGGGTTTTTTTTCAAAGGGATATTTCTTCGTTCATGTAAGGTATTCTTCTTAGGGATTAGCATGCCTAATGTCTCCAAGAGAGGACAAGTCAAGAGTAAAAGTTTCACAATTTAGGAAATGCAGTGTGTCGCATCTAGCCACTAAGAGGAAAGTTGTATACTAATAAATATCACAGTCTTGGAGGACTTCAAACACATTGACACCACCAAGAAAAGAACACTTCACAAGAAAAAAGAAAATCACACCATGAAATATGAAAAATGTCGAAAGATATCATCGATGTATACCACCACTTTCAAGAGTTGTTAACACCATTGTTGTGAACAATTTCTTTAAAGTAGCCAATTTTTACTCCTAAGACATGATAGCCTCCTTAGAAAGCTCTATGCCAAGTCATATCTTTCCAAAATAAATGTACGCCATGAAAAAGGAGAGAGGGCTTTCCCCTAGAAATACATAAGGGATATATGGATTTGAGATCAGTATATCTGTGCTACAATGTTATCATAGAGCACATAATTTTTTGTCATTCCCCAAATATTCATATAACTGGAAGAATGACACATAAAGTTAAAAACAAATAAAAATCCTTTCAGGTCAACATGGAAGATACCTAAATGTCTTGATGCCTTGCATCATTCCAAAAAAGAAAACACAAGACAAACACAAAGCGTAAAATGTTTACGACATAGAGAAGAATGTAGGTGCATATAGAGGAATGCACAAAAAGAGAGAGGGATACATCAAACAAAAAAACACTGGGGATCACATTACACACATGCAATCACATGAAGAAACATGAAAAATAAAATAGTGAAAAAGGCTAGTAAGGCACATGCGAGTCCACCTATAATAGGTTGTCAACATCCCAATCTTGCTTAGTATATATGAAAGGTGGAAAACTAGCCAAAGGCACAATAGAAAGTGTTGAACTATGGGAAGCACCAAGTTCAACACTATTATTAGTATAATTGTCATTTAATCTCATGGAATAGGAGAACAATGAATTCAACTCATTATGCACTTGTTCATCAATCTTTGCAATATCAATGTCATCATCTAAATTAATCATAACAGGAGGACAAATGATAATGTCTCTAGAAGGTTCTTGTTTACAATGTGGCAAAGGTATACAATAATCATGCATTGCTTCAAGAAAGTTTGTGGGTATGTGCAGGATCATGATGGGCTAAAAAGTGGCAATATGATGGGTATGTGGCTGACAACTTTTTTTACACCCAAAATTGATGAAATGAAAAGGGTTTTTAAAGGAGATTCTCAGCTTTCCACCAGTATAAATTATGCTTTACTTTGAGTTTAATAAGTAATTATTATTCATTTTCTATTCAAATTACCACTAAAGTCCCTATTGATTGGCTAATTGAAAAAAATCTATAGCTTTCAAATGATATCACATTTTTTGAATCTAAAATATGTGTCACATTCTATGCTTCACATACTATAAGATTAAAAAAAGAAAAATTGAATTTCATGAAGTTTTTACCAAGTTAAGGTGGTCAAACATACAAATTTTTTTTAAGTTGTAATAAAAAATTAATAATTAATTATTTACTTGGGAAAAAATTACAAAAAAAAATGCATCACATCGGGACATGCACTAGTAGAATTTGGCAAATAAATGACTAATTTGGTCATCGGGTAAAATCAAAACTAAATAGCCGATAAGGCGTGGTTGATGGTCAAGTCGCTTGGTTGTAGTGACGGCCACCAGGGTTCAAACCTTTGGGCCAAAGTGCTCGCAGGCCTTGTGCCTTCACTGGGCCTTTGTGCTCGCGGGTTTGGTTGTTTCTTGTGGTTTGTTGTATCCGGTTCATAGCTCCGGTCAAAAAAGTGTTTACCCCTAATATTATGGGTGCATTGCACCTTTTTAAAAAATAAAAAAAATAAAAAATAAAAAAATAAAAAATCACAACTAAATAACTAAATAAATGATTAATATTAGACAAATAAAAATGACTAAATAAATAAATATCAAAAAAATAAAAATGACTAAATGTATGACTAAATTAATGACTAAATAAATAACTACTACTCCTCTATTCTTTTTTCTTTCAAATTTGATCATAATTCATAGAGCTTAAGCTCCCCTCATGGGACCCCCACCTAAGCAAGTAATTTGATCGCCTAGGTTGCTTGGTGCACCAAAAATACCTATTGCGTGGAAGACATTTCCTCTCGGTGCAGTCTTAAGGCCTTCACATATTTTATAAAAAAAATTAACATTTACATTCTTTAACTTTTATTACTCATTATGTTAATGAATCATTAATGTTTTGAACTATGATTTGAAGTTAGTTTGATTTTCTTGTTGTGTTAGCAAGTCAAATGCATCAAAGAGCAATTGTGGTCAATTTCACTAATAACACAACAAAATAATTAGTCACACAAATGAAAATTAGACAATATGATATTAAAGTGGATAATTAAAAAATATATTTTCAATTGAGAAAATGGGTGGTATTATAATACTATAATATTATATAATATAAATATATTATAAATATTATTAATATAATATAATATAAATATTATATTATATAATATAAATATAATAAATAATATAATATAATATTATTTTATATACATGTTTCTAAAGAATAATATTGTATAATATTATTCTTTAGAAACATGTATACAATTTTTTTATTTTTTTATTTTTAGATTTATGCTTTGTTTAATTTTTTTTTATTTTTTTAGATATATGTTTTGTTTAATTTTAAAATTTGATTATTTTAGAAATATGTATATAAAATTTTTCAAATACATAAAAAGATACTTGTTTTTAAATTTTAAATTTTTGATTTTATAGATTTTTCTAAATAAATAATAGAGATATATGTTTAGAAAGATATTTATGGATTTGTTTTTTGATTTTTAGTGAATCTTTTTTATTTTTTATTTTAAGATATTTTCCTTTTTACATAAAAAGATACTAAATTTATATTTTTAAATATATAATTTTTGATTTTTTAATCTATCGATTTTTCTAGATTAATATAATATAATATAAATATTATAATATTATATTATATTATATAATATTATAATAATATAATATTATATAATATTTATATCATATTATTATTAATACTATAATATTATAATATATTTAATAGTATATATTGTATAAAAACCTAATTTATTTAATTTCGATTTCATTTCAATTTTCTTTTTAGCAGACATAATGGATGCCATAATTTTCATTTCAATAAACAACCCCCCACCATAATTTTCTAATCCCGTCGTCCAAACCTTATTTTCTGGCTGCAACTCAGCAAATGGGAGAAGTGAAAGGTGAAAACCAACAAGGAAAAGTTTGGAGGAGCTGAAATCAATAGCCACGGAAAAGCAGGAAAATCCGCAAGTAAAGAATGCCCAACATTAAAACCTAAACGTGCTCAATATTAGATCTTAGCCATAATTTTAAGGATGCCCTAATGTTAAAACTTAAATGTGCTCAGTATTAGGATCTTGGCAATAATTTTCATTTTAAAAACATACTCTAAAACCCTTGTCGAAACCTTATTTTGTATCAATTTGCATTTTACATTTATATTGGGAGTTGTTGTTTCTTTGGTCTCCTTCCCATTACGGTGCTATATAATGTTGAGTGGTTGTAGCACAGGTGGGAGTCGATGCTAAGCAAAGACTATTTGGTTTTAGAGGGTGATCCAGAGAAAGTTGTTGTTGATCCAAGGGCTACCGCTGATGAGTTAGAGGATTTGATAGTGACTACAAGAAAAAGGGAGGTATGCTATATGTAATTTGTTTCATTACTTTCTTTCTTGTACTCGTTGCTGAAATCTGTGAAATTTGTTAATATTTTTAACCTTTTGCTCCTAATCCTATATTAGCACATATTTATCATTGAAATTGGTTTGTTGATATCATTCTTCTTCTACCCATTGAAGAAATTTGTGGATTTCATGTGTATGTTAGTTTTCTCCCCTATTTTTAGTTTTAGAGGCGTGCCTTATAATGAATTTGGCTGGTTGCATTTTGTTTTCCTTTGCCTATCATTGAAATCTTTGCAATTAGTTCAATTTTTTTTAATTTCCTGCTTCCAGTGCTAGTTGTTTAAGATATTCCCATCTTTGAAATTGTTTTGTTGGTCACATGTTTGTCTTATATCCATTATGAAATCTATTATTGAAATTGGTAAGTGGATGCATCTTTCTTCCACTCATTATTAATGAAATCTATGTAATGAATTATTTTGAGTTTCTGCTCATATTGCTAATATATTAAAGCCTTGAAGAAAGGCATTGTTGACAAGTTTTTTGATCCATTCTCCATGCATATGGAAAGGATTTTGACAAGTTTTTTGTCATCTCTAAAAAACATAACTTTGTTGGTTGCATTTTTTTTAGGCAAAGAATCAGTGGAGATACCATTCAACTTAAATACATACTGGAATATATTACCCATTATTGGTATATTTTTTTAGTGTTTGATTCTATTCAATGTTGGGTATTTGCAAGGGCAGCCAACCTTATCTACGCAGGGTAAAGGAACCTAAATGTTAAAACCTCCTATGTGCTCATTATTAGGATCTAATTGTAATTTTCATTTAAAAGAAACATACTCTATTATTTGAATTGTCAACTAATATTTTTCCCACTTGCAAGAATGAAGTATATGTGGTGAATATTCATTATTTTTTTGTATGAATGTTACTTCACCTTGTTGGCAATTTCTTTTGTCTTATGGCTACTTGATGGTTTGAGATTAGTTCACTCTCAAGGCTACATGTTATTGATTGATACATTCTATCATTTGGTGTCATTTAGTCTCAAATGTTGCCTTTTTCATTAAGCTTAAATTGTTGTTTATTCTTTCTTTTATCTTCCCAAGTTATGCTTATTTTTGTGAAGAGTCTCATTTGTAAATTTCAACAATCTTATTTTGCATGCAATTTCGATTGTCTTTTTAAATTTTGTGAGATGGTTTTTGGAGCTATCTGCATAAATGTTTTATTTTTCAAAGTTTGGAGCCCCGATAATGGATTCATTATGAGGTGAAAAGCCATTTTTGTATCCAAAAGTATGAGTGCTCCTACCCTATGAATGTTTATGGCGTTAAGTCATGAAGCTAAAGTAACATTCATGCAAAAAATCAATGAAGCTGAAGTAGTCTTTTAAATTTGGAGAATTTGATAATTTATTATTTGAACTGTCACCTTTCTTTTGTGACTATAGATTTACATGTATGAAGGGTCCATTTTTTGATGATTTGTTTGGTTGCAGTGCATGTTGAAATGTGGAAAAGAAAAGTAATGGCAGTGAAGAAGCTATCATTAGCCCATTCTCAACTTAGCCATGCATTAACTTCAATTTCTAAATTGAAGTGAAACTCATCTCAAATGTTCAATTTTTTCTCAAGGCTATGAATATATGGAAAACAAAAGCCTTGATTTGTAAAGATTTGTAAAGTATAACTGTTGTAAACATTTTTGAGTTTCATTTTGTTTTTGAGTTTCAAATCCAAATGAACTTTGAAGAAAATAATTTCATTGATATGTTTTGACTTATTAGTGAGGATGTAACCATTGAGATTTTGATTTGTCAATGAGGCTTAATGAATTAAATTTTCATACTGATAAATATTGTGTTGTGGCTCCTCTTAATTTGTGATCTATTTGCCATCAATCATATTTGTTCAAGAATTTTAGTCTTTATTTCATGGTGTTTCTCTCAGCATTTGAATATCTATGATATTTGAAGTTTATACGCATAAATTTGTGAGGACTAATTTAGATTTGATTTTTAACTTGAATCAATAATTCACCCAAATAAATGACTAAACCATGACTAAATAAATGACTACCATGATTAAATAAATGACCAGTTAACAACAATCAATGACTAAATTAATGACTAAATATATGATTAAATTAATGACTAAATATATCACGAAATAAATCACTACCATGATTAAATAAATGACTAAATTAATGACTAAATCAATGACCAAATCAATGAGAAAATAAATGACAAAATAAATGACTAAAATAGTTTAGTCATAAATTTGGTCATGTTATAAATGACCAGCAATAAACTACTAATAGTCACGTGACCAAAATTAGTCATTTATATGCAATTTTTGTAGTTTATTTAGTCATATATTATTGTTTGTGTACTAGTGATGAGTCCTCTACTTATATCTAAAATCTTATTAAAAAATATTATCATTTTATCATGGTTAGGGTGGTCAGACAGACACCTACTTCTTATTTTTTCCCTGAAATTTAAGTACTACTGCATTGAAATTTCAAATTTTCACCAAATATATTTATTTATTTTTTAAACCAACCTAGTAATTTAGAAACTACATTCAATTTTCTACAGATTCTATTCTTACATATTTTTGAAATAATATAGATAACTTATTCAAATGTTTACATCAAGTTGCCTAACTCTAATTTTTATGAATTTTTTGCCACTTAAGGGCTTGTTTTTTCCATGATGATCCTGCACATGTCCCAAGTATTTTATTTTCTATGTTGCTATTTTATTCTTTAGTTGTGGCATACAAGCAATAGCAAAACATCTACACCTATGCTCAATAGCATTTCAATTTCGTTTCAATCTATTGTCAATTTCTGTTTGTGTAGGAGCAGGGTTTGTCAACTATAGGTTTCTTTTCTTCCCTTAGGGGAGGAATGAAAGGAACCACAAGAGGTTGTTCAACCACTTTCTCTTTAGCATTGTAAACTTTTTTTAATTTTAGGAGGCACAATGTGATTTTTTTAGTTGTCTCATTGTCTCTTATAGGAATTGGTAGGATGATTTTTTAAAGGTTTCTCTTGGGAATTTGGAAGGGATTTTTGTTCAATTATTGGTTTTTCAAGGATATGTGTCTCAATCATGAGTTAAGGAATATTTCTAAGGGATAATTATGCTATGTGTTTTGCCTTAAAATTTTGATATGCTTTAAAAAATTAGTCCTCACAAGGTCTAATAGGTTCAATAGGCTCAGGCCAAAAGAAATCCTATGAAAACTTCCCATGGTAAGACACAAGATTAAGGCCGCTATGATGCATAGTAAATGTTTCATTGCCAAGGGAAACTTAAAACATTTATGCACAACCAATGGGAAGAAATTCAAGGAGTGAAGCCATAGATAGCCTAACTTCAAATGAAATTGGTCCAATGATGGGATGATGGTGAATGATACATTTAATGTTTTCAATCCAACTTTTAGAGGGAGATTTATTGAGCCCATCATAGGAGAAGAAAAAAAATTATGCGTTTTGATCCATGCTTTCGGTTTATCATATGTATCTTGATAGATTTCATGCACAAATAGGAATTCTAGAGTGAACACATTCTCTACACAAATGAGATCAATTAATATTCCATGGGTAGGCTTGTCATTGATTCTTCTAGCTATGTAAATAGGACCATCAGGTGCATTTTTAAGAATGTATTTTTATGAGAAAGCAATATCAAGAGGCATTTTGGTTGAGACCTTACAAGGTTTAGCCTTAATAAATGCCACAACTTTAGCTGGTTCATACACATTTTCATCTTTTATGTTTTCATCATCTGTGTCAACATTCATCACATCATTCTTTTTTTAACTAGCTTTAACAAATGAAATAGTGTGTTTCGACATGGGATTTGTAAATATTTATAAGTTTTGGTTAGGAGGAGATATAGACTTATTACCTTGATCATTTACACCTCCAATTTGTAGATGATTAGAATCAATGAGGTCTTACACAAGATGTTTAATATGCTTACAATATTCTATATCATGTCCATTTTCTTGGTGATAATGGTAATAAGAATTTGGTCTATAGCCTATGGGTAATGGTTTGTTAGGATCAAGAGCTCTAAAAGGAGCTAAAAAAGAATATTCTCTTCCACAAGCCACAACATGATATTATGAAGGGTGTTTGATATAGGGATAAATTTTATGTTTCTATCCACAAAGGCATATGAATTTGTCATCTTTATAGTAGACACTTGGTTATGAACTTGTTGATTTTGTTGAGGGGAATTAAGCTTTAAAAATCCCCTATTATGTTTCTTGAAAGGTTCATAGCTATTTTGAGTTGTAAGTTCAAAATTTTAGGATGGTAAGGGGTATTTTTTATATCACGACTATAAGCCAAATTTTGATAATCACGAACCTAGTTGTACATAAACTATGCGAAGGATGGAAATTTCAACATCTCGAGCTTAGTTTGGATTTTGTTTTGTAAATTGGAAATAAACATTTGTTGAAGGTTAGAATCAAGAATCTTAATGTTTATTTGTGAATAAAGCATTTGATAGCATGCTATACAATCAATAACCCTTTCATCATCCATTTTCTTGCATGTCATTAAATTAGCTAGGGTCATCTTGGGACCCATGTGAATGTTGAAGTGGGTGTAAAATGTAGGAATAATCTCATTGAATGAGCCAATCGAATTATTTGATAAAGATAAAAACCACTCTAAAGCAATATCCTTCAATTACCTAGGGAATAGTTTAGCCAAGAGCTTATCTTTAAAGATGAAATCACTAGATAAGGTTGTATAAGTGGAAACATGGCTAATAGGATCTCCTTTCCAACCATATTTCTCAAATCTAGGAACTTTCTACCTTGTAGAATTTTTGTTTTCAATATCTCCAAGGATAACAGGTTGGTTTTGATGTTTTGATTTATGGTTACAATTTTTTTTTGAAGGGCTAACATGTTTTTCAAAAGTGTGTTAAGGATGGCATCCTTGTTGTTATTGTAAGGTGGAGGGGAGTAAGGTGGAGTGATGTATGTATGTGGAGGGAAAGTGAATTGCAAATTTGTGAGGGAGGATGGTTGAGGAGATATTGTATTCCAATGCACAAAGCTAGAAGGATTCCCTATGGAAATACCTAAGGAAGTGTTGACATTTCTAGTAGGCTAAATTGTTGTGGTAACTTGAATACTAGTATATGTAGGGATGGAAATGGGTATTGTAGAAGGAAGAATTGAAGATCCACCTTGGCTTTGGGTATACCCCAAATCTTGAGTACAACTAGTCATGGTAGTGATGGTGTTGTTAATATTATGCATATTGGTTGTAGGTAAGGAAATCATGGGAAATGAGGTATGCATGTGATGATCCATAGGGGGTTGATTATCAACACTATTAGAAAGAGAGTTAGACAACCTAAGAGCCATGGTGAATTGTGTATTGTGAGATGACATGAGTCTTGAACTATGTCTCACAATAGTATTAGTAATAGGACACCAAGTTGTAAAGCTCATACAAGTTTCACAAGCTTAGTGTGCAAACCCAAAATGGAAAGAGGCTAAAAATGCAATGCAATGACCTAAAATGTAATTTGTAAATGCAATTTTTAGATTCTAAACAAGGTAACTTTCTGATTACACTATGCAACAATCTAAAAATGAAATCTTGTAAATTCAAATTTGAAATCACACTATGCACTAAATGTTCCAAATTAAGCTAAACATAATGAGATTGATGAAACACAAATGCAACAAACTAAAACAAAAATCTGAAAGCAGTAAACAAAACCACAAAACTGAAGATTTTAATTTCAAGAAATACAAATTAAGCCCTAATCAGGGACTCACTTTCCCTATGGAAAATGGGTCCTAGATGAGGTTTTGAAATTGATTTTTACTGATTTTATGTGTTTTCTAGTGGTTTTCAGACTTAGTTTGTAACAAGATTCAACTTTACTTTTTTATAAATTTAATGTGGAATACAAGTGAAAATTATGACAAAATGATGACCTAAAAGACCTAGTTTGATATGCATTTTTTTTGTTTCAATGTTTAAATGCATGTTAATATGATGTATATGATATGCAAGGTAAATTTTTTTTTTTGTACTTTCTAGATTTAAAAAATGCAAACAATGCAATCCTAAAAACTGTAGATGCAATGCAAAGTTGAATGCAATATAGACACCCTAAATGAGATCTAATTCAATGAAAATGAATGCAAGATCTAAATATAGGATGAAATGGACTCCAAAATCATAAAAATACAATGTTCAAAAGGTCGGTTCACCAAAATGAAATGAAAGAAAATAGGTGTGGTCCGAAATGATTTAACAAAAGGATACACCTAATTTCACTTCTAATTTAATTCATTTATGTAGGCTATATTGCATATATGAGAATAAAAAATTAAACGTAACTGATATAGAAATCAAAAGGTAGGTTTTAAGAGGGTTAAATGTTATGTACCTATTGCAAAATATGATTTTTTGAGCCTCACTAAGGACTCATTCACACTATGACAAATGGGTCCTGGCTAGAGTTCTAGAAAATAAATTTCTAGGTTATGTTCTCCAATGTATGCACTCCCAAATCTTAGTTGTAGACTATCAAAAACTCAAAAAAAACTGTAGCTTAGTTTCCATGATTTTGCAAGAATGGTGACAACTTTGACAACTTTGATAGCTTTGCAACTTTTTTCAGAATAGAGGTGATGACACGTTCAAATTTTTCAAATTTGAAATGCCTATGCACTCTCAAGTTGGCCACAAAGGTTAGGTATACTTCTTGTCAAATCTACCGTGGAGCCTATCTTTGACAATTAAAATTTTACAAATCAGAGTTCATCTTGCAAATTTGTATGGTAGAATATGTTTTTGTACATATTCTAGTATGCACATTTAGTTTTTAGCTTCCAGGGTGAGTTTTAATAGGGTATTTAATGCCTTTCTAACTATGAGTTGGCTAAATCTGGTGTTCTAGAAAGTTGCAAATTTAGAAATTCTTAGGACAACCCATTTCTCATTTTTGTCTAAAACATCTCCAACTCCATTTTCATCAAAAATTGATTCCATATGATGCATTATTTTAATGTGTTTTTGTTGTGGTGAACACATTTGATGGGCTCATTTACAAAGGAGGTACCAAATTTTCGATGGATGGGTGAGATCTAATTTAAAACCCATGTTCGAAATAATTGATTATGCCATCTCACAAAAAATCATGGCCCCAACTGTTCTCGTTTTTGAGCAGCAAATTTTCACCATTTTATCAACAAGAAAAATTATGGGTATTGAAGTGACCAGTCCTCATGCTCGTTGTCTCCTCTTTCCTTCACATGCAATCTCTATTTTTCTCTCCAATGCTTTGGATTTCTTTCAATCCATGAATGAAATTGAGGAACTAGCTAGGAATTGCATTAATTTTCAATTTCAAATGGATAATGTCATTCTTTGAGTTGTTCAGTAGTACAATTTTTATAATGGAGAAGGGTTTATTGGGGGTCTTTTCCCTAAAAGATTGGTGCAAAAATTTTAGGGCTTTGAAGGAATTTTCAATGCTATTCTGCTTGCTCTTCAACACAGAAATGAAAATATTTTGTTGAGAGCCTTATGGAAAAATAGGATTGTGTGCATGCTAATGGAATTGGAAATTAAAGAAAAGTTTTTTGCTTTATCTTTTCTTTGTGCATATATTCTATGGCTTGATAATCAAATTTTGCAACTGGACTTGCAATTGTGGGTAAATTCTCCAAATCATCTATCAAACTATGGCCAAAATGTTCAGAATCGGGGTCATATTGTAAACCACCATCAAATGTATTCCACTGCAAGAGCTTTGTCTCATTTTTCAACATGCATGGAGCCTCAAGATTCCATAAACTATGTTTGAAGGGATTTCAATAGAAATATTCTGCAAGCAGAAGGGATGGATAAAAATTCTACAAATGAAGAAGTGGTAGGTGGAAAATTTTAATAATTTTGTATACTAGGTCTTATGAATTTTGTATTAGGTCTTCATATGGGGATATAAATGTAGTAAAAAGTAGCGTTTGTAAGGGTTGGGTTAATGACCATTTTGAAATATTTTATAAGGGTTTAATTGCTTTAAACTATGATGTTTGTAAGGGTCAAGGGTTAATGATCATTTTAAAATGATTTGTAAGAGTTGGGTATTTGAACATTTTGAGTTGATTCATAGCTAGTATAGTGGTTGGTCGAGGTTGGTTTTCTTTTTAGTAGGTTTGTCATAGGTTAGCTTGGGTTAATGCTAAATTTTGAACCATCAACATTCTTCGTACCAATGATTTGTAACTATCTATTTTTTCATGCTTAGAGCTATAACTAGAGGTTTTCTTACTAGTTCTTTCCTATCGGTATGCTCCCTAGAACTAGATTTTGTAGTCCTTTATTTAATATATAATAAAATAAAATAGTGGCTTGCCACTTTCACCTAAAAATAAAAAATCTAAATTTTGCAAGATTTAAGGCATTTTTAATGTTTTTAATGTTCTTGAAGCATTTGAAAAGATTTTTAATATGTTTTAAGATGAAATGGAAGTTGAGAATTTTCACCCAAAGCCTTTTCCTGCTAGCTCACTAGACTTTTTGACAGGTTTTGTGAGGGCTGCGGGATAGCAAGCAAGCCACTTTTTGGAATTTTTGAGGCATCCTAAAGCCTTTATATGGACCAAATAAGTGCCCTATCCCTATTTGAATGCTTGGGGAAGGCTTTGGAGGATTAAAATTGATGAAATTGAATGATATGCTGCTCTAAAATGCTTAGAAATTGATTTAGATGCCCAACTTCAACAAAAAATGACTTGCACAATTGCGAATCAAGTTATGAACCTTTTCTCACACTATGGGAATGTTTTTAATGTTGTTTGACACATGTTAAAACTCCACTCACATAAAAAATGCCCAATAATCATTTCTCATGACTTGTGCATGGTTCGTTTGCAAAGATAGCCATTCAAAGGTTTTCTCTTTGTTGCAAATTGTATGAAGAAGATTTTGATTTTGTTTCAAGTAAAAATGGTGATGCAAAAGTTTCAAACTCAATTGAGGAAAAATTGGTTGCAATCTAAATGTAGTAGGAAATAAGTCGCCAACTAATTGTTTGATAAAATGCAAGATTTGATCATAGAGGAATCAAAGGCATTTTGTGGGATTCAGTGGGTAAAATGTGTTGAGTTAAGTGCATTTTTCTTGATATTAATATATGGATTTTTTACCCAAACGTAATATTTTCACTTTCTAGGAGAAATTGCAGCAAAGAAACTACTTTTACACTAAGTTAAAAGCATTGCATATGATTTTCAATAAGAAAGTGACAAAGAACATTTTAGTTGCAAGAATGAAGAAAAATGAGGAGGGAAATAGTGTGTAAAATAGAATATTCTAATTGCATATCAAAGGGTTGGACTTGTGGTATTTTTCAAGCAGAGATTAAAGATGAGTTTTTGTCGGAAGAATGAAGAAGAATGGATAACTATACAGTTTTGTGTTGTCATTGATGTCACTATGCTATACAAGTTGTGACTGCAAGACTAAGTTAGTGTCTGATCTAGTATTTTGGTCCGGTATCTGAACCGGTATACAGTTTGCACCCTTCAGTATTTTGGTCTACAATCCTCCACAGTTGATAGTTGCTACTTGTGGTTTTGGGAAATAGTCTATGGATATTCAAAGCATATACATTTAGAATCTCTCATGATCTAGTGCTTGTATGGTGTACCAGTATTGTTTTGTTGATTGCATTTTTCTATTAAGCCTATCTCTGGCTAACTTCTTGGATAATTGGTGATATGGTGAATTAATTTTTGTGCAGATATATGTGCAAGATATCTTAGTTCTATTCCAACATGATAAAGTGTGCTACACATTTTTATTTATTATCTGGAAATATTTTTTGAATGCCTAAAGCTGACAGTTGATGTTTTTGGTAAACAAGGACTGCATCTAATTAGGCTGACCTAATTAATGCTTGTGGATGGATCAAGTATATATGTTGGATAGTTTTGAAGATTGGAAAAAAAAGGAGACCAATGAATGAAAGTGATGCGAATGTGAAGTAGTGTGAAAATGATGAAGTGAGTTAAGTCAATCTATTGAGCATCACTGGAACTATATCAGCACTTGTTAGGTGCACTCTCATCAGTTCATTTTGGTTGTAAAGCCAATTGTGTTTTGTAATAATTTTGCAGGTAGTGAACCTCCTTGTGTAAGTAGTGAGCTTTTGTATCCGAATAGTGAGTCTTATTCTGGGTAGTGATCCCTTTGGCAGTGAGCCTTATATATTCAGTTTTGGAACTACTTTATATTGTGAGTTAATCCTCATAGTGGTTTTTCCCTTATTGGGTTTTCCATGTAAAATATAGTGTTCAATGTGGTTATTTTACTTTCTGTTATCTACATTTCATGTTCATACTTAATAGCAGAATATTTTGGTTGTGAAGTTGATAAGTGTTAGGATTTTTATGTTTAAATTTGGTGACAACTGATTCACCCCCCTTCTCAGTTGTCTTGTTCCTTTTAACAATTGGTATTAGCGCTTTGGTTCCTTGGTGAAGGGCTTAACTACTTGAGGAGGATCCTGAAGGTTGATCAAATAGATGATAAAGAAGAACTCTGGACTACAATTGAAGATATTGATAAGGCTGAAAATGAAAATAGAGACTTGAAAGAAAATCTAGATGAAGCAAATGAATGTATCCAGAAACTAAAAGAGCAACTGAAGAAATTCAAGGAAAGACATAGAGAAGTGAGTGAGAAACATAAACAAGAGATCATTGGATTGAAAGTGCTTGTAGAATAAAAGAGGAGAATTGAAGAATGTATGAACAAAATGGTGTAGAAAAAGTTTATTGAATGCACTAGACTTGAACAAGAGGTAGTAAACTTGAAAGTAGAACTGGAGAAGGAAAAACTTTGTGAGAAGAATTTGATGTCTAGCTCTAACAAGCTTGAAGAACTACTTGCAAGAAAGAAACCAAATAAAGAAAAAGGTGGCTTTGGAAATCAATCAGGTGAAAGCTTAAAGGATAATAAAAATACTAAAGTCCAAGGGAAGATGAAAGGAAATTCAAGAAAATTTTCAAGGAAACTTCCTGTGAGACAACCTAATGCACAAAGATATCCCTCATTCAAAGGTGTTTTTTTTTCATGTAACAAATTTGGCCATAGGGAAATAGAATGCAAGAGTAAGATGAATTAGTTTTATGGCTCCTTCTCCAAACAATGTTTTTCATGTGAGAAGTTTGGACATAAAGCCACTTAATGCAAATGATCAATCAAGTGATGATGAATAGATTTATTGGAGGAAAAATGAATCAATCCTTTAATGGCTATTTCTATACCTGTAACAAATTTGGAAACAAAGAAAATCAATGTAGATAAAGGATTAATGGACGTTAGAATAATCAGAAAAATGTTGTCTACTATAATTGTAACAAACTCAGACATATCTCAA
Source organism: Sequoia sempervirens (assembly GCA_007258455.2). Classification (NCBI taxonomy): domain Eukaryota; kingdom Viridiplantae; phylum Streptophyta; class Pinopsida; order Cupressales; family Cupressaceae; genus Sequoia; species Sequoia sempervirens. Next base: position 148,682,558 of record VDFB02049217.1, read on the forward strand.
AATTTTGTAGAAGTAAGAAGGGAAAGCAGTCTGCTCCGATAGAGGAGAATGAACCGGTAAAAGAAATTTGACAAAGGATTAAAGCAAGAGATGAATAATATATGGAGGAAGAAAGAAGAAGATCAAAAGATGACAGATGTATCTATTCCCTCATCCAGTATGGATAATTCCTTTAGGAATTAGACCTAGCATGGTCTTAGGGGAATCATTAATAGAAATTTGTAAAAATCCCCTAGATAAATGGTGTGTCAGATGTTGGCATGAGGATATATTATAAAGAATGAATAGGAACAGGTTTTAGAAAAGAAACTAGAATAAAATATGATGGCATGTTCTTTTGTGAATCGATTTAGGGTTTAGAGTTCTAAGAAATAAGGGTTTTATTAGCTTTTTGAAGTTTGCCACATATAATGCGAATTAGGGAAAATTGATGACGTATAAAGTAAAATTCATAAATATCTTTGATCACTTGTTCGCTTGACAAGTTTGAAAGGTGTCTTGGAGTGATCGCAAAGAAATTTGAAGAAGTTTGAAGGAATTACTACAGACAATCAGGAATTATTTCTCTGTTTACAAAGGGAAAGAAGGGAAAAGGAAGAAGTTTTGATTGAGTGATAATGAATTCAGGAGAGATAAGCATGAAAATGGATAGATGATCGTGTGGAAACATTCCACTGAAGTTGAAAAGTGTTGAATTGGAAGAATTTGATCATAGGAAAATGAAGGAAATGGAACTAGGGCTGAAGATGAATGAATTACAGAGCATAAAAACCCTAGGTATGGATTTATGGGGAGAATTTCCCTGGTTTGCAGATAAAGAATTCATCTATTTCTTGTTCATTTGATTCAAGAATGATAGCAATATGTTGGAAAAATCCTACCTAATCATGAAGGAAGCAATCAAAGCGATTACTAGTTTATATAGTGTTGGGGACCTCCCTAGGAAGAAAATCATGAAATAAAAAGATGTGGAGGAACTTACTGGCATTAAAAAAGACCCTCAAGCTCTATTGATAAACACTCTTGTGGATTCCACTGTAAGGTATGTTGCATACAAAATTTCATATAAAATCTATTTCAAAAACCGCGAAGGTTCAACTTCGGCTATTGATGTATATCTTGCACACATGATGGTTATGGAAAACAAGTAGTTTGATTAGTGTGGCCTATTACTGGAAAACCTAACTGAGAATGCCTGAATGTCATTGATTGAGGGCTATCCTTTTCGGCTTGGATCTTTGCTTATATGTTTGAAATTTTACTTTTTGAGCTCTCTATCAGGAAGAGAGAATGTGGAATGGGAGTCTAATATTCCTATTGGAAAACAAGTTTACAAATATTTGGAATCATTGGTGGATAATGTAAGTGTTTGTAGAACCTATTTTTCATCCTTAAAGATGAATCTATGCTTTGGTATGTCAATACCTAGTTAGTTTGAAGTGGTTTCATCCTCCGATAAGAAAGAGTTGGAAGTTATCATTGGAGAGTCCCCTCTGGAATCTAAAAGAAGGAAAAATTTTGTAACAAATGTCTCAGAAGAAAAGAAGAATGAAGAATAATTTTTTTCGGGATCTGACTCATTTGATCCAAAGGATATATGGATGATGCTAAAAAAGGGTGAAATGAAGAAGATTGGTGAAATGTGGAATGCATTCTGTTTGATTGAGAGGCTTAAAATTGATGCATCCTCTCTGATTGAGAGGCTTAAAATTGATGATGTATTGGTTCATTATTTTCTCAATAGAGGTATCTCAGTTTTAGATGTGTCTGATTCTTTGCCAAATGATCTAGTAGAGATTATTGAAGAGAGAACATTGTTGGAAGGACCCGAAGGTCATAAGTTCAAAGCTGTGGTTGAAAGAAGATGTACCAAAGCCAAAAAAGTGCTATCTAAACGTATGAATGAGACAAGAGAATGCATCAAAGAAATATCTGACATCTACAAGTATTGTCTCCAGGGATGGCAGTTGTTGATAATTTTAGAAGCAAAATTGATGCCATCAAATCTAAGATGAATAGTATTGGAATTTTTTATATTTCTTTAAAGTAAAGGATGGAAAATAGAGAATAAGAGTTGGTGAATTGCAAGTGGAGTTGTTGATTACTCAGAGGCAAAGAGAAGAGAAGGTTAAAAACTTCTGGTTGGTTAAGGAACTTGTTGAGGTTCGGTTGGATTGTCTCTTTGGAATACTCTCTGATGTAGAAGATTGTGAACGTCAATGTCTGTCTTCGGACCGCAGTTGTCTTTATTGGATGGTATGAGTGCAAGAATTAATTTGGTTGTACTTACTTGTAAGAGGATTCTTCTTATAATAAGAGACAGGTCCAAAAAAATCTTTCATGTAAAAAGTGTCATTTTCACTTGAATGTTTGAAATGGGGAGTTGGAATCACCTTTGTATATACCATACACATCCTATTTTTTAGTGACCCTTTTCCATTGATTTCAAAGGGTGAGAGAAGAGTACCTTTAAAGGAGTAAAAAGGAAAATGATGATAGAGGGAAATAATTTTGTTTTTGAAAAATTTTGGCACATGTTTCCATCAATGACAAAGGCAGAGATTGTTGGAAGACTGGAGAAGAATGGCTAACTATATAGTTTGTGTTGTCATTGATGTCAACATGTTATAAAAGTTGTGACTACAAGACTAAGTTAGTGTCTGATCTGCTATTTTGGTCTAGTATCTAAACTGGTACATAATTTACACCCTCTAGTATTTTGGTTTGCAATCCTCCATAGTTGATAGTTGCTACTTGCGATTTTGGGAAATATTCTATAGATATTGAAAGCATGTACATTAAAATTATCTCATGCTCTAGTGCTCATATGGTGTATCGGTATCATTCTGTTGATTGCATTTTTCTATTAAGCCTACCTCTTAACGACTTATGGATAATTGGTGATATGGTGAATTAATTTTTGTGTGGATATATGTGCAACCTATATTAGGTCTATGGTGACATGATAAAATGTTCTACACATTTTGATTTATTATCTAGAAAGATTTTGTGAATGCCTGAAACCGATAGTTGGTGTTTTTGGTAAACACGGATTGCATCTAATTAGGCTAACCTAATTAATGCTTGTGGATGGATCGAGTATATATGTTAGAAAGTTTTGAATATTGAAAAACCAAAAAAAGAGGAGAGCAAGGAATGACACTGATGTGAATGTGAGGTAATGTGAAAATGATGAAGTGTGTTAAGTTAGTATATTGAGTATCACTGGAACTATATCAACACTTGTTAGGTGGACTCTCATTAGTTCATTTCAGCTGTGAAGCCAATTTTTTTTTGTAATACTTTTGTAGGTAGTGAGCCTCCTTATGTAAGTAGTGAGCTTTTTTATCCAGACAGTGAGTCCTATTATGGGCAATGAGCCCTTTGTAGTGAGCCTTATATATTCAGTTTTGGAACTACTTTATATTGTGAGTTAATCCTTGCTGTGGTTTTTCCCTTATCAAGTTTTCCATGTAAAATGTGGTGTTCATTGTGTTGATTTTACTTTTTGTTATCTTCATTCTATGTTCAAACTTAATAACCAAATAGTGTGGTTGTGAATTTGATAAGTGTTAGGAGTTTTATGTTTTGAATTTGGTGACAACTAATTCACCTCCCCTCTTAGTTGTCCTGCTCCTTTTAATAGTTTATTCATTCTCTTTATATTGTAGTTTCTATCTCATTTGTTAGGGTTATAGGACTTTAAAGAAGTTTTAAGGGGTAGGCTATTAGTTTTGTGTAAGAAAATAGAGAATCATGCTATACAAATTTTCTTGTAATTGCATTGTATATCTTGATTGCAACATATATGAATACATGCTCTTGCATGATTTTAGTGTATCTTTTCTATAGTCTGTCATGAAGTATTCCTTTCAGTAATATAATCAACGATTGTAAATCTTTACATGCACATTTGTTGCATCTAGATTATTTTCAAGGTTAGCATTTTCTCAAGGAGCAATGTAAATTCGTTCAATGAAAATAATGAGAATATTTTGATGCAAGTTAGATTACTAAGTAGAAATTGCACTATTAATCATTATTTGGTCTCATTAGTATAAGGTTTTAATGGTTAAATGATCATCAAGATATGTTTAGAATCTGATGAAGGATGTGTATCTGCATCTTGATTCTATAGCCCTGGATAAGCACTAGTTTATTTTGAATGGTTTCCTTTAAATATCATAAACAATATTTAAATTTAAAAATCAATTCCCAGATTTAATTAAGTTTAGAGTTATTTTATGTTTCAACTTCATACCTAGGTTTCATAGACATTAAGGATTGTTCCTTCTATATTGCAAATACATGAACCCTTGTCATTTGTGTGAAGTTTATCTACTAGGTGCTAGAATAAAAATTTGTTTCATATCCATAATTAGTACCATATAAGGGAACCCACCTAGGTTTTGTAGAGCCTGAAGTGTAGGGAAAAAAATGTGAAATCACTCTCCCATTCGTTGGCCAAATCTCTCTTTGAATCTCAACATAGGACATGGCACACCTTTAGGGTTCATTGTATGCAGATTTGTGAACCAATAGATTGGAGACTCTGCTAGGGAGATCAAAAGAGTGTCCATTTGGAAATATTCAATAATTTTATGAATATGAACATCTGGTTCAGATATTGAAATTTTTTAGACCTAGAGGAGGTTTTATTGCAGCAATTTTGAAGTTGATTGTGACTCTGTTTCTGGAGGAGACCTAGAATAAAATTAATCTTCCAAAGAGATTCATATTGTTTGAAGTTTAATCCTCTATGAAGAGAGGTGGTAACTCTTTCAAAAGAACCTAATGAAGATGTGAAGTAAGTTTCATCTCTATAATGATTTTTCAGTCAAGATGGAAAATCCACAAAAGTTGCAACATATCTAGGTACTTTTATATTTTGGTTTTCATGAAGAATAAGTCTATGCATGTAGACCATGATTGAATATCCTTTCCTTATTAAGTGAAAATGAGCATTATAAGAAAGGGATAAATTGATATTGAGAATTAAATAGTTGTAGAGGGAATAAATTTTTATTTGCAAATTTTTATGTGTTGAATAAGAAAATTGAGAGAGGGGTGAATCAATTGTACCAATTAAAACTTCAACTAGAGGTTAGATCAATTATCATTCAAAAATCCTTTACTTTGCTAATATGATTAGCAGGTATAACTTTAAGAAACCCCCCCTCGACAAAGGTGTAAAGTCCTGGTGAATCTATCCTCTTATTTGAAAAAAAATATTAATTTTCCTAGTGAATCTATGCACATTATTTAAAAAAATTGTAAAATATTTGCAAATATTAATGAAGATTTGGTAAAAATAATAATCACAGTGGTGAATCCTAGTGAATAATCACTAAAATTATTAATTAAAATGGTGAATCTCTCCTTTAAAAATTTGCATAGTTCGTCGGCGCAGTTCCCCTAATTTTTTTTTCTATTTTTTGTAATATTGAAGTAGGGGCTCAAGGGCATAAACCATTAGTGGGGTCAAGGGTCAGTGCCCCTTGTAGGGGTCAAGGGGGTAGAGCCCACTTATGGTGGTTGAGGGGGAAACACCCCCTCACAAGGTCTGGGGATAGCGGCTGGCTGTAGGTTAATTTTGTGACCTAATATGCATGAGCCTTTTAAAAGGATTTCTAAGGCCCAAAATTTGTTTTTGGCCACACGATTAGATTTAGTCATGTGGCCCAAAACAAATTTTGGGCCTCAACAATCCTTTTAAAAGAAATATGTGTATTAGGTAGTAGAATCAACATGCAACCATCTAATTAAAAAGCTAATCAATGGCAATAAATAAAAGCCCCAAAATTAAATGGTAATTTATTATTAGTGGTGATATTGCCCCAAAATTAATGGTAGGAATATAATATTACTAGTCAATATAATTAATATTTGTAATTACAATATAAACTACTGGTGAATCAGTTCCAATGACACATCACTTAAATAGGCGAATTAATCAGGATGAAATTACTTTTTTGTAAAAACCTTGCGATTCAACATCCTTTTTCTCTTGGACTATTCACCATTTTCGGAGGTCCCAATTTCAATTATTCGCCAATTGGCAAAGATTCACCACTAAAGTTTTCCCTGATGGTTAGTCATTAAGTGTAAAAGAGGAAATTGAAAGAAGTAAAACCAAGCACACAATTTAACACTAGATTTACGTGGAAAACCTAATAAGGGAAAAACCATGGTTATGATTATCTCACAATATAGAGAATATCAAAACTAAATACAAAGGCTCACTGCCAACACAAGACTTATTTTCTGAAGTAGTACTCACTATCCAAAAATGGTTAACCACTCTAAGGGCTCACTGCCACAATATTATAAAGAAGGTAGAAGAGATTTATTAAAAAAAGAAAAACAATCTCAATGCAACAGAGATTTCCACCATAATTCACTCACACACTTGTAGATATTCTTGAATGATAGAGTACACCTTCAGCTAACTACCTCCAGAAATTGAGCAATAAAATTTTGCACTGATCTACTCAACCTCACATCACACACACTTTGTTTGACATCTATCTCACATCTATCTTTCTCTTCCATTCATTCACACTTTCACAAACATCTCAACCTATATGTATACAATCATCAACCTTGAATTCATCAATGGTCAGCCACATACCATTTTTATTTTCAAATTTAAAGTATTTTGGTGCCAAAAGATTCTATGGTGGAATTAGAATAAGGGAAACCTATTGATGGTGTTTTCTGCACAACTCGGACATAATATGATATTCTATCTCTCTTGAAAGGTAAATCTATATTAGCAAACCTCAAGAGATAACCCCAAGGTCTCTAATGGCAAGTCTTGGCAATGCATAAACAATTCAGATAATATTTGAAAATGTTGGTAATCACAAGGGGACTTACGTAGCAATGACTAAAATTTTCAAAATCACCAAATATGACAATATAGTGATGCTTTGATTCCTAAAACTAATCCAGATTTAAATAAAACAACAAAAGAGATAAAGGGTTTTAGAGATATTTTTTAGAAAAGTAAACTACTACTAAGACCAACAATGCAGATGATTCAACACTTGAAGTGGACCAACCCTTTAAAACTAAATTTTGTTAAACCTAGATAGAATCCTGTAGTATCACAAAATAGTGCAATCATCTAAGGAATGAAAATATTTTCAAATCACGAGCATTCATACAAATCAACCCTAGTGATAAAAATGAATAAACACCCACAATCAAACATGGCATACGATATTCAAGCCCAAGCTAACTTTACACAACAACTTATAATCAACAAGCTACTAAATATATGGACCATGGATGGCTCAAACACTTCATATATTAAACTAGAAACACTATTGCATCATATTTAACTCTAAAATCTAACATGCAACTAATAACTTTGTAGAAACTTAAAAGATATGGAATAACCAGAACCATGCAGAATTAGACAACACAAGAAAGATCACCAAAAGGAAATGTCTCTACTTATATTGCATCACTCAGATTTGCAACATTTATGTATTCTCAATGTTTCAACATTTTCCCTCAAAAATTTTTAACTTCTAGCTCAACTACTACTATTAAAATGATACTCAACTCTTCTAACAATGTCTAACCCCTTAGAATGAAGCTGAAGCCTCAATTTATAGCACAAGAATCCACAAGGTGACCAAATAATAGGTCCCAAAAATTCCATTCAACTATGCATCCGAGTTTACTATATTTAGTTTTCCATGCATGACTGGCTTGAAGAATCTCTAAATACGAATAGTTTTTCATTCAAAACCTACTAGTGGGGCCCACAGGGTACTTAAAACCCTTCAAACACATTCCATTCTTGGTTTTTAATTGAAATTTTCCACCATTAGTGTGTTTGATGAGAATCCTACATGGCAGCAACCTGGCTAACACCTCCTTCCTTGTTAGCATCCAAATTTTCAATCAACTCTTTAATAGTTTCTAGAATTTTCTTTGCATCAACTGGGTATGGAATTGGAATGAACTTGATTCTGGCTTTGTAACCTTTGAACTCATCCAAATATTGCAACATCACCCTACTCCATGCAATTTGTAACTCGTGGTACTTGTCCAACCTTGAAATGTATATTGTCACATCTTCTAGATGTTCTTTCACAATTAGAGCATTATCAGAAGGGGCATAGACTTCATGCCACCATTCCTACAATGTTGTTACATTCATATTTTTATGTCCAAACTTCTTCCTTCCCATCACTATCTCCAGAAAAGAAATACAACCATCATGTAATTCTTTTATCTTTCCTTGTATCTTTGCAATCTTCTTTAAGACCTTTGACAAGAGTTCCTTTCTATAATTCTAGGTTTCCAACCATCCCTTCACTTTGTCAAATGTATCTCAAGGAGAGATATCTAACTGTGCCAAATAATCCTTTGGTATTTGCAAAACTTTCTTCAACTCATCTATAATTGACTCATGGGTATGTGCAGGATCATCATGGAAAAAAGAGGCCCTTAAGTGGCAAAAAAATCAGAAAAATCAGAGTTAGGCAACTTGACGTAAAATTTTGAATAAGCTATCTATATTATTTCAAAAATATATAAGAATAGAATTCATATAAAATTGAATGTAGTTTCTAAACTACTAGGTTTGTTTAAAAAAAAAAATCTATTTGGTGAAAATTTGAAATTTCAATGCAGTAGTACTTAAATTTCAGGGAAAAAATAAGTAGGTGTCTGTCTGACCACCCTAACCACAATAAAATGATAAAAAAAAAATAGAAGATTTTAGATATAAGTAGAGGACTCACGTCGATGTGATGCATATTTTTGTAATTTTTTTCCAAGTAAATAATTAATTATGAATTTTTTATCACAAATTTTTAAAAACATAAAAAAATTGTATGTTTGACCACCTTAACTTGGTCAAAACTTCATGAAATTAATTTTTTCTTTTTTTAATCTTATATTATGTGAAGCATAGAATGTGACGCATGTTTTGGATTCAAAAATTGTGCTACCATTTGAAAGCTATGGATGTTTTTCAATCAGTCTATCAATCAGGACTTTAGTCATAATTTGAATAGAAAATGAATAATAATTACTTATTAAATTCAAAGTAAAGAATAATTTATATTGATGGAAAGATGAGAATCTCCTTTAAAAACCCTTTTCGTTTCATCAATTTTGGGTAAAAAAAAGTCGTCAGCCACATACCCATCATATTGCTACTTTTTGGCTCATCATGATCCTGCACATACCCTCATCAAACTTCTTATAGTCTACAGTAAATTGTGAAATATGTAGAAGGAAATCAAAAGTATTGAACTTAGAGAATTTTTTCAATTTCCTTGTCCCCTCTCTTACTGGCATCTTGAAGCCACTCTTGGGTATGATGAATGGAGTTCGTCAGCCTCTTGATTTCATTAACTGCCTTTATGGGCAACGATCCCTCTGGAATTACACTTTTACCACTTATAGTTTGTAATGACTTCATCAGATGTTGGCCATACCTATAGACATCATTCAACTACTTCTTAAACTCATCCTTCTTTGTAGTTTCACTATCCAACCTTCTTAAAATTTCTTGAGAAGATTCTTGGAATTCCTCCCTTTCCTGCTTTCTAGTAGTTGGCCCCAAGTTAATAGTCTATATTTGGTAATCAGATGGAAAAACTTCATCCTTGAACTTATCGGTTGGAGGAAATGCCACATGTAAAACTCTATATTAAAATCATCACACACAATATTTGACACTATCTATACCCTTTTCCTCTTCTTGGGTTGTCCCGACTATTCCAACAGCTTGTCCCAGCTCATAGTTTCTTCTTGCACAATTATAGGTTTCTTACTTGCTTGTTTCTCCAGCCATTCTGGGACATTGGACTGTTCAAAATTCTCTTTCATCAAGGAAACTTCTCATTCACCTCTATATTGTTGTGGACTGTCCACAATTTCTTCTATATATTTCTCAATTGAAGGTTGAATTTCTTTCTCATTACATACAACCTTCACCGGAGACTTGGATTGTTCCTCCTAAAGAACCCTAGGTTCCACATTCTCACTGTGTGCATCAAAATTTGATTGCCCTATCTCACATATCATTTTTTTCCATTCTTTGTTAGTATGGGTGGAAACTTCCTGATCCTCCAATTCATGTTGTTCTATATTGTTGGATATTTTTCCCTCCTCATGAATTGCCTCTTCAGATGTTTGAACATTTTGAGGAGAGTTGTTTCCCACATTCATTTCTTCCTCCCAATCATCAATGACAATTACTTCTTCACTTTGTACTCCCTCTTCTACTTCCTTTGTCAGAGATGCCTTTTGCTTGGGAGGGCTCTTTCTCACATATATTTGGGGATTTTTCCCAGAAGTGTCTATCTCCATAGCCTTTGTTGAGGAGGGGGCATTGGTGTTGGCACTCCCCATCTTGGCTTTTGCCACCTTTTCCCTTTCTGTGATAAGCTTTCTTTTCCTCACAAGTTGAGGTGTCTTTGCCTCTATAGTTGTAGTGTTATCCTGAGGAGTTTTCTTAGCCATGGGAGATAGTTTTCCCCCTTATTTTACCTATGTCTGGCTTCTAGTTCTCCTCTTTATTGTCACTAGTTTGTTACCTTCTTGCTCTTCACTGCCTTAGGATTTAGAAACATCATCCTTTCCACCATCAACACCTTCTTCAAAATGAGACTCCATGTCTCCCATTAAGTCATATGTGAATTTGAAATGATCAGCCTCTAGTTCCTGCACCTTTCTTCTTACCCATTGCCTTGAATATTTCGTGACTAGCTTAGTTATTCGGTCAAGATCAGTTGCTTCTTCCTCAGACCAGTTTATCTGTTGAAAAGGCTTGTTTCTATAAGGTTCATAATCATGTGGTTGTACCAGGTTTTCTTCCTCATCTTGTACTTGATCAGGGACTTCCACTATCCTATAAATCCTTATCATTTTGAAAGGCATCCAAGAGAACCTTCTTCTGAGAACATCAAAGTCATCTTTGTAGTTTTCCCAATAATCCTCAATGTGGTCCACATGTCGGAATGTCCTGTTGGCTAGATTTTTGGCTCTACCATATGGTCAAAATGATTCCTATTTGTGTGAGAGTAGAGCTTAAACTATGCCATCTCCTTTTTTGAATATTGGGCACTTTCAATGGAAGGACATGATACCAAAGTCCTGATTATCAATGGAATTTTTTCTCATAACCCCTTCTTCTTCAGATCCATCTATAGAATTACTTCAAAAAGCATCATCTGTCCTATCAACTCTAACATCTGAAGCTTGTTGGCTTGGTACCTTGGTAGTCTGAGTAGGATAACAGGGGATCCCTCAACTCAGATGTATGAAAACTTCAAAAATTGTATAAACCATTTCCCATATTGTTTGATTAATTCTATAGAATCTACGGTTATCCTGACATGGAGGGCATTCTACAACAAGCTCGGAATGAACATGAAGAAATAATTGTTTTCCCTTCTATAATTGGAAGTCTTGTACTATAACTGAGGATATACATCCAATATTTTATCTCTTCCCAATAATCCCTTGTAGCTCAAACCCTTGTACTTGGTCTTATGTTCCAACATGTATACAAGATAGTATGTCATGGTAAATTTATCCATCTCTTGCACACTCCTTAATTGAGCATCCAAGTTGTTGCTTATGATCCTTGCTCAATGTTAGTGCTTATTAGCCACAACGCACATGATGGGGAGGAACATCCAAGATGGGAAGATGTGAGCTTGTTCCACTCCCATTACCCTACCCAGGAGGGTTATTATGTCATGGTACTCCATCTTGAAATCATTATGGTGCAATTTCTTGGGAAGCTTGGAATAATGAGGCTTCAACTTTAGTATCCAAGAATTTTTCATGATCTCCAATGCCCTGTTAGGATCTTCATCATAAAACTTAACTGCTTCACCTATGTTTATCTCTTCAATAGAATGGAAGTGTGAAGCAATATTGAAAACTTCCACAATGGATTCCTTGATGAGATTATCCATAACTCTCCCCTCAGGTCTGATTATGATCCTTGTTTTGTAATCATAATGCTTTTCACACTCTAGAACCATCTCTAGATATAGCTATGTTGGGATAAATCCTTCTGCTTATGCCAAACCAATGTGAGTGAGAACTTGAGCTAGCTGAGTGGGTGAGTCACCATACATTCTTTTATGAAAATCCTCATAGTCCACATGTCCAAGGTTGGTGTCTCCAATCTTGGCCCAAGCTGAGGAAATCTAGGATTTAGGCTAGATGCCTTTGAAATCATACTTCATTCTCTCCTGCCTCTTTCTGACCTCTTCTTGTACCAACAAAACTTTCATTTTCTTATCAGGACCCACTTCACCCTACATCTGTTAGAGGAAAAGCAATAATCACTAAGATGTGAATAGTAACACAACCCATCAACTCAAGTTCTTCCTTTAACAAAATTTGATCAATGCACACTAAGTGCCATTAATAAGTGCATACTAATGATGTTAACATGAGAGATCAACCTACTTCATTGCCCAGTGGAAAGGAAAGTGATTGAACCGATGCATAAATAATTAGTGCATAAAAGCTTACATGCAATGAATTCACCTTTGAAGCACAAAATCACACATTCATAATGCCATTCTATCCAAGTGATGAATTCTGACATAAATGAATAGAAAATGACTCCATTTAAATGATTTCACCATTAAATTATACCAAGCATGCAAGAAAAACCATCAAACAATCCATTCAAATCCAAATGAGACAAAGTGACCAAGATCATGAAGCATTGTAAGCAAGATGAGGGGAGGATCTATTAATCTGAGCTAGCTTAGATTTTCTAGCTTGATTAAGGTTTGGTTAATCTAAGCTAGCTCAGATTAGCTGAATTTTTTCAACTCAACCCCATTTTGACTTGGGATCTTTGAGAGGAATAAAATTAGGCATCAATCACTTGTCGTTATAACAATTCGAAGTTAATCATGCATTGGAAAATAATCATTCAAGGGGAGACTCAAGCCTGATAGGGTGAATTTGAGGTTTTGACTTGAAATGGGTGAACCTTTGCTTATCCAAGGGACCTCAAATTAGCTAAACAGATTAAGGTTCAACTAATCCAAGCTCCCTTGAATTAACCAAACTTCTCCCAAATGTCAAAAAAAAAACAAAGGCATGAACTCAACTTGGTTGATATGTCAAATTAAAATCAAGCTCATCATCATTTCATGGTGAAATTTTGATCAAATGATTATAGGATTCCAAACGTCCTTCACTATTAGAAAATTCTCGCAAGAAAAAGCTATGGTTTTAATCAATTACAAAAAGCACAAATCACTTCGACCCCATCATACCAATCAGTAAAAAGGGATGTAATGAGAATGTCTCAAAAAAAATTGACTGGTTCATTTGGTTGGTGCATTCAAATAGAGCTCTACCCATAAATCTCCTAAAATAACTCCTTCAAGGAACCATGAGCCCTAAATAGGAATACAAAACCCTATACCAAACAACAAAATCACATGAGAGGAAACAAACCCATACTGTAAAATAGCAGGTAATTGAAGGAGAATCTAGATGATAGGATAGCAGCGAAGGTAAGGAACCCTAAATGATTACTAAAGAATGCAATCCCAACATCAATTCTCAATATCCAACACAATTCCAAATGCCTGTTGATGCAAAATTTATTTTACTTTGAGCTTTTAACAATAATAAGTGAACTACATTTGCATTTCAAATGATTCTACAAAAACAAAAACCTATTTTGGCGAAACAAAGCACAATGTTGAAGATCAAATTCCAAGATTTGTCACTCAAGGAAAGACAAAAGTGCAAGGAATGATTCCTTAGGGTTTCAAACAAGCTTCATTCATTAGACAAGAATCCTCTCCCAATTCAAAACAAAATGAGCCCTACCAAAAACAACAACTCGAAATGGCGAAAAGCAAAGATATTTGAATTCAAAACCCAAGCTCCAACAAATGATGCATTATAAAAAGAAAACCAATAGAGCTCAAAACAAATTGAAGCCACTCAAAAATTGATCCGGGGGACAATTTTTCAGTGAAAATTGAAGTGTTCCCAATACTCTAGATTTCAGCTTCATCAGAAAGAGAACGACGTCCTGATTCCAACGCAACTTGAACGGGTCGAAAAGGACTCCGTTTGTGCAAGTTACGGCCAGTCAAACTTCCAGTCAAATTGGCTTCAGGTGCGTCCAGAAGGCAAAAAAATAATCATCTCAGAAATCAACGGAATCGGCGTCATCGCGAAGAGCTCGTCGAGACGATTCTGACGACATTCGTTTCATCGAAATCCGACGTTGTATGCTCGAGTTAGAAGCGGTCAAACCTCAGTCAACTTAGAGGGTACTGATGATGACGTCATCATGGTGACGTGGCAGTCCGTACTGTATGAACACACTTGTGCGGCTTCCGACCCGACACGTGGCATGTGACTCAGGTTGTACGGACCAATCAGCAAGCGACACGTGTCCTTCCGTACAGTACGGCAGCACAGTCAGCAATCCCACCTGGCACCCAGTCAGCAGACAGCTTAGCGTACGGATATCCCAGTCAGCATGAAACATCTACTATTTCGGTGAATAAGAACTCGACACGTGGCTGACACATGGCACACTGTCGGTGAATGTCATCCGAGTCAGGGGTTGTCAACCAGTAGTTGCGTGACACATGGCATTGTGACAGTCGTCTGCTCATCCGCGGAATGTTTGGTTCGTTTCAACAAAAATATAAGGCGATCGGACTCGACCCCGTGATCTCCGAGGAGATAGGGAGATCCGTTAACTGTTGCGCCCGGTGCGGGCTTTGAAATATAATGTGGAAAGGGTTGCTTTTGTTGAAAAAATTAGAGGATTTGTTTGTTGAAAACGAACGGCCGGCGGTTTGAACCCGCGCCGGCCGCTCTATCAAAAGCTATTACCACCGTTGAACCACGTGACGGTTCTATCAATATGTATGAGCCCGGTTTTATTCGTTGTTGTTCTATTGGCCGAGCCTTAACCAAAAGGCTTTTTAGGCCAAAACAAACAAAACCATTGAAACCACCATAACCAAAAAAGATTGCAGAAGCTAAAATAGTCCTGATACGGGCTGAAGGAGAAGATATGCATTTAATGAAGAGGATAAGCCTAATTAGGAAAATTTCATGTATAAAAAGAGGGGTTGAGATGGGTTTTCCAAGTCCAGGTTGAGATAGCGGGAGAATGCTCGAGAGTCTTTGAAGACATTTCTGCATATCAGAGTACTGTCATGCTGCTGAATGCTTGAAGGAGATAGTCTTGAAGCTATTGTAATTGAATTTGGAGCTAATCGGATCGGTCCTCCATTGGAGAGGGACCCGGAGACGTAGTCCTTAGGGATGAACTCCGTTATCAATTGGTTTCGTCTCTCTATTCTTCTCTCTTTTCTTTCTCAGTTTCTCTTGGCATTTATTTTATGTTATGTTCATTATTTCATTTGAGCATTTAATTTGTAATCATTTAAGTTAAGCGTTGTAATAATTGATCTCTTAATGTTACGCATTCTGTAAGCAATAAGTCCTAGATCCTATATAGATCAAGTTGGTATCAGAGCTATGTATGTGGCTTGTATTGCAATTTGAATGCTAACGAGATCCAGGTTGCAACGAGGCAAAGGAGAACTTGAAGAATACAATCTAAAAATCGGAAGACGAAGAGTTAATCAACCGTCACAGATGGAAGAAAAAGAAGGTGGACAAAGTTCAGAGCTTAGTGTCAAGGATTTCCAGAAGCTATTTCTTGACATGAAGGCAATGGTGGACGAACTTTATGCAGACAAGAAGAAGCATGAAAAGGGAGGTTCTTCAAAGCACAAGAAGCAGGAAGATCAGAAAGACACAGAGGGGAAAGCTCCAAAAATTCCTTCTCCTCCTTCTACTCCCCCTTCTTCTCCGCCTTCTTCTCCTCCTTCTTCTCCTCCTCCTTCTCCTTCTTCTAATGTAAATCCATTTAAGAGCAAGTCTAAGCCTATAATTAAGCTTGATGTAAAATTTGAGTTACCTAAATACTGTGGGGAGTTAAATGCTGAGAAGTTAGACGATTGGGTCCAACAAGTAGAAGTATACTATAGGATTCAAGGCCTAGCAGAAGATGCTTCTAGGATTCAATTAGCAACTCTTCGGTTGGGAGGTACAGCTCTCACCTGGTGGGAGAGTAAAACTTGTGAAGAAATTGCTCGCCATGGTCAAGTTAATATGTCTTGGATGGAGTTTGTTGCTGCCCTTAGGAAACAATTCTACCCTTTAGGTTACATGCAACAGTTAACCATGAATTGGCAAACCTTTAGGCAAGGTAAGGGGCAGTCTGTCCAGGAGTATACGCATGAGTTTAGGAAACGGGCCATTGCTCTAAATGTTCCCTTGTATACCCAAGACACATTACTTAAGTATATTGGTGGTTTACATTCTTACCTTAGGCACACTATTTTGATGTTGAGTCCCAACAATCTAGACGAGGTGTCTGTTCAAGCTACTCATTTAGAGTCTAGGGGTAAGAATACATTTAGTGATAACTTTTCTAAGAAGCCATCTAAGTTCGAGGGTAAGTCTAAAGGGAAAGACAAAGACAAAGATAAAGGAAAAGGGAAGAAGATAGCTACAGCTCAGAAAGAGGGTGAGAAACCCACATGCTCCCATTGCAAGAAAGAGGGGCATGATGATTCGAGATGTTGGAAGCTTCATCCTGAATTGAGGCCGAAAAGATATGGAGGTAATAAAGGCAAGAAGACTACTGCAGTGATTCAACAAGATCTTGGTTCAGACTCCGGAGATGAGATGAAGATTGTTGCTACCGGAATCCAAGGTAAAGGGAAAGGTATATCTCTCTCATCTGATGCAATTTTTTCTAATGCCAGTGCAAGTACAAGTAAAGAATCTTCTCCTAAGGTTGATAAGCAAAGAAATGAATTGTTTCATATTCGTGTTGTAACAAAACACACTAAGATTGATACTCTGTTTGATACGGGTTCACAAGTCAACTTAATATCTGAAGAAGTTGTAAAGAAACTTAATTTGGCTACAACACCTCATCCGAAACCATATCCACTCGGATGGGTTTGCGATGATGCTCAATTAAAAGTAACTAAACAGTGTAAATTGAGATTTGCTATCACTGCAAACTTTGTAGATGAGGTAGAAGTCAATGTGGTCCCTTTGGATATTTGTGGGCTTGTGTTAGGGAGTCCTTATCTTTATGACAAAAAAGCAATCTTTTATAGGGGAGAGAATAAGTATCATCTTTTTAAAGATGGGGTAGAATACATTGTACGGGCACATAAGGTGAAGACTAATCTTACACTAGTTAATGCTGGTCAAATGAAGAGGTTGGTCAACTCAAGTAAAAACTTTGTATTGATGCTTGTAAAAGCCAAAGAAGATGATAAATCTGAGGTATTCAGTCGAACTTTGAAAGATCATGTAAGTCATGTAAAGAAAGTCTTTGATGTATTGAGAAAAGAAAAATTGTATGTAAAGATGTCTAAATGTGAATTTGCTAAGACATCCTTAGTGTACTTAGGCTATGTCGTAGGGAGTGGTCAATTGAAAGTAGACCCTGCGAAGGTCGAAGCTATTGTAAAATGGCCTAAGCCAAGTACAGTCACAGAGGTCAGAAGTTTCCTAGGTGCAGTTCAGTACTGGAGAAAGTTTATTGCAAATTTCTCTTATATAGCATCACCATTGCATGCATTAACCAGTACAAGAGCAACTTTTCAGTGGGGAGGTCCACAACAGAAGGCTTTCGACACTTTGAAGGGAAAGTTGAGCACCACACCAGTTTTGGCCTTACCAGATCTACATCAACCATTTGAGATCGAGACAGATGTGAGTGGGTTTGCCATGGGAGCAGTACTCATGCAAGGAGGTAAACCAGTTTGCTACCACTCTGAAACCTTTTCAGGAGCAGTAAGTAACTATCCCATATGATAAATAAATTTATGCTTTAGTTTAGAGTGTTAAAAAATGGAAACATTACATAATGGGGAAAGAAACTGTAATCCACACTGATCACCAGCCACTTCAATATTTGCACTCACAAACTAAACTGCAACAAAGTAGGCACTTTCGGTGGATGGGTTTTCTACAACAGTTTCATTTGGTTATTAAGTATAAGAAAGGTACCCATAACAAAGTAGCAGATATGCTCTCTAGACCTCCTATGATGAATGCTTTTATAATCCTTCAGAATAGTTCTATGGTTCATGAAAGTTTTCAGGAACAATATGCTAATGATGAGAACTTTAAGGATATCTATGCTGCTTTAATGAATGGTAAACATGTAGAAGAGAAAGATTATTATGTGCAGGATAAACTATTATATCACTTGGGTAAATTATGTATTCCAAAAGATGAACAAGCACAGGTGATTAGAGAAGCACATACCTCATTGATTGCAGGACACTTTGGGGTAAACAAAACATTGACTCAGCTGCAGAAGTATTGTTATTGGCCTCATATGCAAGAAACTGTAACTAAGTATATTAGAGGTTGTGTTATGTGTGCAACTAGTAAGCCTAGTAATAGGAAATTGGGCTTGTACACACCTCTACCTGTACCTTCTCGTCCATGGGAAAGTGTGTCAATGGACTTTGTTGGGGGGTTACCTATGTCTAGGAAGGGACATGATTATTTGTATGTAGTAGTTGATCGGTTCAGCAAAATGTGTATCTTAATGCCATGTAAAAAGCAAGTCACTGCTGAACTGACAGCTCATTTGTACTTTCAATTTGTATGGGTTCATTTTGGGTTACCTACTTCTATTGTATCGGATCGAGATTCTTGATTCTTGGGGGAATTTTGGTCAACTTTGTGGGGACTCATGGACACTAAACTGAAGAAGAGTACAGCCTTCCATCCGCAGACCGATGGGCAGACAGAGGTTGTAAACAGGACAGTTGTGCATCTACTCAGAGGTTATTGCAGTAAGCATCCTAAGTTGTGGGATGAGAGTCTTCATTATGTGCAGCATGCCTACAACCATGCAGCACACTCTTCTACTAAGAGGTCTCCTTTTGAGACATGCTTTGGTTATGTGCCCAAGACACCGATGGATTTTTTTTTTGGCAAAGATGATGTTGAAGATGGACGCCATGATTCAGAGAAGGCTTTGAAGTTCATCCAGAAAGTCCAAGCAATTCATCAGGCAGTGGAAGCACGGTTGGAACAGAGCCAAGCAAAATACAAGGTTCGCCATGACAAGCATCGCACTGATCATCATTTTCAGGTTGGAGACAGAGTTTGGTTACATATCAGCAAGGAAAGGATGCAAGGTGAAGGTAAAAAGCTTAAGCCAATTAGATATGGTCCTTTTGAGATCCTTGAGAAGATTGGTACTAATGCCTTCCGCCTCAATCTTCCTCCATACATGCATATTTACTCGGTTGTCAATGTTGAGAATTTGAAACTGTATGAGCCTCCAATGATCTTAGATGAGGTCACAGACATTCAGGTTCCATCAGTTGATGACCTTTCACCAGAGTACATGTCAGAGTTGCCAGAAGATGTTATTCTCGACAGGAATGTCAGAACTTCACGAAGAGGAAATGTTGAGTACCTCAGAGTGGGCCTAAAGGGGATGCATCCAAGCAAAGCAAGATGGATGGAGATTGGTAAAGTGAGGGAACTTTACCCTCACTTACTTTCCAAGTAATCAAGCTTTCGGAGGTCCTAAAGCTCTCCAGTGGGGAGGCCTGATCCGGGGGACAATTTTTTAGTGAAAATTGAAGTGTTCCCAATACTCTAGATTTTAGTTTCATCAGAAAGAGAACGACGTCCTGATTCCAACGCAACTTGAACGGGTCGAAAAGGACTTCGTTTGTGCAAGTTACGGCCAGTCAAACTTTCAGTCAAACTGGCTTCAGGTGCGTCCAGAAGGCAAAAAAATAATCATCTTGAAAATCGACAGAATCAGCATCATCGCGAAGAGCTTGTCGAGACGATTCTGACGGCATTTGTTTCATCGAAATCCGACGTTGTATGCTCGAGTTAGAAGCGGTCAAACCTCAGTCAACTTAGAGGGTACTGATGATGACGTCATCATGGTGACGTGGCAGTCCGTACTGTACGGACACACTTGTGCGGCTTCCGACCCAACACGTGGCATGTGACTCAGGTTGTACGGACCAATCAGCAAGCGACACGTGTCCTTCCGTACAGTACGACAGCACAGTCAGCAATCCCACCTGGCACCCAGTCAGCAGACAGCTTAGCGTACGGATATCCCAGTCAGCATGAAACGTCTACTATTTCGGTGAATAAGAACTCGACACGTGGCTGACATGTGGCACACTGTCGGCGAATGTCATCCGAGTTGGGGGTTGTCAACCAGTAGTTGTGTGACACATGGCATTGTGACAGTCGTCTGCTCATCCACGGAATGTTTGGTTCGTTTCAACAAAAATATAAGGCGATCGGACTCGACCCCGTGATCTTTGGGGAGATAGGGAGAGCCGTTAACCATTGCACCCGGTGCGGGCTTTGAAATATAATGTGGAAAGGGTTGCTTTTGTTGAAAAATTTAGAGGATTTGTTTGTTGAAAATGAACGGCCGGCGGTTTGAACCCGCGCCGGCCGCTCTATCAAAAGCTATTACCACCGTTGAACCACGCGACGGTTCTATTAATATGTATGAGCCCGGTTTTATTTGTTGTTGTTCTATTGGCCGAGCCTTAACCAAAAGGATTTTTAGGCCAAAACAAACAAAACCATTGAAACCACCATAACCAAAAAAGATTGCAGAAGCTAAAATAGTCCTGATACGGGCTGAAGGAGAAGATATGCATTTAATGAAGAGGATAAGCCTAATTAGGAAAATTTCATGTATAAAAAGAGGGGTTGAGATGGGTTTTCCAAGTCCAGGTTGAGATAGCGGGAGAATGCTCGAGAGTCTTTGAAGACATTTCTGCATATCAGAGTACTGTCATGCTGCTGAATGCTTGAAGGAGATAGTCTTGAAGCTATTGTAATTGAATTTGGAGCTAATCGGATCGGTCCTCCATTGGAGAGGGACCCGGAGACATAGTCCTTAGGGATGAACTCCGTTATCAATTGGTTTCGTCTCTCTATTCTTCTCTCTTTTCTTTCTCAGTTTCTCTTGGCATTTATTTTATGTTATGTTCATTATTTCATTTGAGCATTTAATTTGTAATCATTTAAGTTAAGTGTTGTAATAATTGATCTCTTAATGTTACGCATTCTGTAAGCAATAAGTCCTAGATCCTATATAGATCAAAAATTATCCTAAACATGCCTCACAAGAATGTTGATGGAGAGAGAACAAAGGCGCGTTGACAAATGACCTCCAAAAACCCTAAAAAAAACTCAAGGAGAATGCAAACCCAGAGAAATGTTGTGATTTGAGAGCATAATGGAGGCATACTTTTCTCAATTAATCACCGATGACATGAAAAATGGTGAAATGGCCAACTAATTAGCTTTTTATTTCTCAAAACAAGTGATTAAGTTGCACATTTAATGCCTGATAGAATGTTTTGAAAACCTCGGTGATTTGATAGGGGGCTAGACTCAACAAATTTGAGGTAGCATGGATTAGCTAGCTAGATTAAGGTTCGTCTAATCTAAGGTACCTCATATTAACAAAACTTTCTTTAGCACTTAGCCAATTTCACCCCAAAGTCAAAACATTAAGAGGGTAAAATATTGAAGAGAACAAAGCAAACAATCCAAATGTTGAAAGGTGCATCAAAATGCAAATGGAGTGTTGAGCATGAGGGAAAAATGACACAAAAACCAAAAGACCAAAAAAACCCATCCCTTAAGGGGGAAAAAGTTGGGACCATAGGAAAGCAAAAGCAAAGTAGGAAAAAAGAGCCCCTGCCTTAGCGGGGCGTGTGTGCAAAATGTGCACAACAAATGGCAACTCCACAGAGGAAATGCTCCAAAGCATTTGAATAGTAAACTAGAATCAAGAACTTAGAACTTTGGTTTTGATCCATACATCAAGTCACCAAATAGACAAAGCCTCAAAGCCAATAAGACAAGTAAACCCTTCCTGTGTCTAAATCCCAGTGTGTGCGTGTGCATTCATTTCCTTTCCTTAGCTACTGTAAGGAACCAAGGTCAACAACATTGAACTACGTAAGGATTCTAACTCCAAAAGAAACCTAGATAGAGCCTCACTACTAGTTAGGCATCCATAGCCCCGACGAGGTTATCATTGTGATCCTCTCAAGCATAGCTCTACTACCAGCCAGGCGTCCATATCCCTGATAGAGATATTCAGATATTCCTGATAGGTTGAATTCAATTATTTTGATATTCAATATTACTTTTTTTCTTTCTTTTGATATGTTCTTTTCTTTTTTTATTTCAACCCATGAACAATGAACTTCATGGCTAGGTTTGAGAACCATAGTGGCATTGAAGTAGAAATAAGATTTTTCACTCAACCAAGCCTTCCAAAGAACCCGCAACAACTTCAGGATTTTGAAGATGTGAGTATAAATGCCAAATCCTAGCACATTTTGAAGCTACTTAATCTAAGGGCTCATCCACTTTACAGTTAGGACATTGAATAAAGGATTTCTACTAGACCATCATTGAAAGATGATTAAAGTTTGCAAAAGAAATACCTGAAACACTCTCAGGTAGCACAATAATTGTTATACCAGTGCAACATGCCTAGAAGAGGATAGAAGGACCCAAAACCCAAAAAAAAAAATGCAAACTAGGACCAAAACAAACCCAAACCAAAACCAAAAAAGAAAAAATGCAAAGAAAAGAAAACCCAAAGAAACCAAACCTACACTAACTATTTACAAGGGAAGAGTTGTGAACAACTCAAATTTGAAGTAATGCTTCAAATATTTCCTATTGACACAAAATGGGACGTCCTCTCCAGTGAGAGTCTTTAGGTGGAAAGCATTATCTCCCAATATCTCTAAGATCTGAAAAGGGCCAATCCAAAGTTTATCAAATTTTCCATGTTCTCCCTTTTTGTCATGTGCTTTATCCCAGTATAAGACCAAATCAGAGATTCTAAAAGCTTTAACATGAGTGTTTCGATCAAAACACCTTTTAACAATGCCTTGATGTTTAGTAAATTTTTCTAGTGCTTCATCTCTATTCTCTTGAAGGTGTAGAAGCTCATCCAAGTGATCCTCACGCCGATCCCCTTCATCATTATAATCATTGATTAACTGCAAAGTGGGGATCTTAAGTTGAATAGGGAACACAAGTTCAAAACCATACACGAGGTGATAAGGAGAGGTCCCTATGGAAGCTTTGTGTCTAGTTCGATCCAATCAAAGATAAAATCTATGTTGGGTGTGCCAATCTTTGGGGTTCCTCTCTAACAGTTTGTAGATGACCATTATAAGGTTTTTATTAGTGGATTCAACCAAACTGTTTCCTTGCAGATAGTAATGTGAGGAAAAATTTATGATTATTCCATGATCAAATTCCCATCTAGAAAATTTTAAAGAAGAAAAAGTAGAGCCATTATCACAAACAAGAGCAATAGGACAACCAAAGCGATTAATAATACCTGATTCGAGGAAGTTGATTACCACTTCGGAAGTACACTATTTACAAGCAAGAGCCTCAATCCATCTAGTAAAATAATCAGTGATAGTGAGAATATACATGTGGCCCACAGAGGATGGTCGGTTGATTGGACCAATGAAGTCCATCCCCCATTGCACAAATGGTTTTACCTCTATGAATAGCTGAAGCGAAAGGGCTACATACTTCTCCCTGCTTGTTGCAGTTTGACACACATGATAGGTTCCTACGTGGTTGTGTGCATCCTTGAACAATGTTGGCCAGTAATAGCCCACTCTTAGGATCTGATTTGCAATAGATGGTGTAGAGCCATGGACCATGCCATATATGTCATGGAATTTTGCCATCACCCTCTCAGCTTCCTCCTTTTTGAGGTAGCGGAGATAAACAGCCTCATGATTCCTCTTATATAAAATAGCCCCTTTCATCATAAAATTGTCACTTTTCAAATGTACAGCTCTTTGTTGCACTACATTGAGATGATCAGTGCATTGCTAATTCAAAAGATAGTAGATAATGTCGTCATACTAATCACTTGGTGAAACATCTTGATGGTGATAGTGTTGTGATGTGAGATCAAGACACATTTCAGCCATGGTCTTAGTCAACCCCTGTCCCCTCACCAATTTCATAGGTTGGATTTCAATGTCATACTTCTGTAACATCATCACCCACTTGGTTTTCTATTCTCCCAATTCATTTTACATCAAAAAAAGCTTTACTACAGGGTCGGGCACTATTGCAAAGACGTTATTTCTCAATATATAGTGACTAAATTTCTTCACAGCTCTGACCAAAGAATAGGCCTTCTTTTCTACATTGGGATATCTTAACTCTACATATTTTAAAGGATAACTTGTGAAGGATATGGGATACTCATCTCCTTGGTCATTTTTCTGGGTTAACATGTCTACAGAACAGTGATCCGAAGCAAAAGAATATATATATATAATAGTTTGGAATAACCAGGACTCACCAATACTGGGGCATCAACTATTTCCCTTTTAATCTCTACAAATGCTTCTTTTGCTTCCTCACTCCATTCAATCTTCATGTCTTTCTTTAGCATTGCATTCAAAGGTTTAACTATTTCTACGAATCTAGTGATAAACTTCTTGACAAAGTTGATTTTCCCAAAAAATGATTTCATTTCCTTTTTATTGGTAGGGGGCTGAATCTTAAGTATGGCATGTATTTGTTCTCAATCAATGGATATACCTTTATCTAAAATAACATGACCAAGCAATTTTCCCTTCGTTACTCCAAAGATACACTTCTTAGGGTTAATTGAAATACCAAATTCCCTGCACCTTTGAAATACTTTGCATAAGTCTGCAATGTGATCACCATGTTTCTTCGAGAAGACAGTTGAGTCATCCACGTAGATAATAATGCATTCACTAATGATGTCCTTGAAGGAAATGTCCATGGCCCTCTGGAAAGTTGCTCCAACATTAATTAGCCCGAAGGGCATCCTCCTATAAGAAAATGTGCCCCACTTTGTGGTGAAAGCAGTTTTATGCCTGTCTTCATATTGTACCATGACTTGATTATACCCAGAATACCCATCCAAAAAATACATCATCTGGGATCCATTAACAATCTGTAGCACCTCATTTAGTGATGGGACTAGGTAATTGTCCTTCTCTGATGCACAATTGAGATTTCTAAAATCAACACACAGCCTTATTTCCCTATTCTTTTTTCTCACTGGAACTAGGTTAGCAACCCAAGTTGAATGCCTGATTGGAAATATGATACAAGCAAATAACAAATTTTGTACCTCCTTTTGAATGATGGGTTCCAAGAAGGAATTGATTGGTCTTTTCCTTTGTCTGAATGGTTTGGATTATGGTTTGAGAGGAATGGTGTGCATGATGATGGACGTATCCTATGTTTTTAGGTCCTCGTAACTCCAAGTGATAACATCTTGGTAAGTATGGAGTGCATCTATTATTCCTCTTCTTTCTTTTGGTGTACATACTTTCCCAAGGAAGACATTCTTGACCTCATATGGAGTGCCCATATTATGTGTGTAACACTGACTATTGATTGAATCTTTCTTACTTTGTTGGTCTGAATCTCTAATCCTATCCAGATCAAATATCCTTTCTAGCTGAACCATTCCCCTTGGAATTGTATTCATCTGTAGATTGATAACTCCTTCGAGGTCCATTTCTGCTTCTTGAGGCTCTACTTCAATTATCAGAGAACTAAACACATTAGAGCTTGTATAAAATCTAGAATATGCTTATCATCTTCAAACGCTTGGAAATTAGTTATGTTTCCAGGCACTAATCATACCGGCATAAGTTCTATGGTAAACTTCTTCAAACTTGAAAGTGATAAAGGCTGCAATGTATTGGCTACTTGTGCCAGAGAATCCATAGTTTGATTCTTACTCCGAGGTATCAACTAAATGTTGAAAGTGTCAAACCCTTCGATAAGATCCCATACCATGTGTCTATAATTAGTCATGACATGAGTATTTCTTTCTGATTTGTCTAACTACCAACTCTGAATATCTGAATAATTGTAGAATTTTAACCTTCTTTGTTAATGCCATAAGCAATCCATGAATTAAAGCCTCATATTCTGCTACATTATTAGTACAATGGAATTGGAGTCTATGTGTTGCAAAGAAAGTTTTGTCTTAAGAGATAATTAGCTCAAATCCTACTTTGGTGCCCTATTTTAATTTTGATCCATCAAACCTAAGTGTCCATAAGCTAACAGTCCCAGTTCCTTTTGATTTATCTTTTTTTTTGCTACTACTAGATGGTTCTTTAGAAGGTATTAAGTTATTACCTCTAGATTTATCTTGAGTACTTTGTATATTGATCCTGACAGTAGGATTTGGGTTAATGTACCTCTGTATTTTCTCTATTTCCATCTAGAAAAAGCATCATTCTAGTTTTGAGTGAGAAGCATTGTGGACTCTACACCAATTCGTGAGAAGTAGCTCCTCAAAAATCATGTTTCTTCCCAATTGGATTTGATCTTCCATGCATTTCTAAATGAATTCTTGAAATTTATTCAATAGGGGAAGCTGTATGTCTTCTTGATTACTATTGTCCTTCATAGGTTCAACTAAAGCTCTAGTGTGGCTGGATCCTATAGTGGTCTTTTCTAGCATCCTCTACAACATGAGAATTACCTCTGTATCTGATTCTGAAACATGGGTTACCAATACATAATTCCCCATACTGAATTTTGATACCAATACCTCATTGGAACTATTCTGATATTCAGTGATCACATACTTCATTCGAGGTTCCCTTTCAATTTTGATTTGACTTGGGACTCCTTTCCAGGGCAACCACATGTGAGAATGATCTATAGATGTGTATCCATTTAGAGATTTGGTTAAATCACTGCCTAGAATTAAACCATATGTATCAGGAATATTTGCTACTTATATATTGATGATTTGTTGAACTCTAGGATCTAATGCGATTTGCATGGGGATCATGTTCAATTCTCCTACCACATTCACTTTTGTCTTATCTAACTGGGTGACTTTTTGTTGAGATTCTGTGGGAGAAATACCTAAGGCTCGACAAACAACATAAGGCACGAAATTCGTGGAATTCCCTAATTGTAAAAGACAATTGTGCAAGTTTTTTCCAAAGATACTAACTAAAATCAAAAAATGAGGGGCCTCATTTTTCCCTTGGAAAAGACTAAAGGAGTATCCACTTGAGCTACTTGACTTTTATCCTTTTCTTTCCCTTTATCTTTAGACTATACTTGACTCTAATCTATTCTTGGTTGTTGACCTGAAGCCCTTTCACTTTTCTCATTTACAGGCCTATTCTAAGGAATTACTTTAGGAGAAAAAGACCCAAAAAAAACATTCCTAATAGTAGGAACTCTCAATAATTCAAAGGGAGATAGACTTACCTTCAGTTTCTTGAGTTAGTCGGCAACATATTCACCCAGTTGTTCAGTGTTCATATCAGAGGAGACATCCTTAGGCTATTTTGTCAACTTTTATTTACTTCCATAAATATTCCTCCCTTTTGAGAGCTCCAACTGTCCACCCTTTGAAAAATACTTGGTTGGGACATAAGGATAGGATGGATTATTTCTTGCATTTGGATTTGGAGGCATAGAAAAGTTGTTTAGAGGAATTGAAGTAGTGAACAGGCTTCCAGCTTGAGGACCTCTATTTGGCCTATTCCTCAAAGCGTACCTCTTTGTAGGTTGTTGAAATGTTTGGACCTCTTCAACACCCACCTCTTCTTCATCTAAGGGACCATTGTAATTTTCAATACCTTCATTGAACAATTGTGAAATCTCATCCCCATTAAACACTTGTCATGTTTTCCCTTCCTAATCACTTGACTCTCCTTCTGGTTCATTTTCTTCACCTTGTGGGAAAGGAGAATGATTTAGTACCAGCACTAGGGAATCATAAGGCCCATATGGCACTATCTCCTGACCATTGGAATTGTTCTCAACTTCATATTGAAATATGGAGGTCATAGTTTGGAATTCAGGGCAATCCAACTCAGAATGTTGAATTGCCTTGTGACATCTACACCATCCAGACAAAGCTACTTCTACTAAGTACACACCAACTGGGGGCTTTTCTTGATTAGGAGGTTGATCTAATGGATTAGGGACACCCCCATTATTTGGCCTTGTATTCTAGATCCTATTATTCCTAGGAGGTTGTCTTCTATCAAATCCCTATCTAGTTGATTTCCCTTTATCAAAATGTTCTCCAAACTGATGTCTTCTATCAAAGTTCTTCCCATAGCCCTGTGTGGAATCTCTATTTTCCTTACTATGATTAGCATGCATAATTTTTTGGCAAGCTTGAAGATGACTATTCTAATTTCGTAGATAAGTCAATTCTAGATTCAATTTCTTCACTTGTTCAGATAGTTCATCCAACCTCTCTTTGTCTGGATTGATGTAGGATGCAAACCCGACATTGTTCTAGGAACTTCCAGACAATGTCCGTAAGATGAGAGACTGGTTTAACACCTCTAAATTTTGCAAATAAGATGGAAAACTAGCCTGTTGTTGCATGTAAATAGATTGGTTGGTGTTTTTCAAATAATTAGACATTGGTGGGGCCTGATTTAGTAGAGGATCTAAGTGTACAACCATAGGAAATTGCAACATGGGGTACATGAGAGGTGCGTTATTAGTCAGAGCTTGATTAAGTGCCTGAACTTGGCCCAAGTGAGCAACTAGTCCTAAAGATGATAAAGGCCCCGATAGATGTTTTCTTAGGAAAATGCTAACTTTTACCACCTCATTATATGCTACAAGTAGGGTTTTGGGAGAGTTTCATCTCCATTTGAGGAAGGTGGCAACGAGACTATCAAGGGCTTCATAATAAACCTCCAGGGCAGTGGAATTTTCAACAACATATGGGGGCTGCAACCTACTGTAAACATGATGAAACCTATTATTAAAGGACCCTATGGGCTCATGGAATTTTCTTTTCACTTTGGTGAACTACAGATAAAGCTCGTTAGAGCTGATGGGCATCTTGAACTTCTACAGAAAATCATTTTCTAACTCAGTCCATTTATGGATGGAACCTGCAGGTAAATGGTTGTACCAATAAAATGCATCCTCTACCAGGGAATATGGAGAAAGTTTGCATGCAACATCTTCATGTTCTATTCCCCTATCTCTAAGGTAGGTCTGAAAATTTTGGATATGTTCTTCAATTGTCCTATTTGGATCATTGGCATGAAATTTAGAGAAAAAATGCTCAAGATTTTTGCACATAACATGATAATCATTAAAGATCAAAGGCCATGGGTTGTTGTGGTGGAGGTGGTAGTGGCTAGCTGGCAACAAGTGGAGGTTGTTGAATAGGAACTGCTTCAAATTCTGATGAGGAATGGTTATATGTGGGTGAGAATAATGAAGGAGATGGAATTGGGGGAGTGGATGAAGACTACTCCCAGTTTTTGGTCCTTCTTGACCTGGTAGGAAATGGTAGCTCTTGAAAATATTCTTCTCCAGGTGTCAATCTTGTTCTTCTTCAAAATATTTTAGGAGAAATGGTAGATAGGAAATGCTCCAGTTTGCTTGTTCAACCCTCCTTCTAGCGCCAATATGTTGATGGTGTTTTATGCACAACAACAACTCAAACAAAATATGATACATTATCTCTCTTGAAAGCTAAATCTCTATTAGCAAGCCTCAAGAGATAACCCCAAGGTCTCTAATGTCAGGTCTCTAATGTCAGGTCTTGACAATGCATAAACAACTTAGATAATATGTGAAAATGTTGCTAATCACAAGGGGACTTGTGTAGCAATGACTGTAAGTTTCAAAATCACAAAATATAACAATATATTGATGCTTTGATTCCTAAAACTAACCCAGATTTAAAGAAAATGGAAAAAGAGATAAATAGTTTTAGAGAGATTTTCAAAAGAGTAAACTACTACTAAGACCAACAATGTAGATGATTTAGCACTTGAAGTAGACCAACCCTTTAAAACTAAATTCTATTAAACCCAAATAGAATCTTTTAGTATCACATAAATATTGCAATCTTCTAAGGAATGAAAATATTTTCAAATCACAAGCATTAATACAAATCAACCCTAGTGATCAAAATGAATAAACACCCACAATCAAACTTGGCATACAATATTCAGGCCCAGGCTAACTTTAGACAACTTACAATCAACAACCTACTAAAAGTATGGACCATGGATCTCTCAAACACTTAAAATATTAAACTACTAAAACTATTGCATCATATTTAACTCTAAAATCTAACATGCAACTGATAACTTTGTAGCAACTTAAAAGATATGGAATAGCCAAAACCTTGTAGAATGAGACAAGACAAGAAAGATCACCAAAATACAATGTCTTTCCTTATATTGCATCACCCATATTTGCAACAATTCAGTATTCTCAATGTTTCAACATTTTCCCTCAAAATATTCTAACTTCTAGCTCAACTAATTCTATTACAATGATACTCAACTCTTCTAACAATGTCTAAGCCCTTAGAATGAAGCTAGAACCACAATTTATAGCACAAGAATCCATAGGGTGACCAAATAATAGGGCCCAAAAAGTCCAGTCAACCATGCATGCAAGTTTACTATATTTAGTTTTCCATGCAAGATTGGCTTGAAGAGTCTTTGAATAATAACATTTTTGCATTCAAAACCTACCAGTGGGGCCCACAGGCTACTTAAAACCCTTCAGATGCATTCCATTCTTGGTTTGTAATGGAAATTCACCACCATCAGTGTGTTTGATGAGAATCCTATGTGGAAACAACCTAGCTGACACCTCCTTCCTTGTCAACATCCAATTTTTCAATCAACTCCTTAACTGTTTCAAGAATTTTCTTTGCATCAGCTAGGTCTAGAACTAGAATGAACCTAATTCTGGCTTTGTAACCTATGAACTCATCCAAATATTGTGAGATCACCCTACTCCACTCAATTTGTAACTCGTGGTACTTGTCCAACCTAGAAATGTATATTTTTGCATCTTCCAGATGTTTGTTCACAATTGGAGCATTATGAAAAGGGGCATAGACTTCATGCCACCATGCCTGCAATGTGGTTATTGTATACACTCAAAATTGGTCAGGAAAATATTAATTAAATATTGATTATTTAATTAATGAAATCTTTATTCTTCTACTATTTAAATAAATTACAAATTTATTTACATAGTTCCTATTTTCTTAATTCCTCTATTCTAACTCACCTTCTTCATGATTTAATTAAAATAAAAAAAATTAAATAATTTGTTTTATTCTAACTAATTCCCTTCCATTAAATTGGAATTTTTAAATTCCACTTTGTCACATTTCTACATATCTCTCTAACTACTTTCCACCTCACCCTCCAAATCAACATGTGTCACATGAAAATAATTATTCTTATTTTTATAAATTTGATATTTACTCTCAACAATTTAACAACCTTCAAGACACATGGCTTCATCCTCCAATTGATTCCTTCTTACACTTGGAAAATTGGTTTTACTAAAGGGAACCATTTCCTTGTTTTCTCCATCCTTCTCATTCTTCACTAGTGATTTCTCCATATCAAATCTCAATCGTTCATGGTTACCAACTCACCCAATTCCTTGGAAAAATCTATAAATTGAGGCCCATTTATAGGTTTTCAACAAGGAGCAATTACATAATCTTACTATGCA
The DNA here is from genome assembly GCA_007258455.2 of Sequoia sempervirens. NCBI lineage: Eukaryota > Viridiplantae > Streptophyta > Pinopsida > Cupressales > Cupressaceae > Sequoia > Sequoia sempervirens. The sequence goes on from VDFB02049217.1 coordinate 148,714,223, forward strand.
GAATTTCACTTGATTTTTTAGAGCTTCATTTGCATTTTTAGCTTGGCATTTAGGATTAGTTATCAATTTTGTTTGGATCATGGATCCTTAGGAATTTCATAGTTTAATTCAACATGTAGAATCAATTCTAAACTCCATTAGCATTAGCATAGCTTTCATTATCTTCCACTTCATATCACTTTGTGCATATTGGTTCATTTCACCATGTCTAGTTATCATTTTATATAGTTGAATCTTTTAATCATATAGATGTAGGTTTATAATCTACATTGAACATAGATAGGCTACTCATTTCTTAGATGAAATCTCAGGGATTTGTGCAGGAATAAGATATGAGAGCACAAATTTCCAGGAAATTTAATATTAGAGGAGGGTGTGAAGCTTTTAAAGAATTTTTTTGTTAAACTATGTTTGATTTAGATAGATTCTTTAATACAATATTTCCCATCTAAGTGTGTTTTAATATAATTCATTCATATTTTCTAACACACATAGATTGGCGCCCACCATGGGGCCTAGCCCCTATTATTTTAACATTTTTTGGAAGTTTTGTTTTATAGGATCAGACGTGTAGTTTTCTAGCGCAACCAAATAATTTTCTGGCAGTTACAAAAGATTCTCTGGTGCTTTCACCGACTATTCCGGCACTCCAAAATATTTCTCTAGAGCTTTCAAGCCTTCCTATGGCACTTTGATTCTATTCAGTGGTGCTTTCACCTTTTTCAGTGGCGCTTTGGCCAAATTCTATGGCACTTTTACTTAATTTTGTTGCGCTTCTGCTTTTTGTTCTGGTGCTTTTAATTATTTATGTAATTTTTTTCTTTTTCTAAGAATGAAAACTAATGTTGGATTTTCTATTTTATAGGTTGCATAAAACGCTGTCAAAGATCATGCTAAAACTCTAGAATGCTTGCCAAAGATAATCTATGAGAAACTACTAATGAATTTGATGTAGGGGCTAGATTTTATGTCTTTCCTTCTTGCTTAAATTAGGAACATAGATTAATTAACAAGGAATGAACACCATGTTTACTACCTATTTGGAAGGGTAGGCATATGCTCTCCCCTTAACTTGGTGACCAAAAATCCAAACCCCTTCCTTTTTTATTTATTTGTGGTGTGTTTTTGAATGGTAGGCATATGCTCTCCCCTTAATTGGGCGACCAAAAATCCAAACCCGTTCTTTGTTAATTTATGATTGAGTAGGGTATACGGTGAGGGTTCTCTCTTTATTCATGTGGAATAAAGAGGATCAAACTACAGGTATTTTTTTTATCCTAGAGGGCCTGCCTTGGGGAAAAAGTACTCACCCAAGGGAACAACTCAACCGGTAGCACTCTAAAGCCAAGAGCTTTTCCAGCCAGGATGTAAATGTGGATATTGGAGTAAACACCAATATCATGCGGTTGGCTCCGATGAGAAGGGTAGCAATGGTCTCTTGCCATGTTGGGTCAAATCCTACAAACGGAAAGTCCTTACTAGAACCCATGTTATAGAATTGGCCAAATCCTTTATCTATTCTCTTGGTACAACACCGGTCGATGTGAAGGCATCCATATTCTCGTAGTCTTTAGTATAGATGATCAATCTACCATGGGAGTTTCATGGAGGCTAGAAGCTTGGTTGACTTGAGAAGAGAGTGCAATGTAAGGGAGATCCTGTGTGTCCAAGTTTTTGAATTCATCTGCTAAAGATAAGTGTGGTTGGGGTAAACCCTTCATGGAATGCAAGAGAATATAGACCATCACAGCCCTAGGGAATGTATGTTGTGTTTGAGTATTCTTTTAAAATTTGTTCTAAAAAAAAAACTCAAACGAAACTTGACACACTAGAAAAACTATAGAAATTGTGATTCAGAATACATCTTCCTTGAATAAACTATCCTTTTACCAAAAAATAAAAGAAATTAAACAAACTGGAAATAAACTATTGCATTCCTCAGTTTAGTGCTTTCACTACTTTTGGTGGTGCTTTCACCAATTTTTCTAGTGCATTCACCTTCTGTTACAATGCTTCCACCTTATTTTACAGCACATGTGATCTTTTCTGTGGCACTTTGACCTCAACATTTTGTGGTGCATTCACTTGTTTATGTGGTGTACCCGACCCATTCTGTGGTTCTTTGACCATTTTTTGTGGCACTTCCAAGTCATTTTTTGGTGCATCTGATCTTTCCTATAGCACTTCTACCTTTTTGGCACTTCCGCCCACTATAATGACACTTCCATTGAAACCCAAAAATAGAGAGCTAAATACCCTTCCTATCTGTCATTTTGAAACCAGAATTCAAGAATTTTTCTAGTCTGGTGTCATTTGCAACCTTGACAAGAGTCTAAACATGGTTTTTACCTAATGGCTTCACAAAAAATTAAGATTCGAAAACCAAAACCCATAAATCTTAGTCCAAAGGAACACCAAAAACATCTTTCCATGCTTTATGACTTTAGAGATAGATTGCTTTTCAATTTTTATAGAAAAGCTTCCAAGAACAACCCTAACTTATATTCATTTTATTATTTCCAAAATCCAAGACTATTCCAAAGGTTTGAATATCTTGTTTCAGAGGGAAATTCATTCACCTTTTCACGATTGGAGCCAAAGTTTCAAAATCTCCTCAAGATTGGAATTATCCTTTAGAGTCCAAAACTTTGTTAAAATTGACTTATCCAAGTGAAACATTTTACCTAAAATTTGATCAAACATCTAAAGTTCCCATCATCATCAACATCCCAAATTTGATAATCAAGTTGAGTTTCCCCATCAAGGTTTTTATCCTTCATCTTGGAAAAAATACACTTTGTATCGAATTTTACCACCTTGGTTACATCAATATAATTCATCATTCTATTCAACCTAGGTATTTTCTTGGCACTCTCAAATAATGATCAAAATTTATCAAACCTTAATCACTTGCATGCCCATTTTAACAAGGTCCAAAAAACAAAAAACTTAAGGACAAATAAACCGAACCTCCACATACCATGGTTGAACTAGAGGAAAACACTTTTCATAAAATTTCCCAAAAAGAAACAAATGAGATAATGGAAGAAGATGTCAAACAAGAAAATAAAGACCTCAATTTCCATAAATTCCTAGAAAAAGTCTTTGAAAAGGATGGGGAGAAATACCTTTTGATGTTGTCCAACCAAGGGGCTAAGTTACCTAATGACTTTGATGTTAACAAATTGAAGAGTATCCCAAAGAAACTAAAACTAAAACGCTTTGTGCCGATCAAATGACTACATTGACCAATCAGATACAAAACCTTCAACAACAACTCCAAGACATGCAAGGAAGGACTCCAAAAAGATAATTGTTGCAAGACATTTGTCCTTATCCCTTTGATAGAAGGTTAAACATGATACCATTTCCTCAAAACTGTGAATTGCAAAAATATGATAAATATAATGGGAAATTAGACCCTATAGACCACATGCAAGAATTTAGAACAATGATTCTTGAATTCTCCCATGAGGACACATACTTAATGAGAATTTTTCCTCGTAGTCTAGGGGGTCATTGCATGGAATGGTTCTCAAAGTTGCAACTAGGCATAAAATATTTCTAAGAACTTGTCAACAGATTCATCCCATAATATTCTTATAACATTGCACATGAGATAACCATGAAGGACCTTTGTAGTACCAAACAAAAACAAGGAGAATCTTTTCTCGTATTCTTCCAAAGGTGGTTATTCACTCATTACACTCATCCTATACCCGAACAAGAAAAGATGGATTTTTTTATTGATAACCTTAATAGTGAGATGAGCTATAGGTTGCAACTGCAATTTCCTCCTAGCTTTGAGAAGATGGTAGAAAACGGTGTCAAAATCAAAGAATCCTTAGTCAAAAGGGATGTATTAAAAATTCACAATGATGGATCAAACAATGCTAGTTCATCTAATCATCATAACAATGAAAAAACCAAATTTTGGACAAGGAACAAAAATGCCAACAATGGTAATGCCGAAACACATAATGCCAAACCCATCTTTAACTTGTCAAGAACAACAACCAAGGTGGATCAAAACATCAATCAAGGAACTAATCAAAATTCCAACTCATCTAATAACCAAAGTGGACACAATAAAAGTAACACCCCATCAAAATTTCCACCGTATCAAACACAATCAAACCATAGAAAATTGACCCCTTTAGGTCAATCACATGAATCTGCATTGAGAGAACTTCTTGAAAATAACCTCATAACACTTCCTAACACTTGAGGATTTGAACCCAAAGTGAAATATTCATGGTGGAATGATGTCCATTACTATGAATTTCATTGATGCAAAGGTCACCTAATGAATAGTTGCAAGTAATTGAAAAATAAAATACAAGACTTGATAGATGCCAAAATCATACGAATAGAGGAACTCCAAACAAACATAGATCATGGAGCATTCAAAAACCCCTTACCGAACTATGAAAAAGGGGAGTCCTCTACGATGAATAACAAGGAAAAGAACATAAATTATGTCCATGATATTGTCATAAATCATATGTCAGGTGCGGAAAACCAAATGAATACCATTGAAACCCATGATCACCAAAACATTACTGCGAATGATAATCCAATTTATGAAATTCCAATTGAAACATAAAAAGATATTGTCATCCTTGAGAATAAAATCAATGACATCAAACTAGACACGAATGCAAGTGATACTCAAATCAATGTCATCAAAATCAATGGGAAACAAGACAACGTACTAGTGAATGTGACAACAAGAGCACAAATCAAATGTCTTAAAAGGAGGTTCATCTAAAACATTTGTAGCATCGCCTAATTGATAAAAAATAGTGGACCAATTACAAAATATCCCAACATAGATATCAATATTGGAATTGCTCAAAATTTCACCTACAACAAGGATATCTTGGAGAAAGTGCTATTGGACACAACAGTGCCAATGAATCTAGAATTTTGTAAATTTGAAGCCATGGTGGAACATTTAACCATGCCCCATTGCCTAGCCTTTTCCAAAAATGATGATGCATCCATTTTTTATCCTCATAATTCTACTCTACATATTGAAGTCTTGATGTGTCAAACACATCCTATTAGATGGAGGAGTTGGCCTGAATATATGTATTTTAAAACTTGTTCATGCCTTGGTATTTTTTGAGAATGCTATTGATTCAAAGAAAAAGATTACAATAAAAGCATATGATGATGAGGAAAGAGCTTCACAAGGGTTAATCATCCTACCTATTCAAGTGGGACCAATCTAGAAATATGTAATTTGTCAAGTCTTATACAAGGATTTGACCTACAACATACTGTTGGGTGGACCATGGATTCATGAGATGCAAGCGGTCCCTTCAACATACCACTAGTGTCTAAAATTTCCTTGTAGTGGCCAAGAAATTACCATTTTAGCTAATTCATAATAGTCCCCAATATTGCAATATACTAAAATCTGTCCAAGATATATTTATACCTCATAATAGAGAATCTTCCATTCCCACTACTTTCAATGATTAGAGTCAGTCAAGTTCCTCATCCAAACCATTGGTGATTTCCACAAATCATGAAATTCAGTCCAGTTCCATGTCTAAATAGTCTAAGAACAAAGAAGAAGCTGCTCCATCCATCTCCTCAAATCTTGAAGCCCAATTGAATTCCTTGTCAAAACAATTTGATGAAAAAGTCCAAATCAAAGATAAAATGTTGGTGAATACTTCTTTGAATAGTCTTTGTGTCTTACACACTTTTCTTCTCCAAAAGATTATGGACAACCCTCTACATCAACACAATAGACTCCACAACTAGTTACTAAATTTGATGGATGGTTCATAAAAGAGAGCAGCAACTTTGATGAAGAAGAAGACAAAGATATCCTAAATTGGCTTTGTAGAGATGAAGAAGAATCCCAGGTAGCAACTGCAACTATACAAGCAAATAAATATGGAAAGGGTTTCACTATCTTGGAAAATATGGGATATGAAGGGAAAGGTCTCGTGGGTAAAAGAAAAGAGGGAACTATAGAACCAATTCAACCCATTTTAATCAATCCAAAAGACAAGAAAGGACTGGGTTATAAAGAGGACATAAAAGAAAAGATGGTTGAAAGAATCCTACAATTACAAGCCAATGAAGAAACATGAGATTGATTCTAATGAATATGAGTGGGATTCACTATCAGAAGAGTCCTATCATGACAAGGACATTGATGTAGTAGATAAATATGCAACCCTACTCGAAGAAGGACAAGGGTCAGGTTCTAGACCATTTGAATTTGGATTACAACACCTTGATGATTTTATTGTAGATGATTCAACTCAGAGTAAAACAAATAATTCAGAAGAGAGTTATCTTCTATACCCTGATTTTTCTATTAGAAAAATTGAAGACATCGCTATTTGAACCCTTACCATTTCCGATCTTAATCCGTTTGGTGACTGCTTACCCCTAGTGCATCTTGAGCTTATAGATTGGGACCTAACTGAGCCATTTGACATTCCTACATTTTCAAATGATGACACCATCATCAATTTCCTCTGTGCCAATGATCCTAAAATAGACTCCACCAATTAACATCATAAGAAGGCTTCCATACAGTGGAGTGTCAAATCATCCAACTGCAAAATGAATACTATAGGAAATAGATCTGATATTGAAAACCATTCAATGGCAGTACTAGATCTAGAAAAAGTAAAAAAAAAGAGTGTATCCAATGGAAAAAACCTTTTTGAGGCGTCAAAGGATGGAAGATTTGATACTGTCCTAGAATTTTTTTAGGAAAGATCAAAAGTATTGATTGAACCCACATAGTTTGTGAACATCGACAATGAGGAGATAGTGAATAATATCCATCTAGCAACATCATTGAAAGAATAGGAAAAGCCAAGATTTCTCACATTTTTCATAGAGAAACAAATCAACTTTTCTTGATCATATGTTGACATGCTGGGAATTGATCTAGAACTCATCATGCACCATCTATCATTACCTCTAGGAGTGAAACCAGTCAAGCAGAAGCTGAGAAAAATGCACCCCCATATTTCCTTATTGGTAAAGGTAGAGTTAATGAAATTGTTAGATGTTGGATTCATTAGAGCCATTGACTATGCTGAGTGGATCTCCAATATAGTACTAGTCTCAAAACATGAAAACAACATTTGCATCTACATAGATTTTCAGGATCTTAACAAAGCTTGTCCTAAGGATGATTTTCCTCTACCCAATATAGATATCATAGTAAATTTGACAATAGGACATGGTATGCTATCACTGATGGATGGATTTTATGGGTATAATCAAATCAAAATAGCCCTAGAAGATCAAGATAAAACTTCCTTTACTTGTCTATGGGGAACCTTCTATTGGAATGTTATGCCATTTGACTTGAAGAATGTAGGAGCTACCTACCAATGTGGCATGACAATAATTTTTCATGATATGATGCATACTTTTATGGAAGACTGTCTGGATGATTTATTAGCCAAATCATATACTAGGGAAGGGAATTTGGAGATCGTAGATAAAATTTTCACTAGACTAGAGAGATTCAATGTAAGGCTAAATCCCAAGAAATGTGTGTTTGGAGTAACATCAACAAAACTCTTGGGTAACATAGTATCAAAAAAAGGAATTGAGGTAGATCCAACCAAATTCAAAGCTATTATGGAAATGCCACCACCAAAGAACATTATCCAACTCTATTCTCCACAAGGGAGGTTTCAGTCAATCCACAAATTCATTTCATTGCTGGAAAACAAGACCCACCCCTTCACTCATTTGCTGCATAAAAATGTTTCTTTCTGATGGGTTGAACAATGTGAAGGAGCCTTCAACCATTTGAAACAATATTTAATGAATCCACCTATTCTAGTACCACCATCAAAAGGGAAGCCACTACTGTTATATATTACTACAACAAAGACATCATTGGGAGCCTTATTAGCACAAGAAGATTTAATAGGAAAGGAACGAGCAATCTATTACATTAGTAGGACACTAAATGGCTATGATATCAACTATACCTCCATTGAAAAGGCCTATCTAGTAGTAGTATTTTCTACATTATAGCTACGAAACTATATGCTAACTCACACCATCAAGTTGATAGCTAAAATTGATCCTCTCAAATATCTCCTCAGTAAAGAAAACCTGATAGGGAGATTGGCTAAATGGGTCATGATATTCAGTGAATTTGATATCCAATATGTAGATAGGAAGGCAATAAAATGACAATAAATTTTTGATTATTTGGCAAAGGCACTATTACCAGATAATAATCCTTTACACATTGAATTTCTAGATGTTGAAGTTCTCACTATGGTTGCGAAACAATGAAAACTATACTTTGATGGACCACACATCCAACACAAATCAGTAGCCAAAATACTATTTGTCACTCCACAAGGAAATACTATACTAAAATCATATAGACTAATGTTCCCTTGTACCAACAACATGGTAGAATATGAAGCATTAATCATTGGCATTAAAACAATGGTAAAGTGGAAATTCCTAGAATTGCAAGTGGATGGGGATTCTCAACTGGTCATTAACCAAGTCAATGATGATTATCAAACAAGAGATGACAAATTGATGCCTTACAAAAGAATGCTAGAGGATTTCAAGAAATATTTTGTGGATATCAAATTTGAGAAAATTTCAAGAGTGGACAATAAAGTCATTGATGCCATGGCTACTATTGCTTCCTTGTTACAAATTCCAGAGAAAAGAAACCGTTATGAGTTCTTAATGGAACAATTGTTCTCCCTTGCCTATGATGGTACTGAATCCCATGTTATCTGTCACCTATCTGATACCAATACCTCTATCTATAGTGAGATTTATGCCTACCTAAAAGATAACACTCTTCCACTTGACTTGTCATGAAACCAAAAAAGCAATCTCATTCGCCGAACTGTCTGACATACACTTATAGCAGATGTACTATACTGAAAAGGTTTGGATGGAACTATCTTACGATGTCTAGAATGTGATGAGTCTAAAACAACTTTATGATAAGTCCATGAGGGTGTCTGCGGAACACATTCAAGTGCCCTAACCTTAGCCAAGAAACTTCTTTGTAAAGGATATTGGCCAACTATGGAAAAAGAGTCTTTTTCAGTTTGTGAAGAAATATCAGAAGTGTCAGATTCATGGAAACCTCATCCACTCACTAGCAGAGGAACTTTGACCTTTTGCATCCACATGGTCATTTTTTCAATGGGGACTAGATCTTGTTGGTAAAATTCATCCATCATTATCAAACAGACACAATTTTATCATCACTGCTATAGAATACTTCAAAAAATGGATTGAGATTTTTCCTTTAACCAACATCACTAGAAAGTAGATTTCATCACTCATTCTCAACTACATTATGTGTCGGTACGACATTCCCCAATCAATAGTAATTGACAGTGGAAGACAGTTCAAAAATTATGATATGCAAGAATTGTGTGAGAAGTTCAATATCCAACATCACTTCTCTACACCATATTATCCCCATGGGAATGGTCAAGTAGAGGTTTCCAACAAGACTATTTTGAATATTTTGAAGAAAATTGTCAATGACGTGGGACGTGATTGACACATCTAATTAAACCCTGCCTTGTAGGCATACCACGCTAGTATTCGCACACCAATAGGAGCTACACCATATGCTTTGGTATATGGAGTTGAGGCCATTGTACCTATTGAAGTTGAAATACCATCACTTCAAGTTTCCTTGAAAGGGATCATCCACGATGAAGACTACCAGGTTTCAAGATTGCAAGAACTAGACTTGTTAGATGAATGGTGCCAACATGTAGTGAATCACTTGAAAGCCTACCAACAACGTATGTCCAAAAGTTATAATGAAAAGGTCAAACCTAGAACATTCCAAGTTGGTGACTTAGTGTTGAAGGAGAATCCCTGCAATCAGCAAGATAGAGAGAAGAAAGGAAAGTTTGAACCAAATTGGTTGGGGCCCATTGTCATTGTATCAACTTATGGTTCAAGAGCATATCAACTTTCTATGCCATAAGGGGATCAGTTTGAGGAACCCATGAATAGTCTTCATCTTAATAAATTCTATGCATAGGTCAACCAAAACATCTAAAAATGTTTTGGAAAAATCCAAAAATATTTGAAAAAGTCCTGAAAAGAATAAATCCAAAAACATCTATAAAATTCCTAAAGAAATCCAAAAACATTAGAAAATGTCTTGAAAAAATGGTTACCTTGGTGAAAACCTGTCAAATAGGCATCTTGGTGACAAAAAAAATCAAAAAATCAAAAATACAAAAAAATTGAAAAAGTGAAAAAGATCAATATATATATATATATATAATCTAAAAAAGTGCAATAAAAGCAAGTGGTGAAAACCTAGCAATAAGCGCTATTTGTGACAAGTTGGATTCTTCCTCTATGGAACATGCATTGATCACTAGCTTGGTACCATTACTTACGACATCCTTCATTCGAGTTGCATATGCATACCTTGTTATGACGATCACGTCTCACCTTGGCTTCTTGAACATTGTGCATATCCATAATAAACTAGCTTGTTTCCACTGGGGGAGAAATACTAACCTTGTTGGGGCAAACAAATCTTGAGCTTAAACCAATAAACAAATAGCAAGAGGACAAACATGACAAAAACATTGATCATAGTGAAATCAAACATAAAACATCAATCACCATCAGAAACACATCAAACATCCTTTTCACGTCAGAAAATTCAAAAGCAAGTCAAAAATAAAAAAATCCCTAAAAGGGTAAAAAATCCAAAAATGCCAAAAACAGAGTCACCTTGTCGAATTGCATTGTCGCAGTTCGTTGTAATTAAGTGGTTGTTCATATCCTGGTCTTGTAAATTGGTTGAGTCGGTCGAACTACATGGTCTCTACATGTATAAATTAGGCAAGGCTAATCTTTGATCAGCCCCTGAGACCCCTAAGATAGGTCTTTAGGTTAGTCCCTTGGTCAAAATATTAGAAAACACCTAAAAATCAGAAAATTGAAAAATCCCAAAAATAACTAAAAATCATGATTACAAGGATGATGCTATTTTGAATCATGGTTTTACCACCTTCACACAAATGTTCAAATTGTTTTTATTGTGATTGATGTTATCATTTCTTAGGAGCAATTCAAGGATGTCAGAGAACTAGTAAAGCTATGATCGAGAATGATATTTTCTTTGTTTGCTCCCTATGAGTTAATCATTATTACTATGGGAATCATCGTGGGATGTCCTCTACAAAGTATCACTGATGGCATTCCGGATTCACAGAGGAAAAAAGTTAATTCTTGTATGTTTACATAGGGGATGCTTAGGTCATCTTGGTATAATTATACCTAGATGCTTGTGTTAACTTGCACTATCAAACATCATGGGAGTAGTACTCAGGTCATTATGGTTCAATTTTACCATCGATGTTTGTACTCACTTTCAACATTTTAAAAGGATCAATGATGACAATAAGCACAATAAATCACTGGGATGTCACTATTGTATTATTATGATTGCATGTCTAGGTTGCATTCATATTTGGTTGTTGTAAGGGAATTTATAGATTTTTCCAAGGCTGATGTTATTTCTATCATTAATAGATTGAGTACATTTGACATTACCAAAGACATCATTTTAGAGGCATGAGCATTAGGACATTAATCATAGTATTATCATATCATCTAGGAATTTAGGTCATTAATCATATATTTACATCACGAAAAATCCAAGAAAGGCAAATGCATTGATCATATCATTTTCATCCATATACATTTAGAAATGCATCCTAGGCATCGAAACATATTAAATATATGCATTAGATCATAATATTTGCATCAGAAAATACATAAACATAAATTTCCATGCATATCATACATCCATAGAATCATATAAGGTCATTTATTATTAGGATCATTCCTTTTTACATTAACATCCATCACATCATACATCATTGCATTAGAAAAATAAAAAAATAATAGCATGTAGACATTTGCATAGAACCATAGGATGATAACACATATTGCATCCATCACATATAGTATCATCATCATAAAACATTGCATAATATCACATGACATAGAAATTAAATGCATCCATAATAAATCATCACATATAAACACATAGGATCATCATCATCACTGCATATATATCTCAAAATATGTCAAATGTACAAGGATATCTGAATGCCAAGAAATAGAACATCAAAATGGTGATATCATCAAGAGTCAGTGTATACATCATGGTATAACATAAAACGACTCAGACTATGTAGTGCTGCCACCCGATGCTGCTAGCCTCACTAACCCTATACCCCCTGTTGCACCGAAGGTCTCTGCACCTGGATCCCTCCAATCCCCTAGTAATGGCTATGTCACACCCATACTCACTGTCTGAGACTAAGATTTGCTAGTCCTAGATCAGGTAAAGCTCTGTCATTGCTTAGGTGGGACCAACTCTTGATATCGATCTCTATAAAATTCAACCTCCTAAGAAGTGTGACGTATCTCCCTAAAATAATCCACAGCTCCCATGGCCATAGCAGCCTATTGTAACCTCTCCATAAGGGCCTCTTCCTACTTTACCCATCATCTCAGTGCATCTCTCTCGATGGTCATTGTTGCAATCTCTCCCTCGGCCTATAGGAGTTGTGCCTGCACCTGTGTTAGTAGTTGCATCTACGTCTATAACTGCCCCTATAACTACGTTAGCTACCCCTGAACAGTCTGAACCTATGTGTGTAGAGTAGTGATCTATGAATGTTGCTGCTGAGAAGGCAAGCATATATGTACCCACTGATCTAATGCTACAACCAGGGATCATCTCCTGCAAGGCACTCTAATGTCAAAACCAATACGACCACGATGAAAAGCTCCTCCACCTCCTCCACCTCCTCCACTGCCATCATCACCTCCATCATCCCCTCCATCATCATCATCATCCTCATCTCCACCCTCTCCCTCCTCCTCATCTCCATCACCTCTGCCTCGCCTCTGTCTAGATGGTCTCTCCTTGTCATCCTTAAAAGCTGGCATGGGCTCATCGATACTCGAAAGCCATGGAAATGGATGTTGACCAAAGTATACTATGTACTTCTCACTCATGTAGCCCTCACCAATCTCTAGGTGATAGTCCCAGATCACTAGCTATAAGTGTAGATACTCATCACATGCAACATCATAAGACAATGTAGTTCCCCACTCCATCATATCCTGCTATCTGCAGGAATACAATGTTCATCCCTACGGCATCCCCTAAACTCTACCATACTGTCTTAGCACTCTCAGTAACAAGAATCTCAATAATATATCGAGTTTGTCCAATCAAGTACCTGGTAGTCATGAAGTACAAAACCTCTAAGTGATCCTCTACCCACTGCTCACAATCCATGTATGGTCGCCAAGTAACTACATCTGAGTCATCAAGCACTCATCACCAATACTCCAGCTTTCCCAACTTATGCTGGACAACTACACCTACATAACCATAGATGTAAGGCCTCCCAAATGGCTAAAATCTATCTATCGTTGGTCATGTCACTATGATATGCTCCTAGGACCAAACCTAGAGCAATGCAACTCCTACCGACAAGCTAGATCCTCCCAAATATACCACTTGGTGCAAATCATGATAGAGGTGCATAAGCAAACATGATCCCCACACAAAATGAGTCCCAAACTGGATCATTTGCTCTAGGGTACGACCCCAATTGATGAAAAATCCCCTTCCCCTCTTGTTGGGCTATAAGAAGCCACCAAAAAATCCTACAAGAATGAAAGGAAAAGGTACATCACTAGAAAATATTTCTAACCATGGCATCCAACATCCAACAATCTGATCATCATGAAAAATCCAGCGTAGTGCATCTATACCTCCCTTCTTGGTCGAATCATAGGTCATGATATCTGCAACTATAGGAATCCGTAAAATCCTATACACATCCTCTGGCATAACCATAATCTCTCTGGTAGAAAAATGGAAAGTGTTGTGGTTGCTATGCCACCTCTCTACCAATGTCGTCAACAATGCCCTAAGTGTGAGACAGTTGTGGTATCATTAAATCTTGTCAACATTTTTCTTTGATTCTTTCCTATCATGAGATAAAAATGACATCATCATTAGTGTATGTCGCCTATCACGAATACCTAATCATCAGTTGAATACAATCAAACAACACAAATTCAAGGAGAAAATCAAAAAAATCTTTATTTTGTTTTGGAAGCACCGAAACATACCTCCAAAGTGCCATTGTAGGCAAATGCGCCACCAAACCATGCGGAAGTGCCATTTTAGTTTGAAGCACTAGAAAAATCATGGGATGCACTAGAGAAATTGGAAGAGGTACCATTCCATTGGAAGTGCCAAAGAATCTCTCTGATGCGTTGGAATAGAAGGAAAAAGTGCCAAAACCCTAGATTGACCTATGATTGACTTCAAGGTGCCATTAAAGACCTCAGATGCACCAAAATTCAAAGAACCATTAAAGACCCTGGAAGAGCTAGAGAATCTCTTTGAAGCACCAAAAATGTGGCGAAAGCACCAAAACACCTAGCCTAGGCACCATGAAATTCTTCGGAAGTGCTATTTTTTTTTTTTGAAATTCAAAATCTAATTTAAAATGTCTGAAATAGATTCAAAGATCACAAAAGAGGTTTCAAAATTATTACTAGAGGTTCGTATACCCTCTGGCCAATTGTGCCATCGTATCCACTCAAATTGATGACGCTACAAAGGGATCACCATCTTGCTCAGAAGCTCCAAAATGCTCTCTCCCTCCAAACAATTTGCAAATCACAATTTGCACAAATGAATTACTTTTCACTTTTTACCTCTTAATACAAGTAATTAAGGGAGTGATTTTGGCGGATTTATTTTAATTTCTTTTCAAAGGAAATTAATTGGGGCAAATTGGAATCTTTCATATCAGAAGATAAAACATTGGAATATCATCAAATCAGGATTTTATCATCATCATCATCATCAATAAATTGAAATTTTCAAAAATCATCAAAAAAAATTCCTTTTCATCACAATTTCTCAATTTATCTCTCAAGGGGGAATACAGTCGTAATTTTTTTAAAATCACTTTGAAGGGCAACATTAAATTTTTTAGCAACATTGATAAATTTTTCTTTGAAGCAATGTGTAAACACATCACTTCAAAGAGGGGAAAAATGTATACACTCAAAATTAGTCTGGAAAATATTAATTAAATATTGATTATTTAATTAATGGAATATTTATTCTTCTACTATTTAAATAAATTGCAAATTTATTTACATAGTTCCTATTCTCTTAATTCCTCTATTCTAACTCACCTTCTTCATGATTTAATTAAAATAAACAAATCTAAATAATTTGTTTTATTCTAACTAATTCCCTCTCATTAAATTAGAATTTTTAAATTCTAATTTGTCACATTTCTACATATCTCTCTAACTACCTTCCACCTCACCCTCCAACTCAACATGTTTCACATGAAAATAATTATTTACTCTCAAAAATTTAATAACCTTTAAGAAACATGGCTTCATCCTCCAATTGATTCCTTCTTACACTTGGAAAATTGGTTTTACTAAAGGGAACCATTGCCTTGTTTTCTCCATCCTTCTCATTCTTCACCGCTGATTTCTCCAAATCAAATCTCAATCGTTCATGGATTCCAACTCATCCAATTCCTTAAAAAATTCTATAAATTGAGGCCCATTTACAACTTTTCAACAAGAAGCAATTACATAATCTTACTCTTTAGAATTTCACTTGAGTTTTTAGAGCTTCATTTGCATTTTTTAGCTTGGAATTTAGGATTAGTTATCAATTTTGTTTGGATCATGGCTCCTTAGGCATTTCATAGTTTAACTCAGCATGTAGAATCATTTCTAAACTCCATTAGCATTAGCATAGTTTGCATTATCTTCCACTTCATATCACTTTATGCATATTGGCTCATTTCACCATGTCCAATTATCATTTTATATAGTTGAATCTTTTAATCATATAGATGTAGGTTTATAATATGCATTGTACATGGATAGGCTACTCGTTTCTTAGATGAAATCTCAGGGATTTGTGTAGGAATAAGATCTAAGAGAAAAAATTTCCAAGACATTTAAGATTAGAGGAGGATGAGAAGATTTTAAAATATTTTGTTGTTAAACTATGTTTGATTTAGATATATTATTTAATATAATACTTCCCATCTATGTGTGTTTGTTTTAATATAATTCACGCATATTTTCTAACACACAGTTACATTCATATTTTTTTGTCCAAACTTCTTCCTTCCCATCACTATCTCTAGAAAAGAAATACAACCATCATGTATTTCTTTTATCTTTCCTTGTATCTTTGCAATCTTCTTTAGGACCTTTGATAGGAGTTCCTTTCTATAATTCTAGGTTTCTAGCCAACCCTTCACTTTTTCAAATGTATCTCAAGGAGAGATATCTAATTGTTCCAAATCATCCTTTGGTATTTGAAAAACTTGATTCAACTCATCCACAATTGACTCATCAAACTTCTTATAGTCTCTAGTAAATTATTAAATATGTAGAAGGAAATTGGAAGCATCTGTATGAACTTGGAGAATTTGTTCAATTGCATCATCCCCTCTCTTACTAACATCTTGAAGCCACTCCTGGGTATGATGAACAAAGTTCTTTAGCCTCTCAATTTCAGAAGCTGCATCTTTGGGCAACAATCCCTCTGGAATTATAATTTCACCACTTACAGCTTGTAACGGCTTCAACAGATGTTGGACATACCTGTAGACGTCATTCAAATGCTTCTTAAACTTCTCCTTCTCTATAGTTTCACTATCCAATCTTCTCAAAATTGCTTGAGAAGATTCCTAGAATTCCTCCCTTTCCTACTCTTTAGTAGTTGGCTCCAAGTTAATAGTCTGTATTCAGTAATTAGATGATCAAACTTCATCCTTGAACATATCAGTTGGAGGAACTGCCACATGTACAACTTTGTTATTAAACTCATCACACATAATCTTTCACACTATTCATTCCCTTTTCCTCTACTTGGACTATCCCCACTATCCAACAGCTTGTTCCAGCTCAGAGTTTCTTCTTGCACAATTATAGGTTTCTTACTTGTTCTTTTCTCTAGCCATTCTAGGAAATTGGACTATTCAACATTTTCTTTCATCAAGGAAACTTCTCATTCACCTCTATCTTGTTGCAGATTGTTGACAGTTTCTTCTATATCTTTCTCAATTGAAGACTGATTTTATTTCTCATTACCTACATCCTTTGCCAGAGATTTGGATTGTTCCTCCTGAAGCACCCTAGGTTCCACATTCCCACTATGTGCATCAAAATCTGATTGCCCTAGCTCACGTATCATTTTTTTCCATTCCTCATTAGTAGGGGTGGAAACTTCCTCATCCTACGATTCATGTTGTTCAAAATTGTTGGATATTTTTCCTTATGAATTTCCTCTTTAGATGTTTGAACATTTTGAGGAGGATATTTTTTTCCTCCATTCATTTCTTCCTCTTGATCATCAATGACAAGTACTTCTTCACTTTGTTCTCCTTCTACTTCCTTTGTTGGACATTCCTTTTGCTTAGGAGGTCTCTTTCTCACATATACTTGGGGACTTTCCCTAGAAGTGTCTATCTCCATAGCCTTTGTCGAGGAGGGGGCATTAGTGTCAGTACTTTCCATCTTGGCTTTTGCCACCTTTTCCCTTTTTGTGATAAGCTTTCATTTCCTCACAGGTTGAGGTGTATCTCTGTTTGTAGCTATAGTGTTATCCTAAGGAGTTTTCTTGGCCATGGGAGATGGTTTTCCCCCTTGTTTTACATGTGTCTGGCTTCTAGTTCTCCTCTTTATTGTCACTAGTTTGTTACCTTCTTGCTCTTCACCACCTTGGGATTTAAAAACATCATCCTTTCCACCATCAACACCTTCTTCAGAATGAGACTCCATGTCTCCCATCAAGTCATATGTGAATTTGACGCCATCAGCCTCCAATTCTTGGACCTTTCTTCTTACCCATTTCCTTGAATATTCCTTGATTGGCTCAGTTATTCGGTCAAGATTAGATGCTTCATCCTTAAACCAATTTAATTATGGAAAAGTCTTGTTTCTATAAGGTTCGTAATCATGTGTCTATACTAGGTTTTCTTCCTTGTCTTGTACCTAATCAGGGACTTCCACTATCCTGTACAACCTTATCATTTTGAGAGGTATCCAAGAGAATCTTCTTTTGATAACATTTAAGTCATCCCTATAGTTTTCCTAATAATTCTCAATATGGTCCACATGTCATAATGTCCTATTGGCCAACTTCGCGGCTCTACCATATGGGTCAAAATGATTCCTATTTTTGTGGGAGTAGAGCTAAAACTATGTCATCTCCTTTTTTGAATGTTGGGCACTTTGAATGGAAGGACATGATTCCAAAGTCCTGATTGTCAGTGGAAATTATGATCCTAACCCCTTCTTCAAATCCATCTACAAAATTAATTCAAAAGGCATCATTTTCCTTGTCAGCTATAGCATTAAAAGCTTGTTGGTTGGGTACCTTGGTAGTTTGAGCGGGATAGCAGGGGATCCCTAAACTCAGATGTATGAAAACTTCAGAAATTGCATGAACCACTACCCATATTGTTTGATTCAATCCATATAATCTATGATTATCCTAACATGGAGGGAATTTTTTAACAACCTCAGAATGAACATGAAAAAAGCATCATTTTCCTTTTTGTAATTTGAAGTCTTGTACTTTAACTGAGGATATACATCCCATATTTTGTCTTTTCCCAATACTACCTTGTAGCTCAAACCCTTGTACTTAGTCTTATGTGCCAACATGTATACAAGATAGGATGCCATGGTAAATTTATCTGTCTCCTACACACTTCTCAATTGAGCATCCAAGTTGTTGCTTATGATCCTCGCCCAATGGTAGTGCTTATTAGCCACAATGCACAGGATGGGGAGGAACATCCAAGACTAGAAGATGTGAGCTCGTTCCACTCCCATCACACTACCCAAGAGGGTATTACATCATGGTACTCCATCTGGAAATCACTACGGTGCAATTGCTTGCAAAGCTTGGAATAATGAGGCTTCAACTTTAGTATCCAAGAATTGTTCATGATTTCCAATGCCCTGTTAAGATCTTCATCATAAAACTTAATTGATTCACCTATGTTTATCTCTTCAGTCAAATGTTGGTGTGAAGCAATATTGAAAACTTCCAAAATGGATTCCTCGATGAGATTAGCCATAACTCTCCACTAAGGTCTGATTATGATCCTTGTTTTGGAATCATAATGCTTTGCACACTTTAGAACTACCTCTGGACATAGCTGTGTTGGGGGAAATCCTATTGCTTGTGCCAAACTAGCATGAGTGATAACTTGAACCAGCTAAGTGGGTGAGTCATGATATGTTATTTTATAAAAATCCTCATAGTCCACATGTCCAAGGTTGGTGTCTCCAATCTTGGCCCAAACTAAGGTAATCTTTGGATTCAAGCCAGATGCCTTTGAAATAATACTTCATTCTCTCCTACCTCTTTCTGACCTCTTCTTGGACCAATGCAACTTTTATTTTCTTATTAGGACTCACTTCACACTACATATGTTAGAGGAAAAGCAATAATCACCAAGATGCAAATAGTAACACAACCCATCAACTCAAGTTTTTCCTTTAATGAAATTTGATCAATACACACTAAATGACATTAATAAGTGCATACTAATGATGTTAACATGAGAAGATCAACCTACTTCATCACTGAATGGAAAGAAAAGTGATTGAACCAATGCATAAAGAATTAGTACATACAAGCTTACATGTAATGAATTCACCTTTGAAGCACAAACTCACACATTCATAATGCCATTCTATCCAAGTGATGAATTTTGACATAAATGCATGGAAAATGACTCCATTTAAATAATTTCACCATTAAATTACACCAAGCATGCAAGATAAACCAAGAAAAAATCCATTCAAATCTAGATGAGAAAAAGTAACCAAGATCATGAAGCATTATAAGCAAGATGAGGGGAGGGTCGGTTAATCCAAGCTAGCTCGGATTTTCCAGCCTGGTTAAGGTTTGGTTAATCCGAGCTAGCTCGTATTAGCTGAATGTTGTCAAATCAACCCCTTTTTAACTTAGGATCTTCTAGAGGAATAAAATCAGTCATCAATCACTTGTCGTTTAACCATTGGAGTCAATCATGCATTGGAAAATCATCATTCAAGGGGAGACTCAAGCTTGATAGGGAAAAGTTGAGGTTTTGAATTGAAATGGGTGAAGCTCGACTAATCCAAGGGACCTCAGATTAGCCGAATGGATTAATGTTTGGCTAATCCAAGCTCC
This sequence comes from Sequoia sempervirens, assembly GCA_007258455.2. Classification (NCBI taxonomy): domain Eukaryota; kingdom Viridiplantae; phylum Streptophyta; class Pinopsida; order Cupressales; family Cupressaceae; genus Sequoia; species Sequoia sempervirens. The sequence goes on from VDFB02049217.1 coordinate 148,734,537, forward strand.
CTTGAATTAACTAGAGAAAAAAACTAAGGCATGAACTCAACTTGGTCAATATGTCAAATTCGAATTAAGCCCATCATCATTTCATGGGGAATCAAATGATCACAGGATTCCAAACGTCTTCTATTGGAAAATTATCACAAACCAAATCTAGGGTTTTAATTGATGATAGAAAGTGCAAATCACTTTGACCCCATCATTCCAATCACAGACAGGAGATGTAACAAGAATATCTCAAAACAAATTGACTACTTCATTTGGTTGGTGCATTCAAATGGAGCCCTACCTGTGAATCTCCTAAAGCAACTCCTTCAAGGAACCATGAGCCCTATATGGGAATACAAAACCCAATACCAAACATAAAAATCGCATGAGAGGAAATAGACCCGTACCATGAAATCATGGTTAATCGAAGGAGAATCCAGATGATAGGATAGCAACAAAGTTTAGGAACCCTAAATGACCACCAAAGAATGCAATCATATCATCAATTCTTGATATCCAACACAATTCCAAATGCCTAGTGATGAAAAATTTATTTCATTTTGAGCTTTCAACAATAAGAAATGATCCACATTTGCATTTTAAATGATTCTCTACAAACAAAACCCTATTTTGGCAAAACAAAGCACAACGTCGAAGATCAAATTCCAAGATTTGTCACTCAAAAAAATACAAAAGTGCAAGGAATGATTCCTTAGGGTTTGAAAGAAATTTCATTCATTAGACAAGAATCCTCTCCCAATTCAAAAAAAAATGAGCCATACAAAAAACAAGAACTCGAAATGGTGAAAAGAAAAGATATTTGAATTCAAAACCCAAGGTCCAACAAATGATGCATTGTAAAAAGAAAACCAACAAAGCTCAAAATGAATTGAAGCCACTCAAAAATTATCATAGCCATACCTCACAAGAATGTCGATGGAGAGAGAACAAAGTCACGATGACAAACGACCTCCAGAAACCCTAAAACAAACTCAAGGAGAATGTAAACCCAGAGAAATGGCATGATTCGAGAGCACGATGGAGGAAAATTTTTCTCAATTAAGTACTGATGACATGCAAAATGGTGAAATGGTCGACTAATTAGCTTTTTATTTCTCAAAACAAGTCATTAAGGTGCACATTTAATGCCTGACAGGACGTTTTGAGAACCTTGGTGATTCGATAGGGGCCAAACTCGGCTAATCCGAGGTAGCTCGAATTAGCCAACTAGATTAAGGGTCAGCTAATCCAAGGTACCTTGGATTAACCAAAATTTCTTCAGCACTTAGCCAATTTCAACCCAAAGTCAAAACTTCAAGAGGGAAAAACATTGAAGAGAGAAAAGGAAACAATCCAAATGTTGCAAGGTGCATCAAAATGCAAATGGAGCATTGAGCATGATGGTGAAATGACACAAAAACCAAAAGACCAAAATGATCCATCCCTTAAGGGGACAAAGTCAGGACCCTACGAAAGCAAAAGCAGAGCAAGAAAAGAGGGTCCCTGCCTTAGCGGGGTGTGTGTGAAAAAAGTGCACAACAAAACCCAAACACATACTAAATGAGGATGTAAATAAGTCCCAAAACACCTCAACATGCTTCTATGGACTTCGTAAGTAGTGTTTAACACAAGGAAAACCAATACCAGTGTAAAACACATAAATCAATTAAGCACACACTACCTTAACACAATCCAATATTTTTTGTCAAAAAATTTCACTTGAACACGATCTCATCAACTTATCTTGAGAACTACAAGTCATAATACCCAAACAAGAAGAAATTTGAAGAAATTACATCTCTCCCAGACCTAGCCAGATACATAGAAATACATAGTTCACAGCTAGTGAACATAACTCGCACTGTACAATGATCTAGAAACCAAAAGTATAGATATAAAATCTTCAAACAATCATGACCAATACCTTAGATCCTTACTAGCATAGTAGAAAATCCCAAAGAAAAACCTAGAGAAAACACTAAATACCTGCAACCTTTTTTTATTACAATTTTCTCAATATCCTCAACATTTACAACCGATAACCAACATTTTTTAAATCAATGACAACAACAACCAGCTGAAAACCAATTAACTAGTTGACATCAATGACAACACCTTCATACTTGCAACAATATCCCTCTTCTTCATTCATCGCAACACATGATGTGAAAAACCATTAAATACAACTCAATGACATGGAACCATCAATTGTCCAAAATTATTTCTCCTTTTTACATGCTTTCTCCCCCTTAATTTTTCACATGATAATTTATCCCCCTTTGACATCAATGGAAAAGGAATAGGATATTTTACATTTTTTTCTCCTTTGACATTAATAAATTTTACTAGTACTAAATAATCCCCCTTAGGAGTACACCCAAACAATTATTCAATGACAACACTAGATACTACCTACTCCCCCTAAGAGGTAGCCCCCAAACATCAATCCAAAAGAAAGATACATCCATAGATGCACCAGACTGATGTATCTCCATATGCATCTAGTTAAGAAAGGAGGGACAATAACCTCTAAATTCTCCCGAAGATATCAAAAGTATCTTGACGAAGAGCCTTCGTAAATATGTCAGAAATTTGATCCATTGTAGGTACATACTCAACCTTTACTTCATTCTCAAAAACTATCTCTCTCAAAAAGTGATACCTGATAGATATATGATTTGTCCTTGAGTGAATCACTAGATTCTTTGAAATGCTAATTACACTTGTATTATCACAAAAAATAGAGATGGGATCACCATGTATCACTCTGGTATCCTTCAATGTTTGATTCATCAACAAAACTTGTGTACAACAAGATGTTGTAGCAATATACTCATCCTTTGCAATGGATAAGGAAAGTGAATCTTTATTTTTACTTAACCATGACACCAATAAGCAACCAAGAAAGAATGCACTACCACTTGTACTTTTTTTGTCATAAACACAACCTACCCAATTTGCATCTGTATAAACAATTAGTGTAAAAGAAACATCCCTAGGATACCATAAGCCATTATGTAGAGTTCCATTCGAATATATGAATATCCTCTTAACAATAAAAATATGTGTTCCTTTAGGGTCTTCTTGAAATCTATCCACAAGACAAACCACATGCATAATATCCAGTCTAGTAGTGGTTAAATACAACAGTCCTCCAATCATAGATTTATATTTTCGCTAATCAGTCTTAGGTGAATCATCATCTTTACTCAATTTTTAGCTAGTCACCATAGGAGCACATACTGGTTTGGATCCATCCATCTAAAACTTCTTCAACATTTCTTATGCATACTTTAACTATGAAATAAAAATCCCCTTTTCTATTTGATTGATTTGCAACCCAAGAAAGAAATTCATCTTACCAAACATAGACATCTCAAATTCTTTTTTCATTTCTTCAACAAAAAATTTGCACATTATTTCATTTCCTCCAAATATAATATCATCAACATATACAACTACTATCAAGATCTTGTCATTTTCAATTTTGAAATACAAATTACTATCTATCATACTTTTACTAAAACCTTATTGAATCAAATATCTATCAAACCTTGCATACTAGGTTCCAGGAGCTTGCTTCAATCCATTTAAATCCTTCTTCAATCTATAGATCATATCTGGTTTATCTGACAACTAAAATCCTTTCATTTGTTCCATGTACACTTCTTCAAATTCACTATTCAAAAATGTTGAATTTACATCCATTTTAAAAATTTTAAAATCTTTACGTATAGTAAATGCCAAAAACATCCTGATAGCTTCCATCCTATCCACTAGAGAAAAAGTCTCCTAAAAATCTATAGCTTCTACTTGTGATTAGACCTTACAAAAAATTCTTGCTTTATTTCTAACCACTTCTCCATTCTCATTTAACTTTTTTCTAAATACCCATTTCAATCCAATTATGTTTATATTTTCCTATCTAGGGACCAATTCTTAGGTTTGATTCTTCTTAATTTGCATGAGTTCTTCTACCATATCTTTCATTAAGTTCTCATCTTTACATGCTTCACTTACTATCTTCGATTCAACTTTAGAAAGTAAACACAAATTTATTTCACCAATAGTAGTAGCTCTGTTTTTTGTCAATAGTCCTTTTCTCTTGTCTCTAATGGTTTGTTCTTATGAATAATTATTTTGCACATATTTAGGTGTCTTTTGGGACACCACTAGAGATTCTTCTTCTTCATTTTTATTTTCCTTTTATTCCACAACTTCTTCAATTTCTATATAATCAAGTTCATCTGATACATTATCAACCTACAGTTGCCTTTGTACTGAAAGATTGACCTGTTAATGCTCGATATAATTTTTAGATTTAATAGATCCATGGGAGGTGGTTAGTCCATGTCACGAATCCCGAGGGGTGCACTGACCATCTTCCAACAAAATTCCCCTTAGTGTTACTTGAGAGGATTTGAACCTGACACCTTTGGCTCTGATACCAATTGTTGGCCCACAGTTGTCATTGCACCAAATGATCAACTTGTTAATTCCTGATACAACTGTCAGAGTTAACAGATCCATGGGAGGGGATTAGTCCATGTCACAAATCTTGAGGGGAGTGCTGACCATCTTCCAACATACATATCCTTTAATTTCAATTGATTTCTTCAATGTTTCATCCACCTTGAAATTTTTTATCTCTACAATCTTTCTTAGCCTTTTATTGAAACATCTGTAAGGTTTGCTTCTAGTAGAGTATCCAAGAAAGATACCCTCATCACATCTAGCATCAAATTTCCCTAAATTTTCTTCATCCCTTTTGATATAACATTTTCTTCCAAATACCTTGAAGTACTTCACAATAGGAATTCTTCCACACCACAACTCATAGGGGGTCTTAATACTGTTAGCTTTTGCTTGAACTCGATTGAACACATAAACAATAGTATGAATAGCTTCTCTCTAGTAAACTTCCGGTAGACCTCTTAGTGGAACCCCTAAAATCTTTGTGTTTCACTTGTAAATTTTGCAAAACATGGTTGTCTTCATGGTTTGGAATGAGTCTTTAGGCTTAGGGTTTCAATCATTTTCATGGCTTAGGGTTTTGGTGTCTCTTAAACCCTTTCTAAAACTCCTAAGTATAAATCTCTTTTTAAATGTTCTATTTCATTTTTGACCTCTATCACCAGTTCCTGGTTACTTGAGTCACAACTTATGCCATCGATCTCATTCATTTACCGACCCCTTGAACCTAATGTCCCTATTGTTATTTGTTGATTTATTTTAGATATTTCTTTATGTGATGCAGCTCATAAATCTATTAAATATTTACCAGGGACCTAGGTCTGGGGTTTTAATTTTCATCATTGGTCTAAAGTCCCAACCTAAGGTCTTATGTCCTCATCATTCATTAACCTAGTCGGAGCCTTTTAAGTGCTAAAAATTATGCACATGTAGATATCATCATTTTATGTAGGGCACCAAATCTCTAAATCTTCATCTTGACCACTCCCCATGCCCCCATTTCATTTTATTATTCATTAAAATATTATAGGCAGGCTTGCAAGTGAGTGCCACATGTCCTATACAATGGATTGGCCCAACATCATTGAAAGTTAGTAAACAACATGCTCTAATGGATCAACGATAGCTATGAAGTAACGTGTATACATCTTGACCATTCAATGATAGCAGATGAATGACATGTGTCCCCTTATTAATGGGACCGACCAAACTTCAAAGGAAATGAATGCTTAGTCTAATGATATCGATGATTGAGGTATGATGACATGAGTCAATATTTTCCATTCCCCACACTTACAAAATTTCAGTGTTGCAACACTATTTGGCATATGTTGATGGTCGGAGGATCATCTTGGGCCCCATCAGATAAAGAGCCCTACCCTATCAACTACTTTGTCTCTTAGTTCAAAGGAACTTTCTATTCTTTATGTCAAATTATTGGTTATGACCTAGTTACAAGAATGCCCATGGCTTGGATGTACATGGTAGGACATATCCAACATCCTACATAGTATTCCTACATAGAATCATGGATGTACACTCTATGATTATGGAGGGTACTTAGTAGAAAATATTCATGAGGGCTTGGTTAAATTGAAAGAAGGTAAAGATGGGGTTAGATTCTATTGGAACTCCCTGTTCATGCGCATGTTTTTGTTAAAAGGAGTTGTATATTTTGGTAAATACATGATATTGGAAAAGGTGGGTAACTTCGATCTACTTGTCCAATACTGGACCACTATCCTTGATAAAGATGATCAAAAATTTGATTATGTCATGTTTGAGAATTTGTTTTCCTCCAAGTTGAGAAGAGTATTGATTGTGAACATGCCAAGGATTCCTACAACCTTGTATCATTTTTTGAGGCCTAAGGACAAAAGGATAGATTTAAATATTGGTCATAATTGGGGAGACATCATCCCTTATCCTAGCTATACAATTTTTAGAGTTTATGGAAAAATTGTCTCACCCCATATTTTTCTAAAGGATGTACCAAAAATAATTGGTTATCTAGAGGTGATGTGGCAATTGGGAAATGTGGAAAATAATCACTTGAAGGATCAAAGAAAGGGAAATTTCTTCCCTATATATACTTGTTTTTTTTATTTTATTATGAAGAAAGGAGGATGGGATAACATTAATGATATATTGAAGCCTCTGAGAATGAAAAGAGTAAGAGAAAGAAACCATGATCCTGAGCGATTCATGGCATGGTTGAAAGTGAGAATTACAAGTTAAAATTTCACCTCATAACTTTTATTTCCTAGAAGATGTCATAAGAAATATCTTTGGTTTTCAAAAAAAGAATGATAGAAAATGAATTGGATTGCCTACAATAAATTGGGAAAGGAAATAAGGGAAAAATATCCACAATTCACTGCTCTTCAAGAAATTCCAAATGAGATGCAAAAAATTAAGTACTTATTTCAAAAATTTGAGATTGTTGTTGGGAGCTTGAAGGGAGAAAGACTAATTCAAGAAAAGGGAAAGGCTATTGTAGTATAAGAACAAGGTGAGGGGGAAACCCCTATGATGGAGGAAAGGCCATCCCCCCAAGCCCAAAATAAATTATTTTTTTTCAAAATGATGAAGAATAGGGTGAAGGAGAAGGAAACATTGCCAACCTCTTCCCAACAAGAGAAACAAAGGATCACTTCACCAGTGCACTAAATGCCACCCTGATCTCCTCCTAGGTCAACTAGCCCTATAGTCATTGATATTGATTCTTCACCAAAACAATCATCACCACATGTGAAGTGACCCCAAAGGAAACACAAGGTTGAATCCAGTGGCCTAGTGGATTATGAAGAAGATTCTGATGATGATTTTTTTTGTGATAGAAGAAGAAATGCAACAAGGCCTACCTTCTCCACCTAGGGATACAATACCTCATCAATTAAGCCTGATATTGAGCAAAGCAGAACTCACAATCTTGAAAAATAAAGATGATATTCAAGAAGAGGCCTGCACAAAATTTATGGATGATGATTCTTTTGTTTAGTCAAAGACCTTCATGTAATTTTCTTAGAGGACCAAGAAAGATGAATTTGTTAATAAAATTGCAAAGGAGAGGAGATTGCATCCAAAATTTCTCAATGTAGTCATCTAGGTCCAAGTAACAAAGGAAATTAAATAAAAATTTCAAGAAATAACTCAACAGGAGCGAAGAGAATTGGTGACGAAAAGTGGTATTCTGTTATTACTAGAATGGGACCTATCCTCTGCACTTGCATTTGATATAGTCAAGAGGTATGATAGAACTCTCTATAATTATGAGGAGGAAGCTACCATATCACTACAAGGATCTACATCTAGTTAGTAGTGGGATATATTGGCCATCTAGGCCCTATCCCCCAACACCAAGAAACCAAAAATTGTAGAACCTTCTATAGACTATAGAGGGGGTTTAATAATAAAAAGAATGTCTAATACCTTGTATATTTAGGCTACCACCATGTTAGTGAATTTTTTTTCTATTCACAAAAGCAATAGTGGAATCAGTGATAGTTGAAAGGGAGAAATATAGAAAAATGTACAATGATCTATTGGTTCAATATGGAAAAGGCCAACAAGTAACAATGTAGTTGTAAACTAAATTGATATTATTAAAAGAAAATATGAAAAACATGCACCCTAGTGTGCCTATGTAAATGGATGTTGCTTCCCCTTCTACAACACCATATGCCCCTACCCCTCCAATGAGTTATTCATGAGTAATTTTACATTATAATATTGGAAATGTTCCCATTTCAGTAGAGGAACCATGTGCATCAAGTGCACAACAGGAAGAATAAACTAGAAAAGAAGAATTAATTTAAAATTTGAAAGAATATGAGGAGAAGTACAATCAACATGATAAGATGATCCTTGATGGAAATTTTGAAGATTGTAACTATAATGCTAGAACATTTGAACAAAGGATTTGAAAAAATATTAATTAGCAACCATGCTAAGTATTCCTCCATGGTTGATGTAATAAATATTTTTGACATAGAAAAAGTGGTAGTCATCCCACACATGGAGAAGTGCATCACAACACTCAAATATTTGAGGATAATGGCTATGGGAGCCAAAAATTATGCCAATAATCCTAAAAATCTCTAAACAACTCTTAGAACTATGAATGGAATCCAAGAAATCAAAGGAAAGATTGAGCCTTTAGAGGCTAAAATAAGGGAGTTGGTTAAGAGCATTCATGAAATGAATCATGGTCTCCTACATGATATATTCAAGGATGGTGGTGATATCAAATCTCTATAGGATTTGAGAAAGGATGCCAATGAGGTAATTTCAAACAAAGAAACCAAAATTTGTAAAGAAGGAGATATGAGCATGATAAAGAAGAATATGGATATGGTTTCTCAAGCAATAGTTTCTTTGAAAGAGTTTAATAAGGGGGAAAATCAAGTTGTCACTAAATATTCTCCTTACAGGTTGAAGGATGATATTATCATCACATTCGATTAGCCCACAGAGGAAGAATTTCAAGCCTAGAAGGATAAATACTTGGATGTATTGGAGGATTGAGCTACTTCCATGGGGTAATCACTACAATTTTGGTCATTTGGTCTACAAAAATGGTGATAAAAGATGGGAGAAAAATAATACATGGCCTGCAACTAGTATAGATTATCCCTTTGATAAAGTAATGTCAAAATATTGTTTTCTCTCCAATTTGAATTTGATGACAAGGATGCAAACATGGAATGTATTTTGTCTTTCTTCTCTTTATTTCTTTTCTTTATTCATGTTTGGAGTACGTGGACACAATTTTTCATGCACGTGGATACATTGCTACATCAAATGAAGTGTTCCTTTTGGAAGGTGGGACTAGATCTTCATCAACGAATGTAAATGGTTTTTGACCCATGTAACATTTCCCTCCATTTGAAATGCAAATATAACTACAAAATGGAATGTATATTGTAACTGTCCAATAGAAATAGGATATGTGTACTTTCTGACCTGAAGCTTGTTTTTCTCCTTCATTTCTATAATAAGGAATTCAAGGCTAGAAGTACGGGTTAATTTCTTGTTAATTGATCACAAAGATCTTTTATAAAGAGAATAAAAACAACATTTTAGAGTTTTGTCTTTATTTTAAGTCTATCAATATGCATATGTATTTTTCAACAACTGTACTAGCAATTGAATAGACCATTTTTCTCCTGTGTGCTCATTTCAAGGATTATGAATAAAATGATCAAGGGTTACCTTATTTATCTTCATTGATTTATAGTGGGTGTGTAGTGTTTTCCTTGCTTTTAATTAAAATCTAATTAAAGAAATTTCTTGGATGAATCTATAGGTTCATGTAAGTTGTGTACTAGGTTCTTTAGAAGAAGCTATGATTAAGAATACAATGACTGTAATGTTGTAATGTAGTATTATCAATGCTTAATAATGCTACATATTGATCTATTATCAAATTGCGTGTGTTGAGTTTGACTATGTTCCTAGGTTAAGGCACTGATCTGAGTTGTGTATTCATGCTACTTCTTGTAGTTCATTCACCAACAAATCAATTTTATAAACAAAATTTCAAATGGATTACAATTGTTTTTATTTTATGTTAATTTTCTCCATTCTCATGCTCTAAATGTTGAGTGTTGTCAAGGAGTATCCAACTCCTTAATATATTCCATTTATTGAGTTATTATATGAGAATTTATCTACTATTTGATGTGTTTCTAGTCAAGAATTATTTAAGTCGTATTTTGTTGAATTCTCTTGCCATTTATCATTTTGAAGGTCATTTTCATAGATCCTTTCAAGTCTTTGTGTTTTCATGAAAATTCTCTATCTAGAGTGTTGAGGTTGGCTCAAGAGTTCCTTGTGTCTAGAAATCCTTGTAATTCTTTGAAGACCTACATAATTTTCAACACTATTTTACAATTTCTAATCATTTTGGGTGGAAAATCTAAAGTCTCTGTAGAAGATATTGAAGAATAAGCATTGCAGAATAAAAAAGAGGAAAACTAGAGCTCACATGAAGCAACATCCAGAAGAAAAGCTGGAAGGTGAGCTTCAAAATACTCCCAAGAAATCATGGGTATTAAGGACACAAATACAAGTAAGTGCACTCCACCTCATGTCCCTAAAATCAAATTCCTAAGTTATGATATTCTAGCAATCATGCAAGCCAACAAAATTTGTTAGGACTAGCCTATGAGGATGAAGAAGATTATGAAAATAAGACTATTACAAGTATCCATAGGTCTAGACCGAAGGAATCAAGAAGTAGAAGTTAGAGCCATCACCATGGTGTTGTTGCCTCCAATGCTACTATTATTAGTGCCATTCTTCCCCTACATCCAATGTATATTCACTTTTACCACCTGATTTGCTAACTGGAACCAATGATGATGCCCAAAACCTAATAGATTTGGAAAAAACTTTTGGTTCAGAAATCACTCTCCCATATCTTGATTTTGGAGATGTTAGTGCTCTTAGAAGAGAAATTCAAATACAAGCTAAGATAAGGAGAAATAAGGAGATGGAAAGGGTGGAGAATATTAAGATTGCCATGACTAAAAGAGAGACTCTGATAAGACAATTGGATCAAATGAGACTCATAAACCAAGTTGAACCTAAACCTATTTCCATAGGTCTTGTTGTATCTGAGATCCTTGATAAGAAAAACCAACATGACCTCATAAAACATACCAATACCAACACCTAGACTAAATCCACAGTTAGTAGTACTATTGCTCCACACCCTACTAGAAATACTTCCAATCCACCACTTGATAAAGAAAAATAGCCTATGAAAGCCTTGGATACTAATGATAAATCTACATCTGAAAAACCTTATGTGCCCCCTAAATCTGAGCCTAAAGTAGATCAATTTAGAAAGGAGAATGCCAATATATAAAAGGATTAGAAAAAATGGAAATCATGGGAACTAATGTTGAGATGAAAAGGAAGATTGACTTAAAAAATTCATGCTCAGTAGATGGTGTTGTTGCATCTAGTTCACAAGATCCCTCTCAGTCCAAAATGAAGCCTACACCCTCAGTTGATGAAAGGAATTTTGGTCACATAGAGCAATCTACCCATATCTCCAAATCTCTGAACACAAATAATAATGATTGTACTTATAGTTAGTTTACTAATAGAAATGTGGATCATAAGAGAGGAGGTGGAGAAGCAAATAAGGCTAATGAGGATAGAGATAACCAATTTTATAGGTGGAATATGCAGTTGGAGAGGTATAGACTATAGTGCTTTGATGGGATCTCTAAATGCCCAAATACCATTGATAATGATATCAGGGTTGTGTTGAGCAAGTTTATTGGAAATAATGTAATTTTAGGGGAGGATCATTTAATATTTTTTCTAAATATGTTAGATGATAATGAGGTAGAACATGAGGATGTGGTTATCAAAATTTTCATGCATTCTTTGATAGAGGATGCCAGGGATTGGTATAGAGGTTTACTTGATGGTAGCATTGGCTCATGGGAGGAATTCAAGAGAGTCTTTAGAGAGAAATATGGAGATAAGACTAACCCCATTTTTATGCTCAATGAATTTAATAATATCACCAAATGACATAATCAAATGGTTTTGGATTTTAATATCATATTTTAGAAAGCTATGAATAGATTAGCACAAAATTTGAGGATGAATGATTCAATATTCCTTGTCACTTATTGTAATGAATTTGATGCTAATATGGCATATAGTATGAGAGAAAAAGACCCTCAAACTTTGAGAGATGCATTCATAATTTCCTTGCACACTAAAATTAATAGAAGAGCTTCAAGTAAAGTGGGAAGAATAGATATCAAAATCTTGAAGAATCCCAAGGAGAAGCAAGAAAAGGCCTCTAGCTCAAATCCTACTTATGATGAGAGATGGGAAAATGTGATGAATACCCTCAAGGATATCAAATATACCACGGCCAAGAATGAAAAGGGGCTTGCGAATAAAAAGAAATAGTTCCAAAACACTGACAAGCCCCCAAGGATTCAAGATTACCCTTACAAAACCAACTAGAAAAAATGGAAATCCAGTTCCAAATTATCAAAAAGGTAAACAAGATCAAGTCACACCTGAACCTTTGAAAAAACATTTTGCAAACTTCATTGATGAAACTCCTTGTTGCATGGTTTGTTAGTTGCCACATTCTCCTCACTAATGTGTAGTTGCACAATTGATAGAATTTGAAGAAGATGTGCCAAAATATTATGATCAACCTCATGATGATGATGTTGAAGTCAATGTAATCATAAGAAGGTCAAATTTTTTTGATAATGAATTCTCATCTGATGTGGAGTCTTGTGAACTTGATGTGGATGACCAAAGGCACATAGCTAATGCACATAACTAGCAAGTACTTTTCAATGAATCAAATGATAATGATATTGGAGTATGCGCATTAGAGATAGATGAAGATGACATGTCTTTGAGGAGACCCTTAGATGAAGAGATTGCAAAGTTGATAGTATCCCTTTTTGCACAAGCAAGAGGTTCCTATCATCTAAGAAATAGAACAGTGTACAATGATCAAGGCAAGGTTGCTAGCCTCTTCATCAAAGAGAAAAAATTTAAAGGAAAAGAACCAAAATCTAATAGTAAAGTGGATGGGCCCAAAGCAAATTAAGGGAGAATTTTTTTTTCAGAAAATACTTGGAAACAAAAAGATAATGGAGAAGTCAAATCTCCTGATGTAAAGGTGAAAGCATAAAAGCAAAACCCTGAGGCTAAGAAGAAAGACGCTAAGCCTAAAGTTGAAACAAAAGGTGAGAAAAATAAGGAAATAAATACTAAAAAAGGTATGATTTCAATTGATATACCTAAATATACCCATGTTGATATTTTTAAATTGCTTAGTAAATTAAAAGTTTATGTTCCTTTGCTTGAAAATATGAGGATTGATGAGCATAAAAAAATGTAGTAGCCCTTATCAAAGGCACTACTATAGTCTGTAATGATTTTGTGGTGTCTACACCTAGAGTGAGTGGGGAAGAAAAGAAAGAAATGGAGGTTGAGGGATCAATCAATGAAATCCCTCACATTTATTTAGGAAATTCAATAACTGCATGTCCTAGAAACATAGATCCATTTTTGTAACTTTGATTGTAGATGGAAAATTATTGATGAATTATAGGATTGACTCAGGAGCATCAAATAATATTATTCCAGCTAAGATTATGAATTAAATGGGATTGAAAATTGATAGTACCCAAGGAAAATTCTATGCCATTGATACTAGGTAAGTCCCTAGGATTGGTGTGATAAATGAACTCCCTTATAAATTATGTGCATTCCCAGAAAAGGAATTTAGATAAAGTGTGGTGGTGGTGGATATTCCACCAAACTATGGAATGGTGCTATCTAGAAAATTGAGTGCCTCCATGGGGAGTAGTATGCAATGTTGTATTTCTTTTTGCACCTTCTTGATTGATGGAAAAAATGTCAAGTTGGTTAGGGAATTAAATGTATCACATGATTGAGCATGTTCCTGAAGATGATATAGTTTACTTTGTTCATACTGAATCAGTGACTTCAAAGTAGAAGAGTTACCAAGAGAAAATGACCTATGGCTTGCACCTATTGATAATGAGATTACAATATTATCTGATAACAATGACCTTTCAAATATGCATTTTACTGGTGAAAGTTCCAATGCAGGATCAAGTGTAGGTATATTGTTAGTTTCACCTAGTGTTAATGGATTTAAATTTTATTTCACTTTGTCTTTTCTTTGCACAAAGAATGTGGAAGAGTATGAGGCCTTGCTACTA
>VDFB02049217.1:148748843-148886190 GCA_007258455.2 Sequoia sempervirens
TTATTGAAGAAATGATAGAGTAATGTGGAAGTAATTTCCTAACTAAACTATGTGATGGTACTTTTTCCAGACTTGATAAAATGGATCTAGATGGTATAGTAGAAGATTATAATGCATATTCTAGTGATGAGGATTTTTTTTCTAATCAACCCGTGGAGAAGATATATGCAAAATAAACTGTTTCGGTTTTGATTTTACGATTGAAGATTGATTTTGCTGATTGTTGTGCTTGTTTCTATTTGTTTTGCCATAGGATGAAGGTGACGATCAGTTTATTATGGATGATGTTATTGTGGGTGAAAGCGAGATTAGGCGGATGGATTTTTTCAAATATTTGGATGTTTTTGACATTCTGAAATGTTTTGAGGCTATTTTTGGTGTTTTTTTGGATTTTTCAAATGTTTTGATTTTGATTTTTTTAATGTTTGTTTTGGATTTTGATGTGTTTTGAATGTTTTTGAATTTTGATGTCTCAGGGGTTGATTAGAGATGAGCCTTGCCTATGTTTAAACTCAGAGACAACGTAGTTCGGATTCCAATGTTTTTTGACATTTTTCTAACATTTTGAGTGTTTTTTTTATTTTTTGATGTTTTGGATGTTTTTGGATTTTTGATATTTTGATATTTTTGGATTTTTGCATGATTTTGACGATTTTGATATGGATGTGTGTGATGGTATTAGTGCTCTATATGGATTTTGTTGAAAATCAAGCTAAGGTTGATTGATCAGGTCGATGGATTAATGATGATGATAACATTGTTGAGGATACACAACAATGCAAGGATTTGATTGATTGGGATTGATGATGATAACATTGTTGAGGATGCACAACAATGCAAGGATAAGATGATGATGGATTGATTGGGTTTGATCAAGACTGATGAAGCTTGATTTTTTCAAGTGATTTGATGTGATGTTTGAAGGGTGCGTTAGATGCAAATGATATTGATTATTTGGATCGATGGGAGATGGGAGATGAAGCTTTATAATGAATGTCATCTTGTCAAAATATGCCATGGGCTAGTGATTTGAATTCTAGATCACAAATTATTTGACCAATTTGGTTTCACGTTTTCCAATGTTTGGATCTCCATATAAGTCGAAGGATACATATCAAGATTTATTCCTAAAGCAAGATGTAAATACCTACCCCTAGTGTCTAGCAATGTATGGAATTCCATGGATGGATGCTTGGATAGGTGTATGGATGGATGGATATGGTAAGCATGCAAAGGATGCCAAGGATTATCTTGCAATAAGATAAGGTTTTCAGAAATGCTCATTTGGATAATGCTTCATGGCTCGGATAATGCTGCATAGGATAGAATCAATGAAAATAGCCCATGTCAAGATGTTTACCATAAGCAAGTGTAAAACGTGCCCCAAAATTTCCTCAAGATCAAGATAACTTGGATGATGGATGCAGATGGATGAAAATGGATTGAATCAATGGTTCCTGGATGGATGGATTTATTATGGATAAGATGGATGGAATACTTGATTTATTACGGATGGGATGAGATGCTTTCACCTGAAGTGGCGCACGCAAATGCTCGATTCTACACATGATGCCTGCTTGCCAGGTTTTCGTCATGGTCTTGCCCAAAGCGCAGCCCATGCGGTTTTCACTAGAGGACGATTTTTCTCTCTTTACTATTTTCAATCCTTTTTCTAATTTTTTTTGGATTTTCATATTTTTTGATTTTTTTAATTTTTTTGAAAGATTTTAAGCTCATGTTGAATCACAAGGTGTTGCTGATGTAGATGCCCCTGTCATAATGTGCCATTGATATCCTGCTCGAAGAAGTTTCTTTGCTAAGATACGTGCACTTGAATACAACTTTTGGGATTCATGATCTACTTTGTCGATACCAGAGTTGACTTTGTCTTTGTGCGCACATCGCGATAGAATGCCCTCTGAATCCTTATAATGAAGGGTCATTGCCAATACATGGTCAATATGAGAATTGGATGTTATGCGTGGAGGCATGGATGGAGTGTGTTTAGGGATAAGAGATGGATTGGTTGACAGCTTGGAATCTTTAACTCTCCAAACTTGGGAAGATGAGCAATGATGGGTGGATATGAAAGTGTGCACAGAATTAGGACCAACTACTTGATACACTTTATACGTTGCTTGAAAAGCCTGCTTTTGCTTTCTTGGACATCTTTGATGGATACTTTTCCCTTTTTTATTTTACCCCATAGTTTCTTTGACTGATGGAGTTTGATAGGGATGATCTTTCTTTGTATTCTTTGGTATCCATTTGTATTTGATTTATCCATTATGCTTATCAGCTTCTTTTTCTTTGATAACGTTCTTCGTACTTTGATTCAAATCTTTCTTTTGACGTTGGTCCCAATTTATGGATGGGGTGATGGGTGGATGAATATTTGTGATGTGGCTGGTTGTAGTATTGGCATTAGTTTTATCATAAGGATTCTTCGTGCTCCCTATATTGACATTTTCTTGAGATGAAGTTGCCACCAGTATTGTGGAAGTAGTACCTTCATGCTTTGACTTCGCTTGTCCTAAGATGTCTTGTTCAATAAACATGCTCTGACAAATGACCACTGCAGATGATGTTATTTTGATTTTCCGCTTTGCTAACTCTGGATTATACTGTTCTATTTGATTTTCTTCCTTGAGTGGATAATGTTTGATATCTTTATTCATGATTTCCTCAATCTAAGTTTGGGATATGTCTGATCCTGAAGTTGATAACTTTGTTTGACTATAGGAGTTAATAATTTTCTCCTTTTGTGTAACATGGATATGATCATCTTGCATAGATAAGAGAGTGTCCATTAGATTATTATAGTATCTTTGAGATACAAATTCTTGATCTTGATTTATTTTAGAGTTGCTTCGACATGTTTTGGATCAAGTTCTTGACATGGCTCATTTTCAACGGATGGATTGTTTACAAAGGGTTCTTGAATGTCGCCATTAGACATGGTAAGTGGTTCAATATCCTCAAGTGTCGAGTTTAGAGTTCCTTCAGTGCCTATAACCATGAGGTCGAAGGGTGTCAAAATGTCTTGGAAGGGACCATTGCTAGACTTTGGTGAAGGATTTTGATCATGCTTTGGCATAAATTCTTGATATATCCTCTAACTCATAAGGCAATGTAGAGACATTTTCAATATGATCATTGGTCAATGGATCATGCATTATGTTGATAGGATCAAATAATCCTAACACTCCTTGAAATAGATCACTAAAGAGTGCCTCTTGATATATGGTGAGTTGATCATCAGACTGTGTAGATATATCCTCAATGTGCTTCTTGATGGAGAGGTTTTTATCATTATTTTCGACAATTGTGGTGGAGAGATTGTGAATGTCTTCAACCATAGAGTCAAGTGATGTTGATATTTCATGAATTGGCTCATTGCCGAGTATTGTTGGTGGATTTTGATCGTGATTCAAAAGTGACTCTTGACATATGTTGATTTGATCATTGGATGAAGTAGACATAGCTTCAAGGTGTTTAGTGATGGATTGATCTTGACCCTTGTTCTCAATAGTTGTCATTTTTTGTGTTTGTGCTTGTGTTCGTTCGGTAGCTTGAGAGGCTTGTTGCATTTGTTGATCTTGTTTTGCTTGTTGTGTGGCTAGATATTGTTGGAATCCCCTTTGAAAGGTAGCTTGTAATGTCGCATTGTATTGGCTTGATGTGGTGGAAGTTGGTGGTGGTGGGGGTGGTGGTGGATTCATAATCATGTTGGATGTAGTGACATGTGTTTGAGATACGCTCAGAGTGATCATGGTAGTGAGGGGTTGAGATGTGATGGGTGTGATAGTGGTGGTTGGAATGATCGAAGTGATAGGGATGGTTGGAATAACCGAGGTGATAGGTCTTTGGGAGACCATGTTTTGATTTGGGATTAATGTTGTTGTTTGATTAGATACCATCCGTTGGTGTGATGTTGATGGTATATTCGAAGGATTTGATGTGATGGTTTGATTGGTGTTAGGTGGATTGATTGGGATGGAGTGATTGGTGGTAGGTAAAGGAGGAAGCCCTAAACAAAGGAATGATGTAGGTAATGGTGGTGGAGATTCACCTTGGTGCAATGACTCAACTATTTTGGAAAGTGCAAAAATTTGATCTCACCAAATTTGTTCTTGATTTCGATCTTGACTCCCTTGATATAGTTGATTTGGCTCTTGTTTAAGCATATTTGGAGTGTGTATTTGTGTTTGATTTTGGACAATGTTTTGATTTGGGACGACACTCAGATTTGGCATGATATGTTGGAATTGACCATTGTTCATGTTTGGAATATTCGTATGATTTGCAACTGTATCCATCCCAAAGTTTTTTGGATTCATGTTTGGAAAAATTCTACTTGGAACATTCTCATTTGGTATGTAAGGATTTGGTGATATGATGTTGTTCGTTTGAAGGCTCATGCATTGATTGTTTGGTTGACAAATTTGTAGGTTTGGACTTAGATCTACCATCAAGAAATGTGTTCCAATCTTTGATTTGGGCATACTCACACTTGTTGTGCCATTGAAATTTGTCAAAGGTAATGATCCCATGTACGGTTTGTATAGATGTGAGTGTTGATAATCAATTGGTGTTGTAAGGCTTTAAAGATTCAATTGATTTGGATTACTCAAGATGTATGGATCAAGTTTGTATTCCATGTTCTCCTTGTGTTTTGACCTTGTTGCAAAATTGACTTCTAAGGTGTTTAGGACTAATGACGAGATGAAGGATGAAAAATGGTGGATGATATGAGTGATGAATGTTTAGGGACTTTGGATCAACGCTAGACTTAGGGCTTGATTTTGATTGTTTTGATTGGATAATGAACTTGTAAAACCTAAGATGTTGGATGTGATCTTAGGATGAACTTGTTCAAAGGATTGTTGATTTAATTAGAGGTATGAGAAAGGATGCATTCCCATATTCCTAACTAAACAAGGTGATTTTTGTTTTGACAATTTACCCAAGTCTAAAATGATGTTCTCAAAAGCTCTAAATTTGTTTGGATGGATGAATTTTGATAAATGTTTGGATGGATGAAGTGTTTGATTTCATCCTAAAAGAACCTAGGAAGGACTTGTTTACTAGGCCAAGATAGTGAAGAACATGCTTTTCTCTAAGAGTAATTCAAAATCAAAAGACCAATGTTTGCATGAAGACCATATGACCAAAAGATGCCAAGCACATATGTGGGGTCCAATTGATTCAATCTTTGCTTTTATTGATTCTTTTTACCACAAACACACTCTTGATTAGCTTTCAAACTGAATGTCCAATGTCTCAACTTCATCTCATTTCACAAGGTATATTATGTGAAACTTTGATGAATTTAAGGCAAGGGTTACCTATTGTTTAACTTTAGGAGGCAAATTGAGAAGTAAACTCAAGTGTTTAGAAACCTCTAAGGATGTAATCCCAAGGGCAAGCAATAACACGAGAATTTGGTCAATGGTATTTGCCTCCTAAAGGGTTTGAGATTTGATGCTCATGTTGAATGTTGGTTTTCAATGTTTTCAATTAACACACTATGTTTTCAAACAAGAACAAGTACAAACCCTATGGATGTGTAAGACAATATTTCTTGAATCCCCACTTGGACAAGTCTAGCTATGTTTATTTTTAGCGAATGGTTAGATGCTTGACCCCACTGGCTCCCCTCCATGGTTCATTAACATCAATCAGGGTAGCCAAGCATCAACACCCATGAAACTCCCATGGCATGTTTTCCATTTCTACTAAAGACCGTAAAAGTGTGGGGCGGCTTCAGAACGATCGTTCTTGCACCAACAAATAGATTAAGGATTTTGGAAAATTCTAACACATGGGTTCTAGTAAGGACTTTCTATTCGTGGAGATTGACCCATACGGTAAGAGTCCCCTTTCAGATCCATCTTTTCAGAATCAACCACGTGATACTGGCATTTCTTCCAGTACCCACATTTATATCCCAGCTAGAAATACTCTTGGCTTTAGAGTGTTATTGGTTGAGTCGTTCCCTTGGGTGAGTACCTTTTCCCCAAGGCAGGCCCTCTAGGATAAACAAAAGTGAGTAAAGACAAAATCCGTAACTCGATCAATCTTTGATGGTACAAAGAAAGAGAATATACGCAAAAATGCCCT
This sequence comes from Sequoia sempervirens, assembly GCA_007258455.2. Classification (NCBI taxonomy): domain Eukaryota; kingdom Viridiplantae; phylum Streptophyta; class Pinopsida; order Cupressales; family Cupressaceae; genus Sequoia; species Sequoia sempervirens. Next base: position 148,754,967 of record VDFB02049217.1, read on the forward strand.
CACTCACACTTGCACAAGATCTTGTTTAATTTTAAACCCAAATCAAAGTGTGGAGGCAATCTTTTATGCAACTTAATGTCATCAAAAAGGTTTTTGGTTCTCAAGATCGCCGTGAAGCACGAGAGAAGTGCATACGCCTTTTTAGATGAGATTACTTTGAATAAGAGATTATAAAACACAAAAAACACATGTTCATTTTAAGCCTCAAAGAAATGATTCGATTCATTTTAAAAGCACCAAGATGAAGTGTGAAATTTGTCTTGTTGAATTTTAGTCCAAAATCAAAAAGCTAGTAAGTTTGTAAGGTTCAATTTTAATCCAACTTTGAAAAGAAACAATAGTCTAGTTGGCTTAAAATAGAAAATTAAGGCGTGTGATAAAAGCTCAAAGCATTAAAAATGCTTTTGGGTTTCAAGTTTGATGTTTGAATCTTTTAACTCCAATTTTTCTTTTCTTTGTTTGCCTTTGTTTTCACCTTTTACGCTTTCCTTTTTCTTTCCCTTTGTTTTTCTTGTACCTTTCGCTTTCCTTCGTTTGTACCTATTTAAACAAAAGACAATTATATGAACATTGAGTTTATTCAATTAAATTTTCCTCTTAAGCATTTTGAGTACAAATGCTTTCAAGTAATAAATCATTTAATAAAGATCTTGATTCCCAAAGATTTTTAAGCAATTATTAGTCAAACAAGATAATCAAAAGGAAAAAGTCTCCCTTGCCAATAATCCACTCTTGTCAAACTTAGAATAAAATTTAAAGAACATCTAATATTCCTAGGTAGTGAGGTGGTAGGAATAAAGAATCAATCTCTTAAAGGCAGCAACATCTCAATATAAAGAGACCTGAAAAACAAAAAAACAACATAAATGTCATTCAAAGCTTCTTTTAATGGCCTTCTATCCTTCATATGAAATTGTATCATTCAAAATTAGAAACCAAACCAAAGGCCACAATAAAGAACCTAACAGTCCAATGATTAAGTCTGAAAAAGTTAGGTATGAGATGCATCCTAGATATTCCTCATTATTCAATCCAAAAGACACCAAAAACAATGGACCATTTTAGGCTCCCTTTGTTATTTCAAAAAAAATCCACGATGGATCGTGCCAAAAGAAATTAATATCTTTGTACCTACACCAGCACTAAAATTAGCCAACGTAAAAAGAAATAAGATTGAGTCATACGTATCCCTAAATTTAAGCACTTCGGTATGGAACACATCCAAAAAACCTACAATATTGAAATCTTTAATACTGGATTGTACCTTACAACTACCCCTCTTTCTGTCAGGTGTGAGGGTGTAGAAGTGATGGCATAGGTCTGTTAGTAGATATAAGGCTGAAGCTACAATTATTAAAAACTTTCAAGTCAATGTGTTTTGTTGATGGCGTATCCTTGTGGCGTATCCTTGTGTAAAAAGAGGTTGATTGCATGATCTTGTGAGGAGTACACCAACTTAAATCAAAAATTTTGTATCTTAAACTCTAAAGACTATATGCCAGTATATCTGCTTGGAATATACACTTGTCATATTTGGAAATTCATATCTTTAGTTCTTATGATGACTGTGTGTTCAAAATAAAGTCAAAAATCAACTTGAATGTATAGCTTTAGCAAACTAAAGGACCAACGCATATTGACTTGTAGCCATTTATGATAAATTCCAAATGCACTAATCCGCAATAACAAACTTTGAATGCACTAATATGGTAGGTAAGAGGTGACAACCAGGTAAATGTGTTCATCTATTGGCTAGGCATTGTGAGCGAATGTAGAGAAAATTTGCACTCCTCTAACTTCAGATCTGCGACCCATACATATTCAAATGCCTCTTTATCATCTACAAAATTCACAGTTAATGAAACCTAACACCAAATCTCCCTCCGTGAAGGCCATGATATCAAAGCTAGAGCTTCCATCTACATCCATAACTTTTTGATTCTGATTTTTTTTTTTGTTTTTCTGTGAATCCAATCACAATTTATTGCTTTTCCACATGCCCATGTCTTTTCCACAGTGGGTGCCAAAATGTGAACCCTCTTTCAAACTTGCATGGAAGAAACAAACAAATACACAAATAGATCAAAATGCAAGATTAAAACAAGAGTTCCCCATAAAATCCATCTGCATTGTTAGAAAACAAGGAAAAGGATGAAATACTTGAGCAAATACAATAAAAAATAACTATTCCTCATTCTTAAACAAAGCAAACACTTGATCTTATGGGGGGATTGGTGCTATTTTGGTATGGAAAATAGCCCTTTCCCAACCCCTTTAGATAAGCTAATGATAATGATGGACAAGATCATTTCTCAAATGAAGAGAGTGACCTTGCTTGATATTGGAGATGAAAATGCTAAGATTGTGGAGTGGATGAACAAAATTAGTTCTCAAACCAAGAGAGTGACTTTGCATAAAAGTTGTGGATTTGTGGAGGATTTGCTTGAGGATGAAGCCTCTATTTGAAGATTTTCAAATGCTAAGAGTGCCAAACATGGAGGATGTGGGACTAAATATTTGGCCAATAGGAAGAGACCACTTGTCAAGTGATGATAGGCCAATGGATGTGCAAGATTTGGGGAGTGTGCCCATGAGAGGGAGAATTTGAATTCAAATTTGGCAATAAATTTAGAGAGGGGGACAAGGAAAAGAGAAATAAATGAAATGTTGGAGGGACAAATCAACTTGTCATGATTTTCAAACTTGAGGGCCATGTTGAGTGAAAATGGTGATTTAAATAAATCAATAAATGGATTTATTTGTGCAAGTGGCATAATCTAGAGAATGCAAGTGGGATGATATTAGCATTTAATCATGGTTAGATTAAATTAATGATGATTAGGATGTTTGACCAGTTTGAATCAAATATTTGGATTTATTTAAATCAAAAGGGGATGGGATATGAATTTTGGGATTTAATTAAATAAAGTTTGATTTATTTAATTAAAGGATGATGTGAGCCTTTGATTTATTTAAATGAATAACCTTAGGACTAAAGACCTGATTTTCCTAGCAAATGGATTTGTTGCATTTGATTTATTCAATGAGCAAATGACTATGCATAATGCTAATTTTGCGTGTCTACAGTAGTGCACCTATTTAATTTCGTACCTCCTAGATGAGTTTTGATGGGTTAATTAATCCTTTTCTGACTACAATAGGGCCAAAATTGGTGTTCCAAAAAGTTTCAAATTTTAAAATTCTAAGGGAAACCCATTTCTTGTTTTGGTCTAAAACATCTCTATATGCATTTTTGTCAAAAACAAAAGGTCATTTGATACATTATTTTAATGTATTTCGGGTGTAGAAAACACTTCTAGAGGGCCAGTTTACAAAAGAGGTACCTAATCTTTGATGGCTAGGAAAATTTTGATTTAAAATCCATGTTTTAAATAATTGATCGTGATCACATGCAAAAAATTTGAGCTCCAGGGGTCACCATTTATGTTCAATGAAATTTCTCCATTTGGCCTATAGGTGTAATTAAAATTTGCATTTTTTCTAATGTTTCAAATGCTCATGTTTAAAATATTTTTGCATATTTTAAATATTGTGGAAAGATAAAAAAATGCATTTAGGGAAAATATAAAATATATTTCCAAATGTTTTTGAGGAGAGAAAGTTTAATTCTTGTTTCTAATTTGTTGACGTCATGATAGCACGACAACATGGCAAATCTTTGAAGTTTCAAGTTTTTCTTCATAGCTGCACATTGCTCATTGCTATATTAATTGAAAATGGAGGATAATTTCAATGATGCATCGATTGACATCCATTTCACAAACTTCTAGATGCCTCAAGGATTCCTCACGACAAATCCATCTGTAACCAATGAACAAGTGAAATTATTTCAGCGATGAGTGATGCCAATGTGCATTGCTATAATTATTTTCTTTTTGAAATTATTTCAAAGATGACTGATTCCATATCTCATCACTTTAAAAAGTTTAATTTTTTGAAATTATTTGAGCAATGGTTTTCATTGAGGCATGTGAACATTTGGGGCAATTTTAATAACAATATTTTCAAAGGTCTATTGTTGACGGGAATTTAATTTTCAATTTTTATTGGTTGTTGAATCCATGGGAAACCTTTGAATCTTCACAGAAAATTTCTCATGAAAGCTGCATTGTGCATCTCTTGAATGAAATGGAAATGGATGAAGCAAACAACGATGGTTGCAAGCAAAGCATTTTGAATGTAAATAAATTCTAATCAATGATGGATAGGCATTCAATGATGGAATCTCATAGGGAAAGAAAGGGGGACAATGTGGTTTATTGCTATCATTTTGCTTATGTCTAGGCACACATTTTGGGCACCATGAATAATGGAGGGAGCTGAAATTAAAGAGGAATAACATTTTTTTTGTCTTCAGGCACATTTTTAAACACATGTACAGGTTGGGAAATGTTCTTTCATGCTTGAGAAAGTTTCCATAACCATTTCTATTGCATGAGAGGAAATTTTGGCAAAGTTTTAAACATTTTTAGGTTACCTCTGAGGTGAAAAGTTCCTGGAAACCATTTCTCATGACCCAAAATTAAATTACATAGGGAGAGAAATTAACTTATAGGGTAAAAGGGAAAATGGGTAAGTGGATTTTCAGCTAGAAGTAAATATTTTTCATTGTTAAGTGAAAGAGAGGCTAGTAAGTGGATTTTTACAACCAGGTAAAGATTTTCTCGAGAATTGCAAGTGAAAGCAAGAAAAATGAAGGGAGTGGTTATTGATCTAAGGACCCAAATTGTGCCAGTTGACAATAGGGGATTTCCATTCAGAGTTGTTCCATTTTCCTTAAATGTAATTTCAGCTTCATTTTGGAGGGGGTTGTTTGAACTGTTTTGGTCTCATAGGAGTCCTTTTTTGTAATAGGATCTGAAAATAGGTATGTGTCTATTTTAGGTTATGGGGTTTTTTGATTTTTATAATGAAGAATGTAATTATAGTACTACCATCTTAGATAAATAAATGATGATATATTCTGAAGTGGTTGTCTCCATAGTATGTATTGCACAAATTATGAATATAAGAAATCAAGGGTTTATGTTATTTGTCTTCTTTATTTTCCTTGAATGTATTATTGTCGTCCAAAGAATTAATTAAATTGTATTAAAACAAATAAAGGTTTTTACAACTATGTACTAGGATTAATAAGTATAACTAGTTGAGTTTTTGGTATTAATGGTGTAAGACATCACCTGGTAAGCATAGTTATGATAGATTGAATGTTGTAATGAGTTTTAGATTACATGGTTTAGGTGACTCCACCCTGGAATTTGGCACTGGTCCCTTAATGTTGCAGTTTCCTAAGATGGTTTATGAGCAACTACAATTTAAATCAACTTTACTTATCTCTCTCATTGTAAATGTGAGTTGGACTTAATGTACTACATCTCTCATATTTAAATCAAACATTACCATGAAGGTTAGAAAAACCTTTAGGGTAGCATGTCCATTTAACATTTGAAGGAGAATCATCTATCCATAGTATTTTGAATGTTTTGACATACAAGTATCTACAAGCATACTATTGGGATCACCCTCCTGCATTTCACACAGCCCAAAGTGCAGGGGAGAAAATATTTTAATGCAATCTCCTATTTGTTGGCCAAATCCCTCCTTGAATTTGACCATTAGGCATGGCATCCCTTTAGGATTCAAGTGGATTGCAGATTTGATAAGCAATAGATTGACGACTCTACTAGGGAATGACTTGAGAAAATTCTGATAGAAGATCATTTTTCCTTAAATATCATTGAAGTTTCAATCTATTAAAGAATTGAATATCTACTAGAAAATATATTTCTAAGGCCCAGCTTTGTGTCAGTGAGTCAATTCTCTAAAATTTTGCAATGATTAGCTATGTTTCCCTTGAAACTTGCAAATATTATCAAGATCTACCATAATTCCATGAGTATTGTCACAATTTCTTACTAGATGTGAGTTGCACCTCTAAAATCTTTGAACCAGAATCTATTATTTGAGAAAATCCAATGAAATGGAATGAAAATTTGTTGAAGAAAGGGTAAGGTAGATTTGAGTTCACACAATAAAATACCCAGATAGAAAGTTAGAGAGAAAATTTCACAAGACTCCAGTATTATCTTGAAAGAGTAAAAACATTCACTAAATCTAAACATTTGGGTCAGATTTTGAATACTCAAAACTTGGAAAGGGTTGTGGTGCAAAAGGTATGAAGGATTCACATGTGACTCTACTAATTAAAAAGGCTTAAACTAAAATAAACTTGTGAAAGAAACTTCATATTATTGAAGTTATGTTCCTATAGAGAAGGAGGTGGTGACTCTATGCAAAGAACCTGATGATAGCTTTAGATCTGTGAAATTTTTCCAATCACAAACGTAAATCAAAGGTGGTTATAACATCTCCTGGTAAGGTATGTGTAGGATCATCATGGAAAAAATAGGCCCTTAAGTGGCAAAAAATTTAGAAAAATTAGAGCTAGGAAACTTGACGTAAAAATTTGAATAAGTTATCTATATTATTTACAAAAATTTAAGAATAGAATCTATAGCAAATGGAATGTAGTTTTTAAACTACTTGGTTTCTTTACAAAAAAAAAATCTATTTGGTGAAAATTTGAAATTTCAATGTAGTGGTACTTAAATTTCAAGGAAAAAATAAGAAGTAGGTGTTTGTCTGACCACCCTAACCACAATAAAATGATAATATTTTTTTATAATATTTTAGATAAGTAGAGTACTCTTGCCCCGATGTGATACATATTTTTTGGTAATTTTTTTCCAAGTAAATAATTAATTATGATTTTTTTATTACAACATTTTAAAAAATATAAAAAACTCATATGTCTGACCACCTTAACTTGGTCAAAACTTCATGGAATTCATTTTTTTTTTTTAATCCTATAGTATGTGAAGCATAGAATGTGAAACATGTTTTGGATTCAAAAAATGTGATACTATTTGAAAGCTATAGATGTTTTTCAATCAGCCTATCAATGAGGACTTTAGTTGTAATTTGAATAGAAAATGAATAATAATTACTTATTAAATTCAAAGTAAAGAATAATCTATATCGGTGGAAAGCTGAGAATCTCCTTTAAAACCCTTTTTGTTTCATCAATTTTGGGTAAAAAAATAGTCATCAGCCACATACCCATCATATTGCCACTTTTTGGCCCATCATGATCCTACACATACCCGGTACTTCCCCTATTTTGGTTTTCATTTAAGGAATAAATTTGTCTAAAACACTTAGTAAATAATCTAAAGAAAATTTTGATTCCCTATTAAGTGAATTGAGCACTGATAAAGGGAAATAATAGTACAATAATTTTACATACTTCTAAGGTGTAAAATTTCTAAGTTTCTATATTATGGTGAAGAAGTATGTTTATCTTTAAACTTCTCCCATTTAAGGATCTTAAGCAAGTAGAGATATAAATTTGCATTGTAAAGGCTTAAAGATCATGATGTAAAGGGAGTTTGAGTTGCCCTATGTAACTACAAAGTTGACATAAAAAGGATTGTAAAGGTACAATAAAATGTATACTTCCCCTATGTTTCCCTATGGAATATCAAGTAAGAACATGCAGGGCATAAAACCTTTATCATGCCCTCAAAGATATTTCTCTATTGAGAGATATAGGCCATTGGACTTTAGTGGTATTCAAGGTTTCCCAAATCTGATTCCTAATAATGTTAGGAAACATTTTCCCAAATTTACAAGGTAGAGTTCAGAGTAAGCTTCTAAACATTTGTATGCATTCATGGATTTTATGGGAGATTATGAGGTAAATCATGAGGATGTTGTCATGAATATTTTTGTTTAGTATTTGAAGGAATATGCTAGAGAGTACTCATATTTACCAATATGTTCTATAGCTTCATGGAATCAGTTTATGATAACCTTTGTAGAATAATTTGGTGAAAGGATAAATTTGAATGTGGTAAGGAAAAATTTATGGAAATACAAAGAGATGGAGAGGAGTTGGTTTCTAATTTTAATCCCAAATTTGCAAAAGCAATAAGAAATATTACTGAAAATATATGACCAAGTGATGTAAAATGTTTGGTTATGTATCTAGGTGCATTTGATAATAAGATGATTTATTTGTTAAGAGATAAGGAGCCCAAAACATTGCATCATGCATATCAATTCACCATGGACATTGAAAATAACATGAAATATTCAATAATGAAAGGATATCTACCTGCAAGTGTTTGTTGTCCTAACACACATCATGAAAATGAAATTAATAAGGATGAAAGAGATGGTCAAGGTGAAGATACTTTTGATGACTTAATATGTTTAGCCTCACAACATATTGATCACATAAAAAATTAAGGTGAATCTTAGCAAAATTTAAACAATGGTGATCAGATGATTTTTGATTGAAAACTATCTAGCATGACAAAGAATGAGGGAAAATCACCATATGAATTGTTAACAAGATTCTTGGATATCTTGTTAGAGATACCCAAAAGGTTGAGACCTAAAGACTCAATATGTATTGATCTATTTTATGAAATTTATGAGCTAGGGATTAGTACCTTAGCAAAAGAATTGAAGCCTCATGATTTTGATCAAATATTGGATTGGATAAGGATTACCAAGAAAGCTAAGCATGATCATATATAAGGAATGAGGTCTCAAAATATTGGTCTTGGTTGACTTATTGAAAAGGATCAAAGATCAATCCAAATATTGGAAAAGGATATTTTAGGAAGTGAACATCTATGTAATGATGGCATTAGTACATTTGTAAGTGTTGATGATGTGTCCTTACAAAGTAATACTCAAAATACTCTGAATGAAATTGTGAATATTCACAATGAACATTCTAAATATAGTACATATAATAAGGAGTCTCTTTCTAATGATGATCATGAGGAGAGTGAAGTTTTTTATTGCCTCTCTCAAGAATATGAGTCTTTTTTATGAGGAAGACCGAGGAGCTTCTTCTTTTCCTAAATGATGTAACTATAGTGATGCTTGTGAGGATTTTCCCTTATAGGTCAAAGAAAAAATCCCATGTGGAGGATATTGGGAATGAAATCTAGTTATTTCTAATATTAAGCATGCTAGTGCTAAGAGTGATGAAGATAATGGTACTAACTAGTAGGATCATGTCCTAGTTTTCCCTAATTACCTGTATGAAACAAAGATGGAATTTGTTGGTTTTGTGGCAAAAAAGGACATGATTGTTCTCAATAAGGAATGTGTTAAGAAAGAAAAGAATGAGGAAGCTTGTTTAAATTGTATTGAGTAATATATAGATTGTGATAAAGCTCTCATGTTAGATTCAACACAACTATGAATTAATGGTACACAAGAATGCCCTATCACTGATTCTATTAATTCTTAGTTATTTGAGCCATCCCTCAAAAATTTTGTATTAAGCTAGATGATTATTGAAGGAGTGAATTAGAATATGTTACTAAGCTTGAATTAGAAGTATTCTTTGATGCATGGGATGTGATTAACATTGGGGTTAGTAATGATGACCTTGAGCCGAGTGTAGGTTAGGTTGTTATAAATTTAGATAAATCATGTGATAGTGAGCATGGTAGAGAGTCCTTAATTGAATGTAAACATCAACTCAACAATATGCTTGTATATGAACATTTCTTATTCATCATATAGGATAAATGTTTTCCTGGCATGGGACAAAGGCCAGGGGATGATTTTAAAGATTTATATGATCCTCCTATGTATTTTGATTCATAAGAGGGGGAATTGCAATGTGACTCCAAGAGGTTAGGGTATATTCTCCTGGATGAAGATCTACAACACAATGTTTATGAGGGGTTTTTGTTTGGTGTGCAAATTGAATTTTGGGTGAACCCATATGACCTAAATGATAAAATGGACTATGAATGTTTCAATTTCTCAATTAAATTGGATAGGTCTTTACTGGGGCATGCTAGTAGGCAGGTTGGGGTCATATATTATAGAGAGTGTGGGTTCCAATTATTGTCTGATTGCCATTTTTAATCAGGAAAAAATCATGATGATAATGACAAATTTCGACACATCAAAAATATGATTGTAGGTAGTAACCATAGCAAGATTAGTTGGTGGATAGTTTATGGAAATGTTCTTAGTCTTGGCATAATGAAGACAATAGAAAATAATGTTTTGATAGGGGAAAATACCTATCCTAAGATTTGGGGACCTATGGCCACCATGTGAGGTTGAAGCTTGATGAAGTCACATGTGCAAGTTGAGAGCTTACACATCTGAATAGGCTTCTATGAAAGTGGGATGATGGATCTTTTTGTACAATTGTGTAAGCTATGTTGGAAAGAGACACTGCACAAGTCATCTGGTGTTGTCATTGATGGAAACCCTAGTCAATGATTTGATCCACACATCAGCATTTGACCATACCAGAAGTCAGATCGAAGCTTTGTAATTAACTGTCAAACTAGAACAGAGCATCTGGTAGAATTGTGTTCATCGATTCATATGCAAATTTGGGTATGTTGCAGGATCATCATGGAAAAAATAGGCCCTTAAGTGGCAAAAAATTTAGAAAATCAGTGTTAGGAAACTTGACGTAAAAATTTGAATAAGTTATCTATATTATTTCAAAAATATGTAAGAATAGAATCTGTAGAAAATTGAATGTAGTTTCTAAACTACTAGGTTTATTTAAAAATAAATAAAATCTATTTGCTGAAATTTGAAATTTCAATGTAGTAGTACTTAAATTTCAAGGAAAAATAAAAGTAGGTGTCTTTAAACCACCCTAACCATAATAAAATGATAATATTATTTTATAATATTTTATATATAAGAAGAGGACTCATGTCTAGATGTGATTCATATTTTTTTGTAAATTTTTTCCAAGTAAATAATTAATTATGAATTTTTTATTACAACTTTTAAAAATAAAAACTTGTATGTCTGACCACCTTAACTTGGTCAAAACTTCATGAAATTTATTTTTTATATTTTTAATCCTATAGTATGTGAAGCATAAAATATGATGCATGTTTTGGATTTAAAAAATGTGATACTGTTTGAAAGTTATAGATTTTTTCAATCAACCTATCGATCAGGACTTTAGTCGTAATTCTAATAGAAAATTAATAATAATTATTTATTAAATTCAAATTAAAGCATAATTTATATTGGTGGAAATCTGAGAATCTCCTCTAAAAACCCTTTTCGTTTCATCAATTTTGGGTAAAAAAAAAGTCATCAGCCACATACCCTACAAATACCCATAATATTGCCAGTTTTTGGCTCATCATGATCCTACACATACCCATTTTCTCATATCATTTTGAGTTGTGGATCTTAGGGAAGATTGTTTAGTATATTATCTGTGTTATCCTTTAATCTTAGAGCCTCATATTGATCTATGTGCAAATTATAAGATCCGGTTGATTACTTTTTTTGTTCATCAGTGCAAGAAGGCTGACTTGGTGAATATAGCATGTGGTGGAAATTTGAGGAGTAATTGTTTAAGTTTTTTTGTGTTCGAACATGTTGATCTGGGTCCTTACTCTGTTTTGGCTAACTTTGGATGGTGCGCATTGAAAATCATTTATGAATTGAGCCAACAATTTGTAAACATTTTCCTATTTGGTTGAAGCCGACATGTACCAATTAAATCCTTAGGAGCAGATATGTATAAGTGATTGTTTATATCATTTGGATATATGTACGAAGTGTGTTGATGTATTTTATGAATATTAGAAGGATTGTAGAGTGATTATACACAATTTCACTTGTGCATAAAAGGATTTGTGATGCAAATTGAAGTAAAACATAGTGGAAGAGAAGAATCAGATAGAAGGTTGAGAAAGTGACTAATGTGCTTAACCAGAACTATTCTCAGGAATTTGTAGATGTTATTTCATAGTTCACCACTCTAGTTGTCTTTTGAAATTGATTGTAAGGTAGTGATCCTTTATTTTTTTGAGTAGTGAGCTCTAGGAAATGTTCCTGAATGAATGTGCATTCCTTTTGTAAACACTTATTTCTATTTATACTCATATGGTGGATTGGCCTTCCACCATGATTTTTCCCCTAACAGGGTTTCCATGTAAAAATCCTTGTGTTATGGTGTTATGGTTTTTTGCTTTGTGTTGCATCTTTCTTTTGGCACTATGATTTAAATGCTTTAAAGATCAAATTAATGAAGTTAAAAATTGTAGAACATTGATTCACGCCCCACTCTCAGTGTTCCTTAATTCCAACTGATGCAACCATGGTAGGAGGGTTCTCAAAGAGAATGATCTAGACTGTGCAACAAGAGTATCACAATGAAAACAACACAGAATATGGAGGCAAATGCAGATTATAAAATTTTCATTAACAAAAATATTAGTTACATTTAGCCAGCAACATCTGGGCTTATAGATTCGACTCATAGACCTGATCAAATATGTAACAATCTAACATGCTCCTATATTCAAGCTGAGCTCTTACAATTTGGATCAATCTTAATCCATTGAATCAACTACAAAATATTCTACCCAATCTACTACCTATTCTAATTATTGATTACAAACTTTATACTATATCCACGATTATGGAATCTTCCATGTCGGCCAAAGATCATTACATTTTCTAAGGAAAGAAAATATAATGAGTGCATGAACAATTCATCCTCAAATTTGAACTCCTCTTCAATAGGTGCATAAGACATAGTGTGGAACTATTATGAAGGTTGGGGACACTCCAAGGAATAATTAAAATCACACCGTTAAGATCAGGAAGTCATAGGAATGATCCACGAATGATCAGATTAGCCACTAGGCTTGAAACTATTCTGGTTGCGGTTCAAGAAACTATCAAGAATTCTGGAATCGATAACTTATCGAAAAATTATCCAATCATGCTCAAATCTGGGAACAAGGAAAAGGAACATGTAGATGATGTACTCCAAAATCCACAAGGTCTAGTGAGCAAAGATGATGAATCCACCAACATGAACTGAGAAAGAACAAAATAGGAACAAAAATGAAAGAAAATATTTTTGGTTGATGCAAGATTCCCAAGAACCAAGGATGCTCTTGCATCATACATCTAGGGTTAATGAAAAGTGAGTCCCTCACTTTGTAGGGGCTAAAGGAAAACCAAGAAAATCTACCTCAGCCTGAGAAATCTATGAAGAATCTTCCACTGGTCTACCCTTCCACAATTCTTTCTCCCATCTCTAATATCCAAAATCTCCTCAATCTCATCTAACTTTTGTTTAGGAAATTGCTTCTCCAATTCCATTGTACTATCCTCACTATATCCTGCTTCATAATATTGATTTAGGTCTGCAATGTTGAATATAGGTGATATTCCCATGCCATTTGGTAACTCCACTTCATATGCATTTCCTGAATCAAACTTCTTCAAGATCAAAAAAGGTCCAAACTTTCTCATCCTCAGCTTGTTGTATGTCCCAAATGGAAATCTTTCCTTCCTCAAATATACCATCACTTCATCTCTAGCTTTGAACTCCTTATGTCTTCTTCTTTCATCTATCCTCTCCTTATATTTTTGGTTCATGTCTCCCAATTGTTGTTTCACTTGAGTATGCACTTTCTTCATGTGTTTTGCAAATTCTTCTACCTCTACACTCCTTTTATCTCCCATACTGATGTTTCTTAACTCTAATATACCTTTAGGATGAACTCCAGTAATAATCTTAAAAGGTGTCTTTCTTGTACTCCTGCTCACTGAATTATTGTATGCAGACTCTGCTTGTGCAGGGACCAAATCCCAACTTCCAGTCTTCTCTCCAACCAATCATCTCAGTAAATTCCCCAAGCTCATATTCACTATTTCTATCTACCCATCAGTCGGTGGGTGAAATGCAGAACTAAAATTAAAATCTATCTTCATCTTCTTCCAAAGTGTCCTCCAAAATTATCCAACAAATTTTACATCTCTGTCTGAAACTGTACTCCTAGGTAATCCATGAAATATGACCACTTCCCTGAAAAGCAAGTCTGCTACATGTACTACATATATTTTCTTCTTATAAGGTATGAAATGTGCCATCTCATAAAAATTTTCTACTACCACAAATACAAAATCATTACCTCTTTGTGTCTTCAGAAATCCAAGTATAAAATCCATGCTTATATCCTCCCGAGGTCTTTCCAGAACTATTAAAGGTTTATAAAATCCAACATTCTGAATTCTTCCCTTTGCAACTTGATAAACTCTACAACTTTGCTCAAATCTCCTAACATCCTTATGAATCTGTGGCCAAAAATAATTCTCACTCACCAATGCTATTGTATTATCAATTCCAAAATGTCCTAACAATCCTCCACTATCCTTTTCTTTCACCAAGTTTTCCCTCATTGAACTCCAGAGTATACACAATTTTTTACCTCTAAACAACATATCCTCCTGAATGAAATAATCCAACCACTAGCTTCTATCCTCCAAAATAGGTTCTTTGCAAGCTTTCCAAGGTTCTGCAAAATCCAGGTTTCCCTCATACAAGTTCTTCAACTCATCAAAGCCTATTAACTCCATTCTCATCTCTGTTAGTAAATTCCTTCTTCTACTTAATGAATCAACAACTCTATTTGAATTTCCACTCCTATGCTTTGGAACAAAAGTGTAACTCTACAAGAACTCTACCCATCTCATGTGTTTTTTATTCAACTTACCCTAACTATTCAAATATTGCAATGTTTGATGTTTTGTATACAACACAAAATCCTTAGGAAACAGGTAATGTCTCCACTTCTTTAAGGCTTGAATTATAGCATAAAATTTTTGATCATACGTAGAATATATTCTCCTAGCATAATTCAACTTCTCACTGAAATAAGCTACAGGTCTTCCTTCTTGACTCAACACTGCTCCAATTGTATTTCCACTTGCATCACAGTTTACTTGAAATACCTTATTGAAATATGGTAAATCCAACATACACTGCTCATTCAGCTTCTGCTTCAACAACTCAAAACTTCAATCTGCTCCAGATGTCCATCTAAAATCCTTCCTATCTCCTCTCATTATTTCTATCATAGGACTACAAATAGAACTAAAATTCCTAATGAAATTTTAGTAGGAACTATCCAATCCATGAAAATATCTTACCTTTCCAATGCCATCAGGTGTAGGCCACTCAACAATTGCTCTTACCTTCTCAGGATCCATCTTCAATCCTTCCATAGATATCATAAAACCTAGATATACCAATTCTTCCTTCATGAAACTACACTTCTTAATGTTTATCAGCAACTGCTCTTCTCTCAACCTTTTCAAAACTTGTTTGATATGCAACAAATGTTCTCCTCTACTCTTACTAAAAATCAAGATTTCATCCAAGTACACAATCACAAACTTACTCAATAATTTCTTCAATACTTAGTTCATCAACCTCATGAAAGTACTTGGTGCATTTTTCAATCCAAAGGGCATCACCAACCATTCATACAATCCTTCATTTGTCTTAAATGTTATTTTCCACTCATCTCCTTCTCTAATTCTGATATGATGATATCCACTCTTCAAGTCTATCTTTGTAAAGTATGGAGCTCCACTCAAACAATCCATGATGTCATCCATCTGGGGTAAAGGAAATCTATACTTCATAGTGATATTATTTATGTCTCTTGAATCTATACACATTCTCTATTCTCCATCATTCTTAGGTTCTAGCACAATAGGTACTACACATGGACTTAAGCATTCTCTGATCAAACACTTCTTCAAAAATTCTTGTAGTTGTCTATTCAACTCCTCATTCTCTGCAGGTGTCATCCAGTGTGCTACTTTATTAGGAAAACTAGCTCCAGGAATCAAATTCGTGCAATGAATAATACTTCTTATAGGTGGTAATCCATTGAGCACATTATTTTAAATTATCTTGTCATATTCTATCAGCAACTCCTTTATCTCTTCTGGGTGTCCTTCTATAAGCTTCAAATATTCAACCTTCTTAGGAACTAAGGAATAACACACATTCTCATGTCTCAATCCATCAACCAAAAGAACCCTAGCATTCGTGCAAACTTCAACTATAGGAACATCTTCCAATGGTAAAAAAAATATGCTTCATCCCATTAGCAACAATAGTATATATATTCTTCTTTCCATTATGAATAGTCTATCTATCATATTGCAAAGCCCTTCCCAACAAAATATGACATATATCCATAGGCATGATATCACACAAAAATTCATCATGGTAGTTTCCTATCTTCAATTTCACCAAAAATTGTTTGCTTACCAAAATATTATGCTCATCATAAATCCATGCTATTTGATAGGGATTCGGGTGCTTCAATCTTTCCAACTTCAACTTAGTCACCATCTATTCAGAAACTAGGTTCTCAGAACTTCCACTGTCAACTATCACCTTGCAACATTTACTAGCTACCTTGCATCTTGTCTAGAACAAATTATTTCTCTGTAATGGTTCTTGCTCCATCTCACCTTGACATAATACTCTCCTATTCACCAATACTTCTCCATCTTTTAGTTTATTAGATGATTTAGCATGCTCTTCTTCGACAAAGGATTTTATCCTATTGTTCTCTATCTCTCTGCTTGTTTCTCCCTAATTATATTCAAATGCTCTATGTCCTTCTCCACCACATTTATAATAGGTTCCTCTGAATACACTTTTCTCATCTCTTTTATATCCTTCATTCTGGTAACCACTATATCCTCCCCTTCTGTAAGAGTTTACATCACCTCTATGATCTGTATTACCATTCTTACCAACCTCCTTATCCTTCTTCTGATCTAGAAAAGATCCTCTTTGAAATCTTCCACATCTTCCTCTATATCTCTTCTCATGTCTCTTATTTAGCTTCTCTTCTACTTTTAGGGCACACTGGTATGCTTCTTCCACATTCAGTAACTTGATCAATCTAATTTCATCCTATATAAATGACCTCAAACCATTCACATATCTAGCTACTTTCTCAATTTCCTCCTTCAAATGTCCAAATCTGAAATTCAACTTGCAGAACTCCTTAGTATACTCTGTCACACTTGAATCTTTATATTTCAGGTTTTGCAACTTCTTGAACAAACTAATTTGATAGTCGACAGGCATAAACTTTATCTTCAACTTATTCAGCATTCGATCCCAAGATTTTATCTTATCTTTTCCTCTTCTTTTCCTATATGTATGAAAATGTTCCCACCAAAGGGATGCATGTCCTCTCAACTTCATACAAGAAAATTTCACCTTCTTATCTTCAATGGTACCTTCAAATTCAAAATACGTTTCCATTTCTATAATCCAATCGAGCAATTCTTCTAAATCCAACTTACCAGCATAATCTGGTGGATTAAAATGGGGTTTTATATTCACTTTAGTTAGTGATCTTAGTAATCTCTCCTCTCTCTGATCTAGGCCAGGTTGCTCTTCTCTTCCTTCTTCTTGAACTTCTACCTCTTCATCACTCACATCATCAACTGGTCAACCTCTTCTCTAGGCCATTTCAACTGCATCTAATCTAGCAACAATTCCTCTCAACATCTCCATCATAGCTTGGTCTACATTTACATGCACTCTACTTCCTCTAACATTTCTTCTTCCAGCCATCTTTACAAAAGTCCTCTACAATTGTAAGTTGGATCTTCAATCCGCCACTCCACAACAAATATTCAATATTACTTCATGAATTATGTTGACCTCACATGGATCAAACCTCACTCTGATACCAATCTGACGCAGCCACGGTAGGAGGGTCCTCAGAGAGAATGATTTGGACCATGTAGCATGAGTAGCACAATGAAAAACAACACAAAATATGGAGGAAAATGTAGATTATAACATTCTCATTAACAAAAATCTCAGTTACATTCAGCCGACAACATTTGGGCTTACAAATTTGGCTCACAAGCCTGATCAAATATGTAACAATCTAACATGCTCCTACATACGAGATGAGCTCTTACAATTTGGATCAATCTTAATCCACATAATCAACTACCAACTCTTATACCCAATCTAATGCCTATTCTAATGATCGATTACAAGCTTTATACTATATCCATGATTCTAGAATCTTCCACATTGGACAAAGATCATTACATTTTCCAAGGAAAGAAAATATAATGAGTACATGAACAAGTCAGCCTCAAATTTGAATTCCTCTTCAATAGGTGCATAATACATTGTGTGGACCTATAATGAAGGTTGGGGACACTCCAAGGAACAATTAAAATCACACCGTTAAGAGCTGCAAGTCACGGGAATGATCCACAAATGACCAGATTAGCCACTAGGCTTGAAACTATTCTAGTGTCAGTTCAAGAAACTGTCAAGAATTCTAGAATTGATAACTTGCTGGAAAATGATCCAATCATGCTCAAATCTTGGAACAAGGAAAATGAACATGTAGACAATGTAATCCAAGATCCACAAGGTCTAGTGAGCAACGATGATGAAACCACCAACATGAATTGAGAAAGAACAAAATAAGAACAAAACCTAAAGAAAATATTTTTGGTTGATGCAAGATTGCTAAGAACCAAGGATGCTCCTGCATCACCAACAAGTTATGTATATATTTTATTTTCTTTCATCTAGTTTTCCTACCTTGTCTAGGTAGGTCTTGGTTTTGGCCCTTTGTGATCAGTCTGCATCAACCTGAGATTCTAGAATCTTGCTCTATTCTGAAGGAATAGACCTCCCCAACTGGAGCCACTTAAGGAACCCCTACATTTTTGTTTGTTCCATCTCAAAATTTAAAATTTTTTGGTTACAATCCATGTTTCTAGGCTTAAGGTTGTGTTCACTATCACTGTTTTAGTGTTTGAACTCTTCCTAAAAAATCTTAGGCTTGTATCCTTGATAGTGTTCTAAGTTATCATTGACTTTCTTGGTCATTCTCGGTCATGTTGAAAACAACCTAAGTAATTGATTTTCATTGGATAACTAGCCCCATATGGTTAGGTTTTCTTACACCAGTTGTTGAATATTTATACATGCCTTGGTCCTAATTGATTTCTCCTTTATTTTATAAGGTTGATTTACCAGCCTTTATTTCCTTTACATCCTTTGAAATAAGTGTCATTTAGCCTTTTTATGACCTTATCATGTATTGTCCTAGCATGCCCCTTTTCTTAAAAACATGTTATTTGCACATGCAAATTCTCAATCACTTAAGTGATCGTTCATCGCTGAAGTTTCTTTTGCTTCTTGCCTCTTTTTCAGCAATGAGCAATGGGTCCTTGTTTCCCTTTGTATCATGTGTCACTGAAAATTGTAACTCTCCATGACTAATTATAGCAATGGGTGATGGTTGTAGGCCTTGTGCATCTACTATCACTGAAACTTGTCAAGTTTTCTGCCTCATTTTAGTGATAAATGATGGGTGTTGTTATGTTCTTGTATTGTGCCATCACAGATGTGTTTCAAGACTTTTCCCATTTTCTACGATGAGCAATGGAAGTGGATTGAAGAGAGAGGTGTGATCACCACATGTTTGAATTTGATGCTATCACTGAAATTTTTCTCAATTCCAAGGCAATTATTGTGATGAGTTATGGGATGTGAACATGTTGTGGCATCATTGGAAAGTTCTCCTCATTGAAACATTTAGGTAGTCTAGCTACCTGTCTGTGATAAGTGATAGGGTGTATATCCGAGAATATTCCCTTCAGTGGGGTACTATTGCTTGTCACCAAAGTTTGGAGGTGATATAAGAGGGAATACAATGACAAGCAATGAAATGTAAATGATGTGAAAGATATGTGGATAACTACATGGCAGTTTTTTAGGGTGTTATCATTATTTCTGAGTACAAATAAGAAGGAAAGTGGTGATGCTTGAAAAGTGTCCTTGATTATGTTTTCAATCCAAAATGATTGACTACCAAGATTCAAAGTTGAGCGGTTGCTTGTTAGTTCACTCACATGAGCCACGCTTGATCATTAATGGCTATACACTCAAATCGCTCTAATTAATGGGTATTTCTTGCAATTTTATCTCACCATTTGCAATTAGTGAAGATTTGAGTAATTTCTTTGAAGCCAAAGAAGGTATGTGCGAGTTCAGAGCAAATTATCAGCTGAGTAATTTCTTTGAAGCCAAAGAAGGTATGTGCGAGTTTGGAGCAAATTATCATAGAGGCAATAAAAATGGTTTCCCCGGGTAAGTGAGTATGCATACTAGCTTTGTTATAAATTGTGCATGAGTTGGCTTGTACATCTTAGTTCCTTGGGGTGGTAAGAGTTTTATTGCTTGTAATTCCATCTTGGGTTGGTTTGTATTGTTTGCGTTTGAGAGTTATTTCCTAAAAAATCAATTTGAGGGTATAAGTTGGTGTCTTTTTTGTAAAGTGAGGTCTACTAGTCTGTATTTTGTTTCATGCAAGATGGGTGAGCCACACGAGTTTTTCAAGCTAGTTAGAAGGTCTAGGAGGATCAGTCTACAAAAAATCTCAAGATGATGTTCTTGAAACTAAACTTGGCATATGGGGAGCTCTTGCAACACCAAAGGGTAGGACAAGTATCTATGGGAAAAATAAGAAGGGTGTTATCAAAAGAACCTATAATTTGAGGAGCAGGGTTGTTTCAGAAGAATTGTTCAAGCTTGGAAAGAAATAATCAATCAAGCCTATGAGGGAAGCAAAGAAAAATAATAAGTATCACAAGACTTACATGGGACAAAACAACTCTCCCATTGAATTTTTAGAGAGCCCTTTAGGTGATAAAGGAGATACTGACCTAGAGTATGTCCAATACCTACTCACTCTAGAGCCACATGAGAATTCTAATGAGGTAGGAGTAGTCACTTCTCTAGTTTCAGCACTAACGTAGAGTAGACAAGCATACTCTGATGCTAATGAATCATAGTAGCACCCCTATTCCATTTTTGTTTTTGATGACACCATGGCCACTACAACAGACTTGTCCTCTTCAACAAGCATATGTTTTTTTGTCTTTAATGCTGACATGGAAACTCTTTGGGCTAGTGTGAAGGAGAGGTGTTGGAATCCATTAATTTGATGGAAAATATTCCTTTTTTGAGTAATATGTAAATTTTTTCCTTGGGTGCTAATGGAGAATCTTCTTTGATCAACATGGACAAGGGATTTTGAAGCAAATGCAACATCAAGTGATGCCTTTTGGAAGGTGGGTTGGTCTTCTTCAACGTACTTCATGGAATTTTATCTTTAGTTTTCCCCTATTTTGTAATGATTAAATGTAACTATCTAGGGAATCTCTAAAATTTGGGTGAAATTAACTGTCACATGCAAATAAAATTGTAATTGTAATTTTTAATTGATGCTTGCCACTCCCATATCTCATTAAATGGGATTTTAGGGCTAGTTACAAGGGTTGTTGGTGGTTGGTTGTTCTAGGATTGGTCACATAGGGAATTGTAAAGGATACTGAATAGTTTAGTGGTAATTCTTACATTTGAGAATATCGATATGCATATGTAATCTTGATAGTAATACTGGAAATACAGAATAAAAATAGTGCAAGTTCGATACCATTTTGTTGTCCTATGTACTAGTTTTATAGATTATGAATAATATAATCAAGGTTATTTTATTTGTGTCTATCAGTATTGGTGGATGTGTGTTTTTATTCACTTATTAATTCAAAGAATTAATGTAAATGCTTGAATATGGCTATAAATTTATACTAAATTGAGTGGTAGGATGCTAGTAAGAAGTAATGGTTAATAAATAATGTTGAAATAATGTAATGCAGTGTTTCAGAGCTTCATATAATGTCATGTGTGAAAATTGTTGCCAAATTATGTGGGTATTGGTACTGACTCCATTCCAAGGATGAGGCATTGACCTAAGTGAGGTAGTTATGTCACATTGTTTTGATTAACTCAACCACTAACCATCCATTAAATAAAATTCTATAAAAATAGTTACAAAGTTATGAGGTTTTACCATTCTCATGCTCTAAATGTGAACTATTATTAAGAAGAATCCACCAGCTTTGATATACTTTACTAATTAAGCCTCTATATGATAATTATCTGTGTATATTGTAGTGTTATTGATACAAATGGCTCAAGAATATTATTATGTGAACATTGCTACGACTACCCTCCTAGGTTTCACAGAGATCGAAGTGTAGAAGGACTTGAGAATATTTACTTGTTTGTTGGATAATTCTTACCTTTACTTACCATTGGATTTTAGAAGATTCATAGGTAAATGGTAATATCAAGTTTGGTTATAAAAAAATAACAAACAAATTGGAGAATCTACTAGGGAAAGCTCTAGGATTATCCATTAGAAAAGAGTCAATCAATTTGTTGATCTACAATTTTGGGTCAGATGATCCAAGGACTTGCATACTTGAAGGAGATTGATGCAATTTTTCTGGTGTATTCTTGAAGTCTAGTGCTTTGCTGGTGGAGAAAACTTAGAAATACTTAGATCTTAGAAGAAGCTTTATGTTGCTTGAAGATATTTTACTCTTTCAAGGAGGTTGTGAATCTTCATAATATTCTACATCAATAGAAGAGTTGGTCACAACAATCTCTGGCATTTTTTTATTCCAATATCTATGTATGAAGGTTTTCAACAAAATTTCTAGTTAATAGAGCCCATTTTCCAGTACTCTGAGGTACTAGTAGGAAGGGAAATGAGAAAGTAGGATATTCTAAAAGTTATATTGAGAATTAAATAGTTGTAGAGGGAATAAATTTTATTTGCAAATATGTATTTATGTCCTAGTTCTCCCTCTACAAGCTCACTAGTCTTCAATTGCAAAACATGACCATGTCTTGAAAGGAAGGTGTTCACTAGTGAAAGATATAACCCTCTAGATTTCAGTAAAATCCAAGGTTATCCACTTTTTGTCCCAAGAAGAATTAATGAATATTTTCCTAAGATTAGAGGATATTTTGAAGTGGCAGCATCGGAACATTTACAGGATTTTATTGATTTGATGGAAGACTATCAAATAATAGAAGAAGATGCTATCATGAAGTATTTTGTAATAAATTTATAAGGTATTGTTGAATGTTTGTTTTCTAGTTTTCCAAAGCATTCCATATATTCATGCAAAGATCTTGGAAAACTTTTCATTGATCAATTTGATGGAACACAAAATGATAATATGTGCTTGTTTGAAAGTAGAAATCTACATTTCTAGGAGGAATTTGAAGAAAAATATGAAAACAAAGCTAAATCCATATCATATATTATTGCAAATTGTGTGATATATAAATATTTGAAGATGAATCCCTCTATGACTTTCATGATAGATTCATGAAATTTTTGTTTGATATACCAAAATTAAAAGACCTAATGATTCATTTTTCATTGATTTATTCTATGAGAATTGCGAGTCGGGTTTGAGTACCATGCCAGTTCACTTGAAGCCCCCTAGCTTTAAGTGTTTATATCATTGGATTTTGGTGATTTAAGAAATGATAGAGAAACATGGAAGTAATTTCCTAACTAGCCTATATGATGGTACCTTTTCCAAACTTCATAAAAAAGATCTAGATGGTATAGTAGAAGACACTGATAATGCATCATTTAATGGTGATGATTTTGTTTCTCAACTACCCATGGAGAAAATGTGTGTAGAAGAATATTGGAGGAATAATTGTGAAGATGTAAGACATCCTAAATTATGTGAAGTCACTCCTATTTTCTTTAAAAATATGGAAATGGGAATCAATTTCCTAAATCAAATGAAGGTTGCAATGATGTGGATGACACTGAGAGTATTTTCTCATCTATGGACTTTGAGTATATAGTTGAAGATTGTGCTTATTTTGAAGTTTCATATCTTCATGGTGATAACAACAGTGTTGTGGATGTAAATATAGAACCATCTGAAAAAGTATTCTTATCCTAGTCATCATGATGATTGCAATTATGCTTGTAGCCTTAGTAACTATGAATCTTCTCTGGAGGGGGAAGAAGAAATAATTTATTTGAGTGGAAAGTGTTTAAACAAATAAAATGATGATGACATTATGAAACTCTATGATAGTGTTGATCATTTATGGAATGAACGTGATGTTGTGAGAGACAATAGAATTCCAAGTCCTCTTAGACAAGAACAAGATAATGGATATGACATCAATATCTTATTTGAAGAAGAAATATGTGATCAACAATGCCATTGTACAATTGGTCATGTTAATTCTATAAATGTTGAGTGCAACATTGATAAAAATCTTCATGTTGATGAGACAAAGGGGCTTGCTTATTTGAAGAATGATTTTAAGAATGTTAGTCTATCAGATAAAAATGACAAAGTGTGCAATGAATTTCAGTTGGAGAGATCATCCATGAGAAGTTGTAATGAAGAAATAAATGTTGGTTTTCAGTTTGACAATGAGGAATGTGACCCTACTAAATATTACAATGACATGGACAAAGAAAAGGGTATGGATGCAACAGATTTATTAGATGAGTCAGTTCAAGTAGTTGATTATGCAAAATAGGTATGTGTTGGTGATGTAAGTGGTGAACATGGAAATAATTTCTTGTTTGACTCTTCACCTTCTTCCATTCCTTTTTCTGATTTTGAAGTTATTACTAAATTTTTGCACGGAGATAGCATAAATGTAGCTGTACAAGAAAATGAAAATGTAAAGAAAAATATCAGTACAACTAATGAAGCTCTTATGATGAGTTTGCACTTGAAGAATGTAATTGTTTCAATCACATGGATGGATATGAGGATGTTTTTTTTGGATCTATAACTCGTAGCTTTCCTTATGAGTAGTATCATTTAGATTGTCACATTGATGTAGCAATAGGTATTGCTGAGTATGATGCTTTTCATAGTGGTGATTGGGTGCTGTCATAATAGTGGTTTACAATTCCTGAGAGGAACGAATTTTAGCTGAAATCACATATTTTTAGAAAATATAATTATTTAAGCCTTAAAAAGTTCCATTTTAAGAATTTCAATTGAAGAGGGTTTGATCAAATCACCTTAGATCAAACCCCCTTGAATAGAACCTCAATAGTTTTAAACCATACCTATAAATGCGTCTCCTTTACACCTATCAAAATGCTGATAAAAAATCACTTTTGATTTAGATTTTTGAGGATCAAATGAATTCATTTAAAATTTATTTTAAATGATTATGGTATTCCTTAGAACAAGCTATCCAATGAATATAATTTTAATATGTTTTGGTTTTGTTATGTATTTGTTTTTTAAGTTTTATTAAACATAGGTTTTCATTGAAAATGAATTTCTTTGTTCTTCACATGTGGAAAAATAGAAGATTATCAAAAAAAATTAAAAATATGAGTGCACCAGATATTGAAGTCCTTGATCCAACAAAAAGAATAAAATAAAATTTTAACATATACAAAAAAGTTACGTTATCTGATCGTAATTAATTGTAATTCGTTTGACTTTGAAACTTGATTAAGGAAAAAATATTCAATAAAAAAATATATAACCAAGTGGAAGCACTAGATATCAGAGTTAAAAATCTAAATTTGAAAGAATTAGAATTTTATCATTCATGGAAAAAAAGTTATGCGTTATACAGTGTGCGTCACTTTTTAAAAATGTTGTTTTCTGAAAATAATCTATTTTTCGTGGGAGATGGAAAAAGAAGTGCAATTTGATTCCAAAAATTTTGAAAAAAATATTTTTAGAGTCTACAAACAAAATTTGATGAGACTCTAGTTTGCACCATCTTCAAATTCCTCACAGTTTAGCCACTGTAGGTGCCCAAATGTGAAGATTTAGTTAAAAATAATAATTTCAGTGTCCAGTTTGGCCAAAAATTGTAAACCACTATTATGGGATCACCCAATTTTTTTTTAACACTCACTATGAGGGATTTGTTGCAAATGTAAATTTTGAGTCATCCTAAGCCTGTATTTGAAGCTTTTCTATGTGATAATATGAACAATGTTGATAACTTGGTTTTTGAGCCTGAGGTGGAAAACATTATTGTTTGTGTATTAGATGCTGACATTTCTTCTGAATCCCATGATTTGAATGAATATGAAGGTATTATTGTTGTTCATAAATCTTATTTTTAGGACATTGGGGCATGTAATGATGTGACAAATTTGTGTTTATTGGATTGAGATAAACTTGCTTGTGATTCAATTCAGTTGAAGGAGATACAAATGTGTGAACATTCTCTATTTACTACACAACATGATTGCATATTGTGTGTATAACTTGACATCTTTAATGAGCCTACTCACTATGAGGGTTTTAGATTTGATGTTCAGATGAATGATGTGAAGTCTCATAGTGACCCTTTTCAAGCACAATATGAATTTTTTGACTTTCTGATCCAATTTGACAAGAAAGTGATTGTGTATGACAATGATCATGTTACTGAAGGGTATCACACCAATTGTAAGTTTTCTCTATTTGATGAGTGTGATATATTCTTGTCAAATGTTGATGGATTTCAATTAGTGCTTGATTTCCAATGTCAGATTGGCATAGTTAATGGAGGCATTAGAAAGCATAGTGTTGTGGTTAAGCATGCCAGGGGTGATATTTGTTTTTAGATATGTAGTGGTAATGTTTTCAAACTTGGCCTAATGTAAACAAAAGAGAACAATATTTTTGAAAGAGGAAAACATTAATTTTTCTTTTCATTTGGTGGCCTGGGGCCATCAAATGAGGTTAAAAATTGAACAAAAGAGAAATTACATAGCACTCAATGAACTTGGCACTTGGTATGCTTCAACTTTGAAATCTAGAATCCTACCATGCCCAATGTAACTAGGGGAATTTTCCTAGGTTTAGCAGATTTAATGCATAAACATAAAAACCCAAAGTAATAATGAAGTGCAAAGAAAAAATATGAAAACAAATGAAAAGATCTCACCAAATGTCTTCAATCTCCATGGATGACCTCCATTATACCTTCTCAACTTGCTACAAATATGATGTTTCCCTCATATTTATGATGAGCAATCTAATGACAATGACAATCCCTAAGAAAATGTTGAAGGATTTGAGCGATGCATGCAATACTAAGCTACAATGCAACTAGTAAGCATCTAAAATATGTCTAAATTATTCAAATTGAGATGTAACTATGCCTATGAGAAAATGACGATAATGCAAGATGACAAGATTGCAAGAGTATGAAAAGAGTGCAAGAATTTCAATATGACATGAGATTAAGTTAGCATGAGATGAGATAATGAGACCAAAATTGCCATTTTATAGAAAATGCAAGTTTGAGTGAAGGGCCAAGATTGAAGATTGACAAGTTCCCTAGAGTCAATGGATAAGATTCAATATGACAACCCACAATTAGGGTTAGAGAAACATTAGGTGAAATTCAAAATGAATGGACAAGATTGATTTTTAGAAAATGAAATCAAGGGTTGACAATGCATGTGACAAGAGATAAGACTGGCACATAAAAAGAGGTGGTTGGAAAATCAAATAATAAATGGAAATTATTTGATTTTTGAAGAAAAAGACTATTTTTAATTAAAAAATAATTTAATTCAAAACGGTGGGACCACATGACAGTAAATAATTAATTTAAATTATTTACTAAAAGGAGGGAAAATTAGAAAGTGAGACAATTTAAATAAATGATTTTATTTAAAATTAGAGGAAAATTCAAATAAGACAATTAAATAATTAAAGATAATTATTTAATTATAGATAGGTTACTAATAATTAAATAAATTAAGAAATTTATTCAATTATGAGAAGACATTAGATATTAATGACATATTTAAATAAATAATTAAATAAAATTTATTTATTTAAATAATCAGGGAAAATTAATGGGCCAAGATAATTAAATAAATTTAAGAATTTATTTAATTAACGAAAGGCATTAAAGAATTAGTGACACATTTAAATAAATAAATAAAATTTATTTACTTAAATAATTAAGAGGAATAAAAGACATGAATTACTTAAATAATTATGCATTATTTAATTAATAGTTGAATTTGGACCATAGACGAAATATAATAAGACATTATAAATGTGGTATGTGGGTCTAGGCCATTTTTATGTGTCTACATTTTTCCCCTCTTTGACATAATGTATTTTATCGTATTGTGACAAAGAAAACAAGTCAAAAATATACCCTAGTGAAGAAAAGGATGAGGAAGAATGATGAGGAGGTAGCAGTATGCCCCCTCGAGAGGACAGTCAGGTTTCAAGAGCATGAGCGGGCTCTCAAAAAATGGATGAGAAAATTAGAAGATGAATGAAAAAAGTATAAGAATGATGGAGATGCAGTTTAGAAGAAATGTTAAAGGGGAAACGAAGAAGGGTGGGATGGGAAAGAAACCTTCAATGTTTCCAAAGTACTACTAGTTGTTGCTCGAATCATCACTGTGTGGTAAAAATGAAACAAATGGAAAAAAACCACCATGGTATGACGTAGACCAAGGTGTGGAAGGTCATCCACTTGCAAAACAGATAATAAAAAGACAATAAAGATAATAAAGACAAGTCATGAAATGTCATTGCTCCTCTAAATCCTATTGTACGAACATCCTCCAAGAACTAGCGACATGACTGCCAAAAAGACAAGACAGTACATTCATCATGATACATTGTTGCTTCTCTAAATCCTATTGTCAAGACATCGCTAAGAAACTAGTAACATGACTGCCATAAAGACAAGATAGGACAATCATCATGATACATTGTTGCTTCTCTAAATCCTATTGTCAAGACATCGCTAAGAAACTAGTAACATGATGAAAGAGCCAAAGACAAGTGCCAAGTGTTTTTCAAGTGTGTTTGAATGCTAGGTGTTTTGATGTCAAGGTGTCAGGTTTGACGATGTCAAATGCTGAAAGAGGCCACATTTGTCAAATGTCAAGGATATCATTTGGATGATGTCAAAGTGTCGAATGTCAAAGGTCTCATGTTTGATGATCTATGAATGTCAAAGTTCAGGAAGGACACATCTTGAATAATGTCAATGTCAAGAGGATCCCTCAAAATGCCAAATGATAGTGACGGTACCTAGGAAAGACACATCCTAAGGTACAAATGATAGAGGTTGTTCTTTACAAGAACTCATATGAAGAATAACCAAGATTTAATTGTTTGACTAATTTTGACTGAGTTTGATTTGTTTTGACAGAAATTGTCCAAAGTTTAACTAAAGTTTTGATGAAATATTGAATGTTGTTGACTAAAGTTTGACTATTGTCGACCACATGTCAACATTTGACATGTTGATGTGTTTGACGTGTTTATTGAAGAGTTTCCAGAGCCAGACTAATAACATATTATTAGTCTGGCTCTAATAACATGTTATGTTGTGAGAGAAGCCACGTAGATCAAATTCAATATCTTTGATGGGTGTGTCAGTGTAGTGTCATGAACCCTAATGGACTAACCTAGTGTGGCCTCAGGGGCTCATCGACAGATGGCCTTTCCTATGTCATACACTTAGAGACCTCGTAGTTTGACATGACCAGTGACTTTTTCTTGATGACCAAGGATTGAGCCATGATTTTTATTTTGACAACCTAAAAGGACTGACCAATGTCTCGGGGGCTCAAAGTGAGCCTTTCCTATGTAGCAAATGCACAAAGACAATGTAGTTCGGACAAATGACCAAGAATGAATGACTCGATGGATGAGACAATAAATGACTTTTTTTTTGTGTTTCTTTAGGACATTTTTCAATTTTTAGGTCTTTTCAGGACGCTTTGTGATGCTTTTGTCTTCTTTTTCAAGACTTTTTATGATATTTAGGATTTATTTTTTAGGATTTTTTATGATTTTTATGATTTTTTTAGAACTTTTTCAATTTCTGAGACCATGGGAGATACCCACTGCAGTCACATGATAAAATTTTTCCCCTAGTCAGGTCCAAAACTAGACAACATGTGCATGTGATGAATGGACAATGTGCAACACTTGATGTCAATCATTATTAGCCATGGGAGAAAATGGTGGGGTTTTGTGATGGGCATCAAGGTGGTGGCAGAGAGGTGATTGTTTATTATGGACTAAGGTAGATAGAGTGACAGTAGATGGTAGAGCAATGACCAACTACACATGGCGCTTGTTTTCCAGGTTTTCACCATGGTACTTATCCAAAGTGCCTGTTACCATGTTTTCACTGTTGGACAGATTATTTTTGTTTACTATTTTTGTCATTTTCTAAATTTTTTTGGTGTCACCAAGATGCATGTTTGCGAGGTTTTCATCAGAATGATGATTTTTTATGTTTTTCAATTTTTTTATCTTTTAAAGGTTTTTGACCTGACTTTCTGATGATATGCATAGAACTTGTGAAGATGTAGACTGTTGATCAGCTCTGTCAGCTGTTCACCATCTAGAGTAGGTAACTAATATGCTCTAGAACCAACAAAGGATATGATGATGTAAGGTCCTAGCCAATTTGGTTTGAACTTGCCCAGTTTTTCTCTGTCAGCCTAATTTTTAGGATTTTGCATGAGTAAATCACCAATGTCAAATCTCTTGACCATGAATTTATTGTTATAACTATGACATAGCTAATTTTCATATTCCTATAGATGGTTAAGGGAATTATGTCTTCTTTCCTCTAACATCTCCTACTCGTTTAGTCGTGACTATCTATTTTCTTCATCATCTATCATATCCTTCATGGAGACTCTTAAGGATGTAATTTCAACCTCGATGGGAAATATGGCTTCAGCTCCAAGGACCAGGGTGAATGGAGTGGCTCCGGTAGGCATGTGGATGCTGGTGTGGTAAGCCCATAGAGCAGGGTTAAGTTGGATGTGCCAGTCATGGCCAATGTCATTGACAATCTTTTTGAGGATTTTAAGGATGGTATTAGTGGATGCCTTAGCTTGACTATTTCCTTGTGGTTAATATGGCATGGAGAAATGATGTTGGATATGGAATCACTCACATAACTCCCAAACATCTTGGTTTTTAAATAGACATCCATTGTCTATGATGATGGACTGTGGAATACCATACCGACAAATGATGTAGTTAAGAATGAATTTGGAAATCTATTTGTTGGTTATGTATGTAAGGGGGATGGCTTCAATCCACTTAGTAAAGTACTTAGTGGTGGTGTTAATGAATTTGTGGCCATTGGAGGAGGTAGGGTGGATTTTTTCCACAAGGTTGAGTCCCTATTGTGCAAAGGGCCATGGAGATGTAATCGATCGAAGCTCTTATGCTGGAGCATGAATTAAATCACTATGTATCTGACATTGACGACAAGTCCTCACAAATTCGAGTGCATATTTTTCAATGGTCGACCAATAATACCCAAGTCTCGTTATCTTTTTAGCTACAGTAGGCCCACTAAAATGAGACTTGCATATACCCTGATGTACTTCACGTAAGTTTGTGTGTTATTTGTTAGTGTCGAGACATTGAAGGAGGGTGTTGTCAAAGCTACGGTGGTAAAAGGTGTCACTGACGATTATGTATTTGATAGATTCTCAGATAAAGGACTTTTGTTGGTTGTTGGATAGGTTTGGGGGGAGGACTTCGGAATTGAGGTAGTCATAAATGTCTTGGTACAAGGAAGAATCAAGACCAACAAGCTCACATACGATCTCCGATTCAAGAATATCATAGGCAGGGACCGACAATTTCTCTACCAAAAACTCAAATTGTGGCACATTACTTGGGATGTCTAGGAGAGATCCAATCATAGCCATTGTGTCTGTTTCCTTATTTTGTGCCCTTAGAACCTATTCAAAAGTCACCATGTGGAAGTATGTATGAAAACTATCGACCATTCATTTGTAAGGCATTAGTTTCTCGTCCTTGGTGTCATAGTCATTAACTTGGTTGATGACCAACTGGGAATCTCCATAAACATGAACTATTTTAATTTTCCATTTTATTTCCATTCTGAGTCCCATGACAAGTTCCTCATATTTTGCAACATTATTTGTGCATGGGAAAGCTATGCAGAATGACTTGGGGATTAAGTCTCATTGAGGGGTGATAAACAGTATTCCTGCCCCCAAGCCATGACTAGTATGAGACCCATCAAAGTATAGCCTCCAAGGTGAGTTAGGTTTGGTATGGAATATGGACTCATCTAGGAAATCTACCACTAATAGATGATCACTTTATAAAGGTGCATCTTCCAGTTGGTCTGCTATCACTTGTCCCTTTATAGCCTTTCATTCTACATAATGAATGTCATACTTGTCAGTGTTGCATGACTCAAGAGATATTTTAGGGGGTCAATCTTTGCTACCAAAAGTGTCCTTTTATTCAACATATAGTGTCTCAACTTTTGAGCAGCAAAGATAACTGCTAGATAGGCATGTTCAATGGATGTATAGTTTAACTCATATCCAACCAATGTTTGACTAATGTAATATATGGCCTGTTCCTTTTCTTCATGGTCATTTTGTGCTTGTAATGCCCCTAGTACTGAAGTTGTTGCATAAATGTATAAGATCAAAGGTTTCCCTTCAATTGGTGGCATTAAAACAGGTGGTGACAAGAGAT
The DNA here is from genome assembly GCA_007258455.2 of Sequoia sempervirens. Classification (NCBI taxonomy): domain Eukaryota; kingdom Viridiplantae; phylum Streptophyta; class Pinopsida; order Cupressales; family Cupressaceae; genus Sequoia; species Sequoia sempervirens. The sequence goes on from VDFB02049217.1 coordinate 148,787,307, forward strand.
AATATTTGATTATTTTAAAGGCTTCATGACATTTATCTGTCCACACAAAGGGGATACCCTAGCATAGAAGATACTGAAATGGTTGACACTTGCCAACCAACTGTGCTATGAAGCATTTGATAGATTGTACCCTACCTTGTAATTTCCTTAGTTCACTTATCCCCTTCAAAGGAGGCATGTCTAATATAGCTTTCACTTTGGCTAGATTGACCTCAATGCCTCTTCGAGAAACTATGTATCCCAAAAAAATTCTAGATGTTACACCAAAGACACATTTCTTAGGAGTCAGGCAGACTTTATATTCTTCCCGTCTCTTCAAAATTTTGTCTAATACATTCAAATGATTTTTTCTTGTCAATGACTTATCCAAAAGGTCATCCATGTAATCTTCCATTATCTTGTGCATCATGTCATGAAATATCATTGTCATAGCCCTCTGATATGTGGCACCATCATTCTTAAGACCAAAAGGCATGGAATTCAAGTAGTATGTAACTAAAGGATAAGTGAATGCTATTTTATGTTGATCTTCAGGGGCAATACAAATTTTAATATAGCCTAAGAAACAATATGTGAGGGACAACATCTCATATCATGTCGTAAGGTCAACTGTGATATCTATATTTGGCAATGAAAAATCATCTTTTGGACATGCTTTGTTTAAGTCTCTAAAATCTATGCAGATGTGGATCTGACCATTTGGTTTTGTGAGTGGTACAGGATTGGATATCCATTCAGAATAGTCAATAGACCATATGAATCCTATGTCTAGTAGTTTCTTGAGTTTAGCTTTGACTAATGAGGCAATTTGAGGATGCATTTTGTGCAACTTTTTTTTTACTAGTTTAGCATCTGGCAGTAGTGGAAAAACTAGTTCTAGATCCAACCTAGGCATATCAGTATATGACCATGCAAAAATTAATCTTTTTATCTACAAAGAATTTGTGAAACTCAGGTTTCTCTTATTCTATTAGGGATGTTGCAAAGAGGACCATTTTGGGATCTTATGTTGTTGATATGTTGACCTTTATGGTATCCTCTATGAGCATTGCTGATTTCTCTTGAGTCACAAGAAGAAAGTCCAGTCCTCCATCTTTGGGCACCCCATAGAGGTTTTCACCCACAGATACGTTCTTTATTTTTACTTTTTTGTCATCAGAAGGTTCCTTTCGGTTTTCACCTTAAGATGCTTCATTTTTTTCTTTATTTTTATTTTTCATTTTACATCTAGAGGATAGAGCAATCTCTCCAAAGTAAGCTATACAATCTAGGTTGATAGTAAATCCAACCATGTGATCACCACTAGGTATTCCCTCATGTACTCCCATAAATTCTGCAATGGCCTCATCATTCTAAAATATGTCCAAGACTGGTAGGTCTTGTTAGTCCCAATCGATTAGTTGTGGGTAGACTAAGGAGATGCCATCATCAATGTTGGTGAATTTTGGGGAGGATGCAGAAAGCATGCAGATGGATTCAAAGACACTGAAAATGAAATTATCATCATCCAATTACACATTAGACTCTATCCAATATTTCCCTTCACTTGTCTCATATTCATTATCAAAATAAGGGACAAAAGGACTATCATTATGGTTAGCAGTGTCATGTGACAACTCAGATGAATCCAGATGATGGTCATTAAGTTCAGATGGTTGGGAAGATGTGTTAGGATGGGGGTTAATGGGACTATTGGAGGATTTTTGCTTTCCATTGTTCCTGGGGATCTTTGGATTGTCAGCTATGTCAATTTTAAATGTTTTCCAAAATCTTTGTTCAGAGGTAAGTGCTCTAGGTTCAAGGAACAAGTCATCAAGGCCATAGTCACTTTGGGATTGTTGGGATCCATATTCCCACTCATGGGAATCAATTTTAGTAAGGGGATTTCTCAATAGTCTTGACACCTTCCGAAGCATTCACACTCTCACTCGAAATTCCATTGGTATGTCGATTGTCATTTTCGGGTAGACCATACCCTAACCCAAGATACTTTGGTCATTTGGAAGGTTCTGTGGGCTCTCTTTGTCTTGTTTTATTTCTACCAAGGCCACTAGTTCCATCATATCATTTAGCCTTCATCATGTTATATCCTTTTCCATATTTCTTATCTCGTAATTGGGGTAACTCTTCCATTTCTTTATAAAGCCATCCTATAATATTCACAATGTCCTCATTGTTCATGTCTCCCCATTTTATGAAAACTATTTTTGGCAAAACTTTGAAGATTTCTTTAGGTTCCATTCTAAAACACAGCTGACCATAAAACTTAGGAGACTTGGGTATTATTGTGATGCTATATGTCATATTCAATTTGAATTCTCCACAACCTAGGTCCTAGATCTTGATAGTGGACTCAGCCTTAGGAATTGAGGAAGATGAGGGTGTGAAGGAAGATCTGGACTGAGTGGATGTGGATGATGATGTGAGTGTGGATGGTTCAATGAATTTGGAAGAGGAAGAGTTAGGAGCTTCCCAGTTGATGGAAAATTGATGTTTGGATATACCCCATAGGTTGGTACAATATTGAAAAGGATCAGGGTCTCCATATATGGTGATTTATATGCCATTGAAAGGAAACTTGTGGTGGATGGAACAAATTTGAGGGCATGAATCCAATATCAGCCAAGCAAAATGTTATAAGTTAATTCAAGATCTAGGACTTGGAAAGTTGTGTCCACAATGACTAGTCCAACTCTAATGAGAAGAGTGATCACACCATGAAAGGAATGTTCTTCATCATCATATGCCTTTATGACTATGCTCTTGTTGCATCTACACAAGCATCAGAAAAGCTTAGAGCCTTAACCAATTTTAAGGAGCATATATTCAGTCCTTCTCCACCATCAACTAAAACTCATCTGACCTTATGCTTATGTATGAAAACCTCAATGTGCAATGCATCGTTATGATTAGTCTTAGGTGACAAATAATCTTGGTCAGAAAATATTACATGATGGGGTGTAGTGAGATAACCCACTGTGGCCTCAAATTGGTTGACATCAATATCTTGAGGGACAATAGAATCTTGCAAGGTTTTTTCAAGTATAGCCTTATGCGTGGGTGAAATGTGAAGCAACTCAAGTATGGATATTTGTGCAAGGGTTTTTCCTAGCTAGTCGATGAGGTTAATTGACTCGTAGGTTGGGACTGCTTTGCAGATGGGCCTGACTGTGGTTGTCTTGCAGATGGACCTGGTATTGAAATCTTTGCTTGCCAAGGAGGTGGACCAGCTATGGTGACTTTGCTACTTCAAGTAGTGGCGTTGCATTCAAGTTCTCTTTTAATAGTTATGGTATTGACATAATCATCATTAGTTTAGACATTATTAATGATGGTTCCTATTGAATAATCGAATGCAATGTGAGCATAGTTGGCTTGATTCTTTTTAGTCTTGGGACCTGATGTGGAAGCTTTATTAGAACCATGGTCTTGCAGTGGGTTCTTATGAATGGTATGGTCTGCATTGGATGCAAATTATGGTCCACTCACTTCAATTATGCATTTTTGAATGAGGTCTTGTACAATTTTTCTTAATTGTTGACAAGAAGATGGTTTATGCCCATTAGCCCAATCGTAATCGTAGAAAGCACTATCTTCCCACCATGATGGTTTAAACTACCCTAGGTCATATGGTTTAGGTTCCTCAAGTGTGATGAGACCATTTTGAAGTAGCTTTTTAAGGACATCCTCAATTGGGTCTCCCAAAGTGGTGTATGTTCATCTTTTTAGGAATTGTCTCATCTAGCGGGGTTATCCTTGATTTTAACTATTTTGACCACATTGGTTATTGACGGGGGGTGTTAGTATCATTTTTGGTCTGTTTCATGGTTAAGCTCCCTTAAGAGAAAGTACAGGTCCTATCATGTTCAGAGCCTTGGCATCAACAATGTCGTCATTGGTAACATGTTTATTTTTGAACGAATACTTATTGTTGTCTATAGGTGGGTTTGTGTTTGTGTTTTTAGGACCATATCTCAATTCCCTTTTAGCAACAAGGGCTTTCTCGACTTGGACACCTTTTTCGACTAGGTCTGTAAAGGTTGTACATTAATGAACTTGCAATCCATATTTCAATGGGCCTAGGAGTGTTTGAACAAACATGTCAACATTTTCTTATTTAGGTACGTCAATTTGATAGAGACTTTCTAGACTTCTCCATCTTTGGAAGAATGGGATAAATGTTTCACCAACATCTTCTTGTGTAAGATTGCATAAGCTAGTGATCGAGGTGTCTGTGTCAATGTTATATGAGTACTTCTTTATAAATCTATTTTTAAGTTCATCCCATGTTTTTATCCCTTTCAAAGTGGTGAACCATTCAAGTGTAGGTCCTGTAAGACTCTTAGAAAAAAGTCTCATCAAGTAAGTTTGTTCATAGGAAATTTCCATATAGTTGATCATGAATTCTCAAATATGTTCAACAGGATTTGTCTTGCCCTTGTATTTGGTAAAATGTGGTGCCACATATCTAGGAGGGAATGGTGGCATGTACAAACTTGTGTTAAAAGGATATAAGCATAGGTCATATGACATGCGTGATTTCTTGTCAGATACTTGCATGTCTTCTATGGTCTTTTCTAAATCCATCACTCTAGCTTGCAAGGCATCAATTATAATATTATTTGTGGCATCACACATGGGAGTGATACATATGCCATGGGTCCCTATTTTTTGTGAAAATAAGTTGTGTTTTGTTGAGGGATGTGTTGTTGCAAGACGTATGATGTGTTTTGGTTAATATGTTGCTGGTATTGAAAGTTTGGATTAGGGACTTCTTGATGAGTGTGAATATGGGATGAATAAGTCAAAATGTGGCCTCTAGCCATTTGAGTAAAAAAATTTGGAATATGTTGAATATGAATGTTTTGGTGTCCCAATCATACCATGTGTTGTGTATTCGGATTGCCTTGTCCAAATTGTTGGAATTTTCCATGGGAGATGTTCATGTTTTTCCCTTGGGAAGTACTGGTGTTGAATTGTGATGATGTGTTAACATTTGGTTGTGGTGATTGAATAAATACATGTTGTTTACTTCCTCCAAAGTGATTGAATGAGGTACACATGATAGGATTTGATGATGTGGCACCTATGGCACTAGATGAAGCTCCAAAAAAAGGATTTGAAGAGATTTCCCCCATTGATGAGGACCCAAAAGTGGCACCAACTGATTGTGATGATATTGTGGACATTGTTAGAATTGATTACATGTCATGGCTTGTGTCCCTCCAACAGATGTTGCATTGATTGAATTGGGATTGTTTTGATTGCTTGTGTCATGTGAGGTGACATTAATGGTACCTATAGAAATTTGTGAGGTAGCACCAATAGAAGCATTGCTTGTATTGTTTTGAGGTTGACTGTTGTTAGGCATGTTGTTTGTATTGTTGACATTATGGTCGGGTGATTTTGATCTCAAAGTGTTAATGTCAAAGCTACATGATAATCTAGCTCCTTGACTTAGAAGTATGGCTAAATATCTATCTAGCTATCGTGTAAAACCATTTCTTCTATAAAGGAGGTCACTTTTGGATTCTGGGTTGTGGCTTCTATGTCTTCCTCAAATATTTTTCCATGTTCATCCCTACATATAAATGATTCAAAGGGATGGTGATCCCATAATAGTGGTTTACAATTTTTAGCCAAACTGGACATTGAAATTATTATTTTTAACTAAATCTTCACATTCAAGCACCTATAGCGGCTAAACCGTGAGAAATTTGAAGATGGTGCAAACTAGAGTCTCATAAAATTTTGTTTGTAGATTCTAAAAATATTTTTTTAAAATTTTTTGGAATCAAATTGCACTTCTTTTTCCATCTTCCACGAAAATTGATTTTTTTTAGAAAACAACATTTTTAAAAAGTGACACACACCGTATAACGCATAACTTTTTTTGCATGAAGGATAAAATTCTAATTCTTTCAAATTTAGATTTGTAACTCTAATATCTAGTGATTCCACTTGGTTAGATAGTTTTTATTGAATATTTTTTCCTTAATCAAGTTTCAAATTCAAACTAATTACAATTCACACAACATGTATAGATAACACGTAACTTTTTGTATATGTCAAAATTTAATTTAATTTTTTTGTTGGATCAAGGACTTCAATATCTAGTGCACTCATATTTTTCAGTTTTTTTGATAATCTTCTATTTTTCCACATGTGAAGAACAAAGAAATTCATTTTCGATGAAAACCTATGTTTAATAAAACTTAAAAAATAAATACATAACAAAACCAAAACATATTAAAATTATATTCATTGGATAGCTTGTTCTGAGGAATACCATAATCATTTGAAATAAATTTTAAATGAATTCATTTGATCCCCAAAAGCTAAATCAAAAGTGATTTTTTATCACATTTTGATAGGTGTAAAGGAGACACATTTATAGGTATGGTTTAAAACTAGCGAGGTTCTATCCAAGGGGGTTTGATCTAAGGTGATTTGATCAAACCCTCTTCAATTGGAATCCTTAAAATGAAATTTTTTAAGGCTTAAATCATTATATTTTCTAAAAATATGTGATTTCAGCTAAAATTCATTCCTCTCAGGAATTGTAAACCACTATTGTGACAGCACCATTATGTGACGAAGATCATGGCATGTTCATAGAAGATTGTATGTTCATATTGTTAAATGGGTCGAAAAGGTCTAGTGTTGGTCCATGTCATAGGTGTTATTGTTGATGTTGGGATTGGAATCTTGTCCAAAGTTTGCCATTTGTCTTCTCTTTCTTTGAAGCCTAGTTTCCACCATAAAATGGAATTGCTCAAATGAGGATGATGAGAATGATAACTAAATGCAAGGATGATGCTAGACTATGTTTTGGGATTCTTTTGATAAAGGATGACAATGCCAGACTGTTTTTAGATTTTTTTAAAAATAAGGGATGCAATGACTAATGTCAAAGGACAATGAAGACTAGGATGACAAGTTATGACAATTTTTATTTTTTTTGTATTTTTCGAATAAAGGATGTCAATGCAAGGTGATAATGACGTTTGTCTAAAGTAAATGACTAATGCAAGGTGATAAAATTGTCAAGAAAGGATACCAAATGCCAAGGTGACAATGAAGACTAATATGAAAATGTTGACTAAGGAAATGACCAATGCCAAGTCTAGACACCAAATGAGGACTATGATGAAAGTTATGACAATATTTTTGGATTTTTAAGGATAATTTATGCAAGGTGATGACTAAGATGAATTGAATTTCTAAAGCATGAAAATGCAAAGGTCTAAATGACTTGGAAGAAGGTTACTTAACCACCTTATGCTTGATCTATGTCTCAATTTTAAAATATCAAAGGACTTGTTTAAACGACCAAATGACAAGGACAAAATGACAAGTGAGGTTTCCTAACTAGATGTTTGAGTTGGAAAGATCTCACAAAAGGACAATGACTAAAGAAAATGATGATGACTAAGGGTATGTGCAGGATCATCATGGAAAAAATAGGCCCTTAAGTGGCAAAAACATCAGAAAAATAAGAGTTACCAAAATTTCCATTAAAATTTGAATAAGTTATCTATATTATTTCAAAAATATGTAAGAATAGAATCTGTATAAAATTGAATGTAGTTTCTCAACTAGTAGGGTTTTTTTTTTTTTCAATCTATTTGGTGAAATTTTGAAATTTCAATACTTAAATTTCAGGGAAAAAATAAGTAGGTTTTTGTTTGACCACCCTAACCACAAAAAACTGATAATATATTTTTATACGATTTTAGATACAAGTAGAGGACTCATGTCTTGATGTGATGCATATTTTTTTGTATTTTTTTCCAAGTAAATAATTAATTATGAATTTTTAATTACAACTTTTTAAATATATAAAAACTCGTATGTCTGACCTCCTTAATTTTGTCAAAACTTCATGAAATTCATTTTCTTTTTTTGATCCTATAGTATGCGAAGCATAGAATGTGATGCATGTTTTAGATTCAAAAAATGTGATACTGTTTGAAAGCTATAGATTTTTTTCAATCAGCCTATCAATAAGGACTTTAGTCGTAATTTAAATAGAAAATGAATAAAAAATATTAATTAAATTCAAAATAAAGAATAATTTATATTAGTGGAAAGATGAGAATCTCTTTTAAAAACCCTTTTCGTTTCATCAATTTTGGGTAAAAAAAAAGTCCTCAACCACATACCCTACACATACACATCATATCGCCACTTTTTGGCCCATCATGATCTTGCACATACCCCTAAGTCCAATGATAACCTACTTTTGAAAGTCAATATTTTTGCAAAGTATGGTAAGGTTGTCTTAATCTAAAATATGTAAAATGAGACGAGGACCTAAATGTTGGTTTATGACTGAAAATGAAAATGGTGAGGCCTAGTGATGAGACTAAGATTTGCAAATATGACCCTATGGTAAGATGCAAACTAAAGTGTGCAAGAAATAAGAAATTTGAGCAATTTTCTAATCTAGTTTTGATAGAATGCTTCTAGAAAAAGATGTTTATGGAAAGTTTGGACAAGTTTGACTTTGATTTCTACTCTATGACAAAGTCTTGTTTTTGCAAATGCGAATGTGTCATTTCAGGTCATAGATGCATCATAGTATAAAAAATGCGACTTGATCTCAATGAATGTGGTGTTACAGAAAGCAAATGCGGCTCAATATTGCGAATGTGGTTTTTTGAAAGGAAAATGCAGTTTGAAACAGGTATATGTGTCACTAGAAAGACCAAATGTGATCTAACAGAGCTTTTGCATTGCAAGAAATGTCAAATGTGACTCAAAAACACATATGCATCACAAAAAGTAGGAATGAGCCATGGCAATGTGATTTAGCAATATTCACATGCAACTCAACTAAGCAAATGTGATTCAGAAAGTGGAAAATGTGTTGCAACAAAGCAAATTTTGCAAAGAAAAATGTAAATGTTATTTGACAGATTGAATGCATTGCACAAGACAATAAATGCATTGCAAACAAAATGAATACCTAGTTTGTTTTGAAAATTTGATTGAATTCTAAAATTGTCTCAAGTTGAAAGTGTGTTTCAAGATTTGTGAAATGTTTGTTTGTTTGTTTGAACATTTTAGAAAACACTTGGAAAATGCATTTTTTTGTCTTTGAAACAAGCACAACCTAGGTTAAGCCAGGACAATATTCGCTAGATTCCACATGGGTTTCTCCAGCCACATATTCTTAGCATGTGAATCCAGAAGCTTGGCTACATGGGCTCCCCCTTACAGTGCACTCTCTTCTCAAGCGAACCAAGCTTCCAACCCATATGAAACTCCCATGGCAGATTGATCACCTCTACTAAAAACTGTGAAGATTTGGATGCCTTCACAACTACCGTTGTTGTGCTAGCAAATAGAAGGATTTTGGCTACTACACAAAGGTGTTTAATTGGGGACCCCCATTCAAGTGACCATGCATGGGGCACAAGATTAAGCTCCATTTAGGAGGCACTCCAGCCTGAAGAGGTTAAGCTCAATAGGGTTTTTGGGAGTACTACTTGGTATGTATGACACATTTGCACTTGTAATCCTAGGTTTTCCCTTAGGATTCACATTTATATACCGGTCGGGGGTAGCTTGGATTTAGCTCCATTGCCAGTTTGAGTTGTCTTGGTGTGAGCACTTTTTCCCACCAAGGCAAGACCAAATTCTAGAGTCAATAATTGTTTCTCTTACACCCAAGATTGCACAAGTGCGCAAGCAGAGAGGATACTTTTATTATTGAATCAAGGTAAACACAAAAATGAATGGGTCTAGTTTTCTGACACATAGTTTGCACAAGGTGAGAGAATAATCACCTACCACCCTAAACACAATCAAGAAAAGGACAAGCAATGTTATTTTTAGTGCACCAATTGAAGTATTTTCTAATCTAGAAATAAACAAACACAATGTTTCAAAAAGATAGCCTTGGAAAATCGAAGCTACAAAACCACAAGTTAGTAGTTTCAAAGAAAATGTCTTGGACCCATGAAAGACTCAAAGCCACATGATGTAACAACATTAGCAACTAGAAAAACCCTAAACTAATTACTAGCAACCAGAAAACCCCTAAAATAATTGCTTGAAGTGAGAAATGTGGAAAAAAAAATGTTAAATCTAAAAATAAAATGTTACCACTCAAATGCATCATAGTAGAGAAAATGCATCACTCTGCTAGTCAGATGTGTCTTAGGGCGGAATCTGGGATTAACTAGTCAAATGTGTCGATATGCAGAACAAATGCATCACAACCTACAATTGTGTTGTTTAGGAGCTCAAATGTGTCATAGTCTATAAATGTGGCATTTTGTCAGTTGAATGCATCTTAGGCCAAAAATTGAAATCTAGAAATAATCAAATGCATTGTTCGGCTCCAAAAATGCATCACAATATGTCAAATGTGTCACAAAATATCATATGCATCATTTTGGTTGTCAAATGTAGCGTGAAATATCAGATGCATTGTTCTGCGAAACAGATATGTCATGGTCGTACATGTACCAGCAAAAAAAGAGTTCAAAACAAATCTATACAGAAGCTGCATAAAGTGAGTGTTGGGTTCACCAATGTAACTAAGGTAATTTTCCTAAGGTTAGCAAATTTAATGCATAAACATAAAAAACCAAATTAATAATGAAGTGCAAAGGAAAAACATGAAAACAAATGAAAAGATCTCACCAAATGTCTTCAATATCCATGGCTGACCTCCATTATACCTTCTCAACTTGCTACAAATATGATATTTCCCTTTGATTTATGATGAACAATCTAATGATAATGAGAATCCCTAAGCAAATGTTGAAGGATTTGAGTGATTACATGCAATGCTAAGCTACAATGCAACTAGTAAGCATCTAAAATATGTCTAAATTATGCCAAATGAGATGTAACTATGCTTATGAAAAAATGACAGTAATCCAAGATGACAAGATTGCAAGAGTATGACAAGAGTGCAAGAGTTTCAAGATGACATGGGATTAAATTAGCATGAAATGAAGTCTAGATAGCATGAGATGAGATAATGAGGCCAAAATTGCCATTTTATAGGAAATGCAATTTTTAATGAAGGGCCAAGATTGAAGATTGACAAGTGCCCTAGAATCAATGGAGAAGATTCAATATGAAAACCCACAATTAGGGTTAGGGTAACATTTGATCAAATTCAAAATGAATGGACAAGATTGATTTTTAGAAAATAAAATCAAGGGTTGACAATGCATGTGACAAGAGATAAGACTGGCACAAAAAAAGAGGTGGTTGGAAAATCAAATACTAAATGGAAATTATTTGATTTTTGAAGAAAAAGACTATTTTGAATTAAAAAAATAATTTAATTCAAAAGGGTGGGACCACATGACAGTAAATAATCAATTTAAATTATTTACTAAAAGGAGGGAAAATTAGAAAGTGAGACAATTTAAATAAATGATTTTATTTAAAATTAGAGGAAAAGTCAAATAAGACAATTAAATAATTAAAGATAATTATTTAATTATGGATAGGTGACTAATAATTAAATAAATTATGAGAAGATATTAGATATTAATGACATATTTAAATAAATACATAAATATAATTTATTTATTTAAATAATTAAGAGGAATAAAATACATGAATTACTTAAATAATTATGCATTATTTAATTAATATTTGAATTTGGACCATAAACGATATATAATAAGACATTATAAATGTGGTATGTGGGTCTAGGCCATTTTTATGTGTCTACACCCACAAGTGGCATTCGTCCTCAACCAAAACCATTAATGGAAACTTCAAAAATTGCAAATTTGAAGTGCCTATATCTTTCCAATGTTCTAATAGAGCTTAGGCCTTCTTGTCAAATATGCCCCAGAAACCTGATGGAACCTACAAAATTCTTATGTTCCATCTCAAAATCTTGTCAAATTTTGAATATTGGGTTGGTATCTGAAGGCTTAGGCTTCTTCTTGTCATCATTGTTGAAGGGTTTTTGTGTTAGCTTGGAATCCTTCCTTAAGAAACCCTTAGCTATAAACTCTTGCAAGGTTATAATTTTTTGTTGACCTCCTATTGCCTGTTGCTAGTCATATTAAAATGTCTTATGTCATTAATGGTCATGGGGCAACTAGTCCCTCATGCCTAGGTCTGTGTTTCTCATTTTATATATAAGGTTGAATTAAGGGCCTTTTTGGCCTTTACATCCTTTGCATTTTATGAATTAGGAACCTTTGATCCCCTTTCCTCATATCATCCTAGAAGGTCCCCTTCATTAGAATAAATTGTGGGCACATGCTTAAAAGTTTTCACTTAAGTCCTATCGGCCACATTTCCTTATCAATCATCTGAGATTGCTTCTGGAGTGTATGTTTTGAATTAGTGATAAGTGACGAGTGGTGTTGTTTTAGCTTTTCTCATCAGAGGTAGCTTTGAGATCTCTTAATATGAAATAGCAATGGGTGATATTCTAGCCTCTCCTTATAGTGATTGATTTTTTGCTAATCACTAATGTATTTTGAGCCTTCAGTTTGTATTAGTGATCAGCGATGGCCTTTGGTCTTTCGTTCTTCTCTCCATCAATCATCACGAATGATTATGTAATGGTAAGTTTTCAATTAGTGATGAGTTATATGATGTATGTCTTGTTCTTTGTGCATCATAGATTAGTTTTAAAATTCAAGTACTATATTAGCAATACATGATACTAATGTTCAATGTATTCATTGGGGTCTCTCATCACTAAGTGCTTGCAAAATGTATGAGGAGAATTAACAATGAGTGATGGCCTTGATGCTTTCCTTTTATCACTCATCATGGATTCATTCCAAAGCTTAAGTTTCAAAGTACCATTGAGAAATGGGGTTATATGTTCAATTTTCTTTCACTAATTTGAATATATCATATGTGTGATGTCTTTTGTATCATTGATTCTCATGCAGGTGCATGTGTATTAATCTAGCCTCATCTCCTTATCTCCTATCACTGATGTGATTCAAAGTTCAAAGTATGAATCAACCATGCATGATGGGAAGATGTACATGATTGAGGAGGGGCCATAGATCAAAGGGCTAAGATTTCATTGCTTGGATGCTTGTATCATTGATAAGACTAATAAGGGATGAAATCTACCAGTATTAAGTGACGACTACTGAAAGAAAAGGTGATGCAGAAATATCCTGAGGACATCATATAAAGAAAATAAGAACGTAGTAAGATGAGTGGAGAACTATTGATGTGGTTTTAAAGCAAGATGATCCAACGGGCTGAAGTTCATCACAACAATACTCTTATTGAACCTAAAATTTGGGGTAGATCCATGATGAGCGATGAAGTGTATAAGGGAATTTTCTCTTCAAACACCAGTTTTGTGTACTTCACCGATATTAATGAAGGAGCGTGGATTGAGTTGGTCATGCATGCTAATTGTTAGATCACATATGATTAATGAAGATTAAGGAAAAATGTGGCAACATTTGAGGTGGCATCACTATTTTCTATGAACAAGTTGTGAAAGGCCAAAAAATGATGCTCATGATCACCATGGATGAAGCTTTAAAGCCTCAAGGATTGATGACCCAGATTCAAAGTTGAGTTGCTAAGTTATCAACTCACTCACATGGGGAGTTTTTGAATCATTAATTTTTGCATGCTCCAAATCATCTATTTAATATAGATTGCTTATTACTCTTTTTCACCATCTTTTAGTCTTTAAAGAATGTGAGGTGTGGGTTAGTGAAGAAGTCTGTGAGTGTTAATTTTCCCTGAGCTAAGAAGTGAACATTATTATCCTAGGTGAGTTATTCTTCGATTGGGCTCTTTATCATTCATTCTCTAGTTTTCCTATGAATTCTTTTTCCTAGGATTGGTTGTGATTGTTAGGATTTGTGGGTGTACTTCCTAGCAAATTTTATTTAGAGGATTTTTAGTTGTCAGTTTCTATTGAAATTAGACTTGCTATGTTTCACCCTTTGTTTTGTTAGATGGGAAAGTATGGTATGCCAATTCATCCAACTAGGAGGTTTAGTAGACTTAATGCATTTGAATGTTATGAGGATATGTTTGTAGCTAAGCAAGAAGTCTTAGCAACTTCTGAGGTTTCAAATGGGAAGAGGAGGGCCCATGGTCATAAGAAGAAAAAAATTGTGTCCAAACTACTTACATCTTAAGGAACAAGACCATTTCAGAAGAAATGGTCAAGTTTAAGGGCAGGGACCTAGCTAAGCCTACAAAGAAGGACAAGAAAAGAGACAAGAGTCATAAGGCCTTCATGGGAAAACATAATTCTCCCATTGTTCTCTCTGATAGTCCTTTGGATACTAGAGGAGACACTGACTTGGGATATGGCCAATATCTTCACCCTCTGTGCAATATGAAAGATCTAATGAGGACATGGTGATGATTCCTCCAATTTCATCATGAATAAGTAGTGTCCGAGCATACTCTGATGTTGAAGAGTTAGAATAGAGTCTTCTCATTATTTTTGTTTTTGATGATACTATGGTATTTGTGTAGGAGATGCTCTTTTCAATGTGTCCATGCTTTTGGTCTTTTACTCTTCCATGTTGATGTGGAAGTCCTCTGACTAGTATGATAAAAAATATTTTATTCGATGTGGACATGGGGGAAACAACTAATAGTACCCTATGCATGAGTTCTATCTTTTTCCTTGCCTTGCTTTCAAATGATTACATAAAACTACCTATGGAATCTCTTGAATTCGGTTGAAATTAGGTATTGAAATGAAATGAAATGTACTTGTAACTTGGTTGGATGCTTGTTGCTCCCCTGTTTATAAAGGGGATTTCATGGCTAAAAAGAGGAGAGCTCAAAAAAAATTGAGTCTAAGAAAGGTCTAGGTAAAGGTTGTGCTTAGAGAGTAGTAGGATGTAAATAGATAAGTTGATAAATATATTAGAAGCAAGCATAGGATATGAGTCATAATGTATGTTGATCTTAAAATGGTTTTACATAGTAATATCAGTAATGAAAGAAAATATTAGTTCTAAGATATGTGCTCTCCTATGTATTTTCCTTCAAAATTATGAGTGAAATTATTTATTATAATTTCATTTGTCTTCTATCATTTACACTAAATGAATGGGTTTGTTTATGCTTCAATTCAATGAGTTGATTTAATGCTAAAATAAGATCATTGGTTTGTGGGAAAAGGATATAGGAGTTTGTAAGGAAGTAGTGTTTTAAAATGCAGTGAGTTGGATGCCACAAAGTAGCATGCCAATAGTCCCTTGATTACTAATTTTAAAGTGTAGTTGTATTACTAATTGATTGCAAAGTATGACTCCAATGTTCCCTTAGACTAGGCACTGGTCTTTCCATTATTTTACTTTGTGATTGACTGAGCTAGTATTGAACCTGGCCAAAGACTTGGAATGGGAATGAATTCATGAATATTTTAAATAACACCAAATAAACCTTTAGTAGCACTATATTCCCTGCAATAAATAGCAATTTTTTAAGAGGTTTACCAAGCCTTTAATGATATTTTCTTATTTTCACTTCCTAAGGAATACATATGTGTATATAAATTCTCTTGATCTAGTAGGGATATTATGAGAATAAATAGGATTACCCTCCTAGGTTTCATAGAGCCCAAAGAGAAGAAATGGTGTTTTAATGCTTCACTTAGGTGTTGGCCAATCCTCACCCTTACTAACAATTGAGTTTTGGTAGATTCATAGGTAAGGGATGAGATTAATTTTAGTTCATAAAAAATACCCAACAGAAATGGCGACTCCATAGGGGAATTATTTAAGAAAACCTTTGCAGTAGGTCATTTTTCTTTGATAGTCATGAAGGTTCTAAGTTGAAGTGCTCACTAAAAGTGGGTGGCGACTCCAAGGAACTTTGTACCAATAAAAATTGTTTGAAGAAGCTTAAAGTGAAATCAGTTGGTGAAAGAAATTTCATGTCTATTGAATTTTGGTTCTCTATAAAGGAGGTGGTGAGTCTGTGCAAAGAACTTGATAAAACATGATATCTAAAAATATATCCATGTATTTTCCCCTATTTTTATTTGTAAGAAGAAGTAAATTATAATAAATCCATTTTTAGAGATAGGGAAGAAGTACGTTATTCCCAATTAATTTAGTTAAAGCACTAGGGAAGGGAACAGTGACAATCATTTCACATACTTCTGAGCTGAAATTTGTAGTATCTAAATTGAATGGAAGAAGTATGCTTATTTCTATAATTTTCCTTTTAGAAAGTTTAAAGGAATTAGTATAATTGAGATGTGTATCCTTATAATCATGGTGAGGTAGTTAATATTTGAAGAATGAATAAAGATACAGGAGAAATGTACCATGTTGGAGCTAAAAAATCCACATCAGTTGTCTTATAAACCTAAATTTTCACTCATCCTCCCACATCCACCATATGGTCCATCTCCATTTTATAATAATGGAAATTCATTTAAAGTATCAAAATAAGGCCCTTGATCATTACAATGAAGCAAAGACCCCACCTGAAATATTCTCCTAGTAGCTCATGGCATGTCACCAAGACAATGCCATATTAGAGAGAGTCTCACCATAGTCTCTTTGACACAAGCAAAAAGAGCTAGTAAAAAATGTAGATGAGACTCCCTAATGTCTAAGAGACATATTCAAATACCTTCCCACTATCCTAAAGAGTGATATGTCTAAGAGAATTGGATGTGTTGAGGAGAGAGTCTAACATGTATCACAAATAAATCATACAAGTATCAACATTTAGGAAACAAAAAAACATCTCTCGAACATTGAGATATTATCATAAAACAAATAGTAAATAATTGGTGAAACAACAATATTGAAGAGACATCAACATGATGAGGAGAGAAGCAAAGAAGTCTCTTCAAAACTAAAGGAGAAAAGTATCGAAAAGACACAAAGATATCAAACAGACGTTGGAGAAGGTCTCATCAACATCCTAACAATGATATGTCAAGGAGACACAAAAATATCGAGAATACATTATTAAAAGTCTCACTAACATTCTGGCTCAAATTATCGATAAGACTAAGGGACATTAGAGAGAGGTGACCACGGGTCTCCTCGACATAAAAAATTCACATAGACATCATCAATAGGTATCACCATTGAGGGAAGAGATACAAGCATGTCGAGGAGACATAGGCTTGTGGGAAAGAGAAATCCGCTGGTCTCATCGACAAAAAAGGACGGTGAGGGAGCAAAGTAAGAAGTAAATATCGATAAGACATTGTAATATCAATGAGAGAAACCTAAATTTCTCTTAGACATTTCTCAAAAGATGGCCAAACATATCAAAGAAAGACATAGATGTTGTGATTAGAATCTCATCAACAAAATATGAAATGATTCACTAGATTGATTTGATGGATAAATTCATCGAAGAGACAATTTCCATTAATACACAAGTTTATAGGAAGGGTGGTGTGAGCACCATTTATGAACTAGAGCTAGCTCAAACATGCTAAAATTCAATAAATTCATCCTCTCAAAAAGAAAAATCGTTGTACATTGTTGCTAAGCATCCAAGCGATGGAGTTGGATGAAAGCAAGTACTTTAGAGATTTTGACATTCACTCAAGTAAGTACACCTTTCCTCACATGAACATATTTTTTTAAATATAGCTTGAAGTACAACAGTGCTAGGGTTAAAATGGATAAAACCCAAAAGAAGACAAGAGCAAAGAGACAAAATATTGAAAGTAGACCTCTAAATCAAGATTTAATAGAATAGTGTCCTATTTCTGGGCCAAAATCATGAAGGATAGCTCAGTTAAACCCATCATGTGAGACCCTAGAAGATAAACATAAGAATCTAGGAGATGTATGGACTCCACACAAAGGCTACGATTTATTTATATATCATTATAGGAAGAAGTATTGATATAACCTAGTTTCGAACCCATGGAAACTAAATTTAGGAAAAATCATAATGCCAATTTTTTTTATGAATGTAGAATTATTTAAAGCACTGGCAAAGAACTATAATCCAAAAAAAAAGGTAAAATCATTTGCACAATGAGTCATAGTTTATGACCATAACAAGGGATTATATTTGAATGGTTTTCCAATTGGAAACTTCCCTAAAAAATAAAATTACGATTGAGAGACTTTTTGGAGGAGTATCTGTCTATGGATATGAGCTACAAGAGGTGGAAGTTGCCTCTGCATAGACCCAAGGGTCCAGGAAATCAACCTATGAGGTTTGCTAGCAATGAAATCCCCCAATTTTATGTAGAATTGTTTGAAGAATACTACTAGTACACATACTATTCAGCTGGCCAAGTATTGGGAATTAAGGCCCCTGCTAATATAACTATAGCCCCCATGGTTCTGGCCATGGACATTCAGAGTCAAGATGTCAAGCCCTATGATTATGTAGAGTACCTATCAGAAGCCATCAATAGTGCCCTTAATGTTATTAAGAACAATAGTGAAGCTATCAATTTCAAGCACTATTCACTTCTTATGCATATGATATTGTATGAGGGCCAAGTGATGGGAATATGGGGAGAAGAATTGAGAGTAAAAGATCTGTATGGTGATGGAAATTCAAGACCAGTGAAAATGTGGACATCATTCTGGGATAGTAGAAGTGGGAGATCCCACTACTTATACTTTGAGCATAATATTTTCAAACCCTTGTATAAATTGCTTGGCCATAAATATGATTATAATTTTTCCCCTAAAGTACAGAGGTTTATCCGACCAAAGGACAAAGGACATGATGGAAAGATAAACCACAATTGGGGAGACTGGTATGCTTTTGTAGATTGTAATATCATTAGGGTATATGGATTGAAGGCAACACTATATTTATTGCCTAAGATTGTGCCAGATAGATTTTCTTATCTTGAGATTACAAGACAATTGTTGTATTCAATTTTTATGCATCTAAAAAGATATTGAAGGAAAACCTTCATGCCTTCTACTTTGTGCTTTGGTGATTTCACCATTATTGTTGAGTTATGGTATGACTTGGTTGGAAGCAAGTAAAATTATTATGGCTTTCCAGTTGGAAATAAGATGAAGAATTTCACCTTGAGCACTTTATAAATGATGCCAAAATCTCTAAAAAACTAAAAGGATATGAGCATAAGTTTGATGTTGATGATGTTATCAAAAATTGTGAGGAGATTCAAGTGATCATGAGTGAAAACAAATACAATAGGATTGTTATGGTTGAGGCGTGTAGATTGAAAACTAACCCATCTTATGTAGAAGCACTTCATGAAATTCAGGACCCCATGGAGAAAGTTGAACAATTGCTTCTACATGAAGAAGAGATAATAAAGGATGTACCCCTGGTGGCATTTAAGAGAAGAATAAATGTTAGCTCTTGGAGGAAAGCAGAAAATGTAACACCACTAGGCCATTTGTCACCACATCCTACCTTATCTTCTTAGTTAATTTCACAATTAAGGTTGAAGATGATGTTGAAGAGGGAGAAGAGATCACACAGATCAATTCTCTTGTCATTCCCCCATATGAAATTCCATTTGAAAGGAGTGTAATTAACTTTGAAGCTTCTAATGAGTTATCTGATGGTGTGAGACATTGAGCTAGTTAATATTTCATTGTAGATGATGCCTTTGTCTAGACACTTGAATTTTAAGCTTTCATATATGAATATAAAGGAAAGGTGGTAAAGGAGAGGTTGAAGGACATGAAACATATGACTGTTGACAAAGGAAGAGCATTGGTGAAAGAGTTTAGGGTTATGCTACTTCTAGGATGGGATATTAGCTAGACCATTGTATCTGACAGTTTCCAAAAAATAAAAAATAAAACCTTGTACTTAATAGATGAAGTTGGTGAGAAGATCTACACTGGATCAATATTTAATCCTGATAATACTACTTTGTAGATATGGGCACTCTATCCACCAGGGAAAATGCATTCCCTAGTTGATGATGATTAGATTTTTGGACATCTTTTGGTACAACGAGTAGGAGAAATGAATCCCATGGAAATTGTCGATTTGAATGTGAATGTGGCCAAATTCACAAAGCCTTAGATCCAGAAATTGGTATGGGATAACAAGGGGTTGATAAAAGAAAATTAAAGGTTGAAGCAAGAGCTAATAAACTACAAGGATAAACTACCTTCTTCTTCTTCTTCAAGGCTCTATTCCTCATTGTTTTAACATGAAAGGAAATTTCTTGAGGCAATGTCAGAAACTACATATTGGAAACAAATGCATGAGAAAGTGTAGATAGAATAGGAAGAGTTAAGGGAAAGCTCAAAACTAATACATTTGAAATGGCATCAGAAATTTTCTACATGAGATTTGAAGACATACACAAACATGCTAAACAAGTTTGGAATATTGATGATAAAACATATGCAACATTATTGGAAAGCACTAGATTGAGTGATAGGATGAAGGAGGTAGAATCTTAGATCATTGCAAAGAAAGAGGATAACTCTGTTCTACTACAAGAATACCAGTAACTGATGAAAGCTCATAAGGACTTCCATAATATCCTGAAACATGAGTTGAGTGATTTTAGTAAGCCACTAAGTATGGCTTTACCCAACTTCTTTGAAGAAATAGAATTGAAAGATTAGGATACATGGAAGGACAAAATATCCAACTATCTAATAGTTATTCTTGACACAATTAATGATGAAGAGGAAGTTCTTAAGAGGGTGCATCAACAACTTGGGAGAATCTTTGAGTTGGAGTATGCCATGAAATATATTATACATAGTAGAAATACTCATGCTAAAAGTGGGTACGTGGAGCATTTGTCAAAGATTAAGTTGTTCATTTCATGGTCCAAGTAAGAGAGGAGTGATAGGGGCTAGAGTTTAATAGTTTTTGATACACAATCATGGTGCACAATTCTTAAACAATTTTTAGATAAACATGGGTGCTTGTTGGAGATTAACAGTCTATAGTGCATGCACTAACAAACTCTTAATAGTTTCATGTTTATGTTAATTTTGTTTAGTTATGAAACAATGTGAATTTTTGTAACGGGCATGAAGCTTGTTGCTTCCCATACAAATAGGGAAACCAAAGGCTGATTTTGATCAACATATCATCATCATCATATTTCATACCATTAGAATAGGCATTAGTAAGAAAATAGATTTCATAATTCTCCCATCCATACCATATTTCAAAGACTTCTATATATAATGCTTATATTTTGAAGTAATACAATGGAGTAGACCATTTATAAATTGTAATTCATTGTCGTTGTTCAATTACTATGTTAATTTTCATGCTCATTTATTACTTTATTGTCTCCAAAGTGGTATTTTTAAGTTATTTAAATCTAGATGATTTATCATATCACATTTGATGTTACTATGTGAAAGAGTTGATTAGTTTCTAAGTTGATGTGAATTAAAATCCTTTCTAATAATTTACTTTAATTGGTCTCATCCCAAGGTTAAAATCCTTTTAAATAATTTTTTATGATTGGTTTTAATTAATTTAATAATTAAAGATCCTTCCATACTTTCACAGTAACTTGAGGAGATATCATTGGGATGATTAAAGAACACTGTGATAAACATACTTGCATGTTGAACAAGGTGCAAACATCTCAAGTTCCTAGTAATTTGAGTTAAGCTGAACAATAGGATTACCTACCTTACAATTTTGTATCCATTCCATAGATCATCATTCACTCATCCACTCTGCTCACCCAATAGGACTAGGCACTGGTCATACTTAGGGTATTGCATACAAAATACAACTCACAATCTTGAATTCTCAAGTATTTTTAATATGAATTAGCTATCAAATCTTTACAACTACTCCACCCTAAATCTACGTTATTATTTAGGAATACCCACCTATGTCTAGTAGAGCCTGAAGAGTAGGAGGTAATCAACCTTGTTTACCTCATTCAATGGCCATAGGTGTATTAAGCAATTGGAACCCTCTTATGGTTTAAAAACCTCCACTTTTGAGACCTACTAGATCAGTGACTCTAGTGGGGATCAAGCCAATTATAAACCTAAGCCTTCCATCATAGAGTAATTCAAAATAATCACAATAGGTTAGGGACTTCATTGGGATAAGAACAAAATCAATCAAAACCCTAAAATTTTCCTACTCATGAAAAGGTAGGTGGCGACTCTGAAGAAATTTTATGATTGGTAAAGTAAACATTAGATTAGAAAGGATATACCATAGACACCAAAGATATACCATATCATCCAAAATGAATGTTAGGATATCTTTGCATCAGGAGATCTCGAAGAAGAACAATGTTAGGTGGACAGACAATCATGGATCCCCTACTTCAAAGTCTGACACAAACAAGAACAAAGTAGCATCCAAATAACCAGATACAACATTTAGTTATTAGGAGAATGTCTTTGAACAACCACCTACAATGCATAATAGCTTTGACCCATTGCATGGGTTAGAACATCATGAAGATAACTTATGAAAGGATCCCTATACCCCATTAAGACAAGAAAACAATAATCATCATGTTTACCTCAATGTGGATCCATAGAGAACAAATGAATTTGTTCCTAAATTGGAGGAAGAAGGAGAAAAATACAAATGAATTATGATAAAAAAATTTCATCACAGCAAGAAAGAGACACCCAACATGCCTCTACAAATCATTATTTTACTCTTGGGAATCTTGTGGGGATGACTACTCAAGAAATGAAATATTAGATACAATGGCAAGAAGAACAACTCAAGGAAAGACAACATTTGATAAAAAAGAGTCTTGATCTAAGTCAACAACTATACCAATTAGATGTCAATGCACCAAAGCCACCCAAATAATCAATACTAATACACAAGGGTCATCCCAAAATAAAGGTGGTCCCAATTCTTCAAGAGTACCCCATAACACAGTTGGAAGAACAAATCAGCCTATGCAACACCATGTACCACAAAATCCACCGCCTAGATAGAGATACGTTCCCCACCATCATGTCCCACAATAGTACCCTCTACATAATCCCCAACAAAATATGTACCAATAGCCTCAATAGGGATACTAGTATTACACTATTCCCCCACCTCACAATCCTTATCCATTGAACCCCATGAGCACAACCAGACAATTTGATCTATCGAGATAGCAATTGTATATCGGTCCTATTGATAGAAATTGGAGAAAAACTATTCCCAAGTTCATAGGGAATAATGTCACAACAACTGAAGAACACATTGGAAACTTCAATACCTTTCTGCAAGACATAGGAATGAAACATGAGGATGTAAATATGAGGTTGTTCATGATGTCCCTAACTATAGAAGCAAGGGATTCATTTAACATTTTTCTTAATACTTCAATCACTTCTATAATAGACTTTCATAATCAATTTTTAGAATAGTATGGAAATCAATGTGCTCCTAAGTTTGCTCTACATGAACTAATAAGTATTCAGAAACACTAGAATGAGTTAGTGTATGATTTCAATCAAAGGTTCTCCAAGATCTATAATAAAATACCACATGGATCCAAATTGACCGACCCTGCAACTCTAAGTATTTACCTGGAGGCCTTTGATCCCAAAACGAGATATGAGCTTAGAAACAGGTTCCCTAGAAGTTTGACTAAAGCACAAAAGGCAACCTTAACCATTGAAAATAATAGAAAAGCTACATGTATGACTGGAAAAAGGCACAACCTTAGGATCCCACAAAAACTTAATTCTCTACAAAATAGACAGGAGAATCAATACAAAAATGAAAGACCCATACTACATGACATGCTCTACAATACTACTTGAAAAGATGAAAAAAAAGTGATAAGATCAAATTGGAAGGAGACTCTCGACCCTTTGAAAAACAATGGGGCCCATGCACCAAACAAACCAAACAAAACACCTTGTTTTTCACCTTGCCATAGACCCCATGACCCTAAACATTGTGCAGTAGCTTAGGCTTGTCAGGATGAATGGTCACAAGAACAAGATAGGGATGGTCACACTATGAACATGTTGAGATGGAGGTTTTGTCAAAATAAGGATACTCTTCTTCTGAAGAGGGATATGCTAACAATGTTGATAGTTACAAACATAATGTGAATATAGAGAAAGAGGTGTTTTCTAATTAGGAAGAAAACCCATAGTAGGCGGTATACACATACATTGCAACACCTCAGTTTCAGTTGAGAACTCAAATAGAAGAAGAAAAAAGGGCTATCACAGAAAAAGTTGTAGCTGAGGAAAAAGGGAGGATATATAATTTGAGAAGTAAACCCATAGAGGGAGATTAGGGGACACAAAGGAACATGTTCATCAAAGAATAGAATAATGAGGAGAGTACCTCATCTAATCAGAAGAAGGGTGAAGTGAAGAGACCTTAGAAAGATACTCAAAAGGAAAATGCAGACATTAAGCTTGAGAAAAAAATAAGGGATGACAGATTCCAAAATGAAGGGAAAAGAATCACTAAAACTGATAAGAATGAACAAGGGATCATTTCCCTTTCATTTGACATGGCTTAGGCATTGGCTCAAACAAAAATGGCAATCCCTTAATGGAGCTAATGAAGATTGATGAATTTAGAGATAAAACCCTCAGAATGATCACCAATACATCCAAAAAGTAGAAGGATCAGAAGAAATAAGTGAATGGTATGGAAAGGGAAATTACAAAGGTACCAAAGGTATATTTTTGGGATACACTCACAAAGAACCCCTCCCAAATAGATCCATTTTACACTACATTGGTGATTAACAATAAGATGGTGAAGAATTGTATGATTGACTTAGGGGCAACAATCAACATCATGCCCCTAGGTGTCATGAAGGAGCTAGGTTTATGGGTAAATACTACATATGGGAAATAATAGATTAGTCCCTATAGTAGGAGTAATACAGGATGTAGAACTCAAGCTAGAATCATATTGGGAGGCTATATACAAGACATATATTACTATGATAGATACTCCTACCTAGTACGGGATGTTACTATCAAGGAAATAGACAACAAAAATTGGTGGGAATGTTTAGTTAGATTTGTCCTATGCCATGATTCCAATGAATTGGAAAGATGTCAAATTATATATTGAGCCTAGATTTGAATGCATCATTGAATTATTTGACCCCAATGAAATGAATTAATTTTGTGATATAGACTTGGGGATTTTTAGAATTGAACATTCAAACCCTAAATTATTAAGCATAGACACAATTCCTAGGGATGTTTCTAAGAATGAACATAGCATATGGTGAATGTACATTGATTGAGCCTATAGTAGGGAAGGAAATGGAGGAGTAATTGTTTTCATTTCACCTGAAGGCATAACATTCAATTATTCATTCCTGCTAACATTTGAGTGCACAAATAATATATCAGAGTATAAAGCCCTTTTGACAGGATTGAACATGGCTTCCAAACACAAGATGAAATTGCTAAATGTCCTTGGAGATTCTAGACTAATTATTTCACAAGTGAGATAAAAATATCTCACAAAAAACAAAAGGCTAAAGCAATATATAAATGTTGTATGGGACATAATTAGGTTGTTTGATGTTTTCTCTATTGGGTGGACAGATAGGTCTAAATACCTAATGGATTATTTCTTGGCGAATGTAGCTTTGAAGAGGGATGATATTACTTTAGTAGGAATTTCATAGGTTGAACTTAAGACTAGGCCAACTATCCCTAACAACATCTACAATTGGCATGTTTTCAATCATGATACTGACCTGATCAAGTTCTTGCATTTTTTATTGCATTGATCAATATGATGCACAAGAGATTGATTTTAATGCATTTGTAGAAGAAGTAGATGGAAAGAAAACTATATTTGGTTAGGAAGTTGAGCAACTCAAGACAAACAAGATTCCTGAAGGGTTGGTGGCACTAGAAAGAGTGTTTTATAGTAATAATCAGGTAGTCATGAAACAAACACTGGTAAGAAGGGAAAAAATTGAAGAGATCAATCTAGGCATTGAACTAGCACCAAAGAAAGTATACATTGGAAAAAAAGATAAGCTCCACAATTAGAAAGATGTTGATTGCATTATTGAGGAATTATAAGCATGTCTTTGCATGGTTTTATGATGACCTTAAAGGATATAGGGAAAATTTGTTCCAACATTAGATTCCACTTAAACCTGATGCAAAACCTTTTAGACAAAAGCAGAGACCAATAAACCCAACTTTGGATCCTAAAATGCATGAGGAACTTATGGAGTTAAGGGAGTGAGGTATCATAAAAAATATTACTAATTCTACTTGGGTCTCAAACTTGGTGCCTCTCAAGAAAGAAAAATTGAGACATAAGGTTATGTGTGGACTTTCAAAATCTGAATGTTTCTTCCCTCAAAGATAATTACCCACTCCCAAATATGGAGGTCATGCTGTAGAGGGTGATAGGTTGTGAACTACTATCCATGATGGATGGATTTTTAGGATATAACCAGGTGAAGGTAAAGGAATTAGAACAATATAAGAAAGCATTTACCTACCCTTAGGGCACATATGTGTACGTAAGGATGCCATTCGGGCTAACAAATGCTAGTGTGACATTCCAATGAGCTATGGATGTTTCTTTTTCTGATTTGATCAATATAATAATGGTAGTATACCAATATGATCTCACTGCATATTCCAAGAAAGTAGAGGACCATGTTGCACACATTGAGAAGATTTTCTTTAAAGAATTGGAGTATGGGATTTCCCTAAATCCTAGAAAATGTCATTTTGCTATGACAGAGGGGAAGCTATTAGGGAATATAGTATCCAAGGAAGGAGTTAGGATTGATCTAGAGAGAGTAGAAGCTACAAAATAGACCCCTATTCCTATAATTGTTGAGGCCATCCACTCCTTCTTTGGGCAAATAAACATTGTCAAAAGATTCATATCCAATTTTGCTGAAATTGTCAAACCTATCTCACAGATGTTGAAGAAAGAGGTTGAAATTAATTGGACTACAGAAGCACTTGATGCATTTGTATCTATAAAAAGGGAAATAAAAGAGGCCCCAATGTTAAAATTCCCTAATTTCAGTAAACCTTTTCACATTTTTTTGTTTACCTCATACCACACCATTGTAGTAGTGATGTTACAGAAAAATGATAAAGGGTATGAGTAGCCCATATCCTTCTTTAGTAGATCCCTCCAAGAAGTTGAGTTAAAATATGATATCATAGAAAAACAAGCATATGCTCTTGTCAAAGAAGTAAAATCCTTTAGACCCTATCTAGTAGGAGAAAAAATATTTGCATATGTTCCCAATGTTGTTGTTAAGGATGTATTTGCACAAACCAAAGTCATAGGGAGAAGGTGCAAGTGGATCAATAGGATTCAATAATTTTATATTGAAATTCAAATCACCAAGATAGTAAGAGGGCAAGGCCTAGCCAAGCTAATGGTTAAGTCAAATTTTGAAGCATCCCAAATTCACAAAATAGGGGAAGAGGAAACCATGATTGCAAGCATAGAGAATACTACATGGTATATTTACATAATGTATTACTTGAAGAACCTGAAGTTTCCTAAACACGTGAATGAAAAATAGAAGAGATCCTTGAAGTTACATGCCACCAAGTATTTTTTCATGGATGGTGACTTATACTAGAAAAATAGGGATGGAGTACTACTATTATGCCTGGATGAGTCTCAAGACAAACATGTATTAAGAGAAATGCACAAACGAGATTGTGGGGGGAACTTCTCTACCAAGACCACTATATATAATATCTTAAGGGTCAGGTACTACTAGCCTAGGGTTTTTAATGACTATTTTGCCTATGTAAGAAAGTGTGAAGCCTACCAGAAATTCTCTGGAAAATTAAAATATCAAGGAACACTACCACTAAGACTGATGCGGGTTGAAGCTCCCTTTAACCAATGGAGGATTTATTTTATTGGGGAGATACCAGAAAGATCTAGTGGAGGTCACAAATGGATATTAGTGGAAACTGATTACTTCACAAAATGGGTGGAATCTATTTCAACAAAATAAGCCACTAGCAAAGTTGTAACAAGTTTCCTGATGGAGAATATTATTACAAGGTTTGGGACACCTATACTATTAATCATAGATAATGGTACTTGTTTCAAATCAGAGAATTTTAGGAAATTTTGTGAAACATATGGAATTACAATCTCATATGCCTCACCCTATCATCCACATACCAATGGATAGGACGAGTCAAGTAACAAGAACATTTTGAAGTTTATTAAAAGGATGTTATACAAAAACAAAAGGGCATGGGATTATACATTAAGAATGGCAGTGTTGGCACCTTGAGATTTGAGAAAAAATTGAAGTTCCTATGAATGGAAATTAGCTACAGCACTCAGAGATACCCTAGAGTTTTTTTTTAAGTAGATTACTTTAGAAAGCTATAGGATGGTGTGCAATAAATTTTATGAGAAATGCCTTTGGGATCATGTTATTTTGCTTATGAGTAGGCATATTGATCAAGTTAAAACATTGTATAATCAGATTGGATGCATTTTTTAGGCACTTGATTTGAGGGGTCAACAAGGGTTTACAATGTTCACATTTTCAGAAAAGCCTAAGTAGCCTACTTTAGAGGCTTGCATTTTGCACCCGGTTTATTTTCATGACGAACTGCTTGTTCCTCTATATTCCCAGCATTTTTTTGTACAACCAATTCCATTTGTAGATCCCCAAGACTTTGTTTTACATCTTTTCCTAGTTCAAATCATTTGCAATTTGTTATGTTTTGCAGATTTCACAGTGAAAAGTGTTTCAGGGAGCTCGATTTGAGCATTTATATATTGCACCTAGATGACTATTTAATCAAGCTCACTTTTTTATGTGTTTCTCCATATCTAGATGAACTTATGTGCCAATTGGTAGTGCTTCTAGATTCCATTTGATGTCTTTTCCGGGTCAAAACAAAATGTAGATTGTTTAGTTCCACTAGCAAAATCAGTGTTAAACTAATTAAAGTTGCCATGCATTCCCTTTTTTTTATCTTTCAACCTATTAACCTGCACATTAAACCAATTTGTTCCTTGAACTCATGGTAGTTCAATGGTCCATTGTGTAAGGTTCTAGACCCTCATGATGTCATCTGCTATT
Organism: Sequoia sempervirens; assembly: GCA_007258455.2. Classification (NCBI taxonomy): domain Eukaryota; kingdom Viridiplantae; phylum Streptophyta; class Pinopsida; order Cupressales; family Cupressaceae; genus Sequoia; species Sequoia sempervirens. Next base: position 148,816,261 of record VDFB02049217.1, read on the forward strand.
TTTTCAAAATGGATTTCAAATAGGGTTTGAAAGGGGTTTTGGTACATTCCACTGCAGAAAAAACTAAGTAGTCAACTTTGGCGATTAAAATCGAACACTCCAGGAAGCATCAAGAGAATCTACTTTGCAACATGATTCCAAATATATCAGACTACATGCCTATCAGTTTCCATGATCTCATGTGACAATTTGATTAGTTTTGTAGGGTAGTTTCCAAAGGTCTCGAGCCTGTTTTGGTCATTTTGTAAGTTGGTTGAAAAATCAAATTGTAATGATTAAATTCTCAATATTCTTGGTCCAAATGCATATTGAGGTCATTTCAGATCAATTTCAGGGTTTAGTTGTTTTCAACTAAATTTTTTTTAGTTAGGCGCACAAGGGACCCGACTTGCCTCATCAAGTTGCCATGGTGTTCTTGAGTTTGAAATTAATCATTTGTCATTTGAATCATTTTCATGATTTAAATAATGATATATAAGGAATAAGTGAGGGAATTTTTTAAAGCAATATGGGGTGTATTATCCACATCATATACTCAGAATGCATGAGCAGAGAATGGGGATGAGTTAATCCTTTTCTTTTTCACTTAAATCATTTTTTATATAATGATTTAAAATAAGCAAAAGTGATACTCGACACTCAATGAAGAATGAAAGGAAGCCTCACCCAGTCTCAAGGAAGAAAATGATATCTTTTCCCTATTTTTTATGGCGAGAGAAGATTAGGGATTTTTGTCAACTCATCGAACTATCATGATTGCAACAATAATAGTAGTAACATGCATAAAACACATATGTTGAAGGAAGCTCTCAAGGTTTTCAAGAAAACGCTAATGGGAAGATTTGATGTCATACCCGAGCCATTCCCAACACCCCCTTGTCATGCCAACATGGAAGTTATGGAACAAGTGTGGCATAGAATCTGTACATCCATCAAAGCATAAAGGCTAGAGGACTTTGTCAGATGGCATAGTTGCAATACCATGACATGCAAGAAAACAAATCTTCATGCTAGTATCAACAAAGGAGCTGTGAAATGAACCATTGACCCTCATCAAGGCATAAATGGATAGAGGTTTTTGTTAGATTTTTTGACAATTAGTATATTTTTCAGAGTGGAATTATCTTAGCAAAGAGTATTATGAAATCAAAATGGACAAAAAATCTTTTGACCCAGTTGAATGTAACATGCAATTGATAGTAAAGCAAATATTTTCACTTCTATGAAAATTATTTTGTGGTAAAGACAAAAGAATGACAAAGAGAATATCTACAAATTATTTTCTTCAAGTGAAGGATGCGTGCCCAAGAATATGGATATGAAGGGTATATTTTTCAGTTAGAGAAAAAAGGGGAAACATGCAGATCAAGGGAATTATTTTTCAGTTGCAAAGAGAGGAGAGAGGAAGGACAGATGGAAAAAGTAAATCAGGTTTGAATAAGACATGTGTCAAAAGTATATTTTATATGGAGCTCTCTCTTCTTCTATTTATTCTCCTCTTTTCTCTTTTGTATGGGGTCTCAAATTCTTTATTTTTCCAATCATGTAAATAGGATAGTGTTGAGTTTTAAGTTACATATTAGAGATGTTGATACAATAGGTTGGTTTTATGAATAGGTGAATCAATGTTATTGCCATGAGATTCTCTCCATTTTGAATACTTTTGGTTATATTAATTGAATACCTTAAGGAGGTTTTGATTCATCTTTACAGGTCTTCTATAAATGTATTGTTTGCTCACTGGTATCTTTCAAGGAAAGAGTTAAATCTCTCTATTCAAATAGTTATAATATCAAGTTTTGTATTCAAGTCCATAAAAATTTCAAAATATCAAGGGTATTTGAAATTTTTCTTCACAATATCTTATGTGATAGTAATGCTTATTCATGGATTTCTTCGAAAGGAAGAATTAAAAGTTTTGAGTAAATGTTTGTGGCTTTGGGCGCAGAAATTGGATTTGTAAGAAGAGTTTGAATGAAAATATTAGTAAATTTTTTAATGTAAGGCGTCAACATTTGGAAATGCAATGATTGAATTCCATTTGTTCATATTATTTCTACTATGGTATCATGTTTGACTCTGTAACTCAGTATCAGGCACTAGTCTATTGAAGGCTTGATGTTTTTCCAAAAACAAATCAAAATATCTAATTCCTATACCCTCTTGTTGTTAGGTGTAAGTTTTACATTACATTTGCTCTTAGGGATGAGTAGGTGATGTGGAATCAGAATTAAGCCAGTTCTAGATTCAAATCATTCGTATTCTGATTAAATATGTTGAGTGCATTCTTCTTAAATATAATACTCTATTGAAATGTATAGGAATCCAAGAGCATTACCAAGGTTTACTTGCCTAGGTCCTTTAGAGCCTAAAATGAACGGGAAGTTGCATATTTCCTGTTAAGTTAGTCAAGTCCAATGTCAAGATTGAGTATAAAGTTTGGCTATCTTCTAGATCCTAGCATTTTGTTGATTTGGGAACCAAAAAAATGGGGAATCCACTAAGGACTGGAAAGTCATAAATCCATTTGGAAAGAGTCATCAAAGTAAAGAATCTAAATGTTGGAAAGTTTTCATCTTGAAAGGTGTTTTGTAGCAACATGTGTGAAAAGATTTTAAGTGACTCTGTTGTTAAAGAAAAGACCCAAAATGTTAAAATGTCTTCAATAGCTCTGAGTTGTTCAAAGAGTATTCCCTTGTAAGGAGATGGTGACTTTTTCCTAGAAGAACCTGATAAAGAAAGAAGAAGAACTATAGGTGTGAAGAGATTCCAGTCAAAAGGAAGTTACCAGCTGGTGCAGTATTTTCCAAGTATTCTTCTTTTGGTTTTACCAAAGAAATATTCTATGAAAACCTTAAGTATTTAAGTTTTAAATGAATTCCCTATCAAGTGTTGTAGCACTAGTGAAAAGGGAAAATAGTTGTATTCAACTTCCATACTTCTTTGTTGTAAGTTTTAGTCATAAGCTTGTGTTGAGAGAAGTATGTTATGTGTAGTAGGCTCATTCAAGAAGGTCCTAAGTTTAATTATCAATCATTTTTGTCTTATTTATGCTTAAGGCCTTGTTGTGAAAAGGAAAAGGTCATGAAATATGTAACTCCAATTATTTTATAAAGTCAATTCAATATGTATCATCATAGTCTTGGCCCAGGCATAATGAATAATCAAAAACTTAAGCAATGTCCACCAAAAGAGGTGTTTATCCTTGAAAGGTACAGACCTATAACTTTTAATGATGTTCAAGGATACCCACATCCTTTTCCCATTGATATTAAAGAATAAATTGATGCAGAGGATATGGGACTTTAGGCAAAAGACAAAGTTTCAAGGTTTACTATGATATACTCTCAAACCTTCTTCTAGGCACCCTTATGGAGATAAGGCTTCAAGGTTCACTATTGACTTATATTCTTCCCTTATGGATCCAAACCCTAGCAATGATCTTAGGGAACTCAAAAAACTTTTCTTGAATGGCTACAAAGCCCCAAGCCTCTGTCTCAGACATAAACCCACTTATCCATCTTGACTAGGCTTCTAGCCCAACTAGGTCTCCAGCGACTGTTTTATGGAATTTTCTCTCAACTTTCCTAAATGAATCCCCAAAATAATGACTAATTTATATGTGTTTTCTAATGATATGCAACATATTCAAACCTTGATGGCTCTTTTTTTGGACCAATCCCTCCAAAACTTGTTGTTTCCACAAAATTAAGGCCTAATTAGCCCTTTTTCTCAAAGCAACCCTACTCAAATCTTATCCCCTAATTATGAGACTTTCTACAATGTATTAAATTATTTTCAAACTAAGTATTTTCAAGGTCTTAGACTCCCATGACACCCTTAAGACCCTTAAACACAACACCCTCAATTAATTCCTCTAAAACTAGGGCTTCTTGAATACTAGCCTTCCAATCACTTCCAGAACTAGTTCTTTCACTTTTCACCAATAAATCAACATGTTTTATCAACTTCAACTCAAAAACATACCCCTTATTTATGTAGAAATCCTACTGTTATACCTTAGGCACCATTTCCATGCACTTTGCCTTGTCAAATCATGGTGTAAACCTTGGATTTCTTCCTTCCTACACATTAACCTATTAATTCTATATAATACATGTTAGAAATGATCCATTTCACAGGTTATAGTAACATTCTTCCATGAAATGAATCAGTCATCCATGAAAACCCCCAAAAATGAGTGAAAAAGTATAATTTCCTTGAGAAAGTCAGTAGTATTATACAAGAAACCGATTGTTAACATTTATCAGGACATACAAAAGCCTAAATGCATGTATTTAAAAGTCCAAGTTCATCCAATTGAACATTTCAGCAATGGCAATCATAAATTCATCAAGAAAACCCAAGAAAATGAAAGAAATCTAATGTTTTATTGCTTTTTCCTGTAGCAGTCTGTACAATCCTTGCAACATCAACCAACCTTCCATACAAATGACTTATCAAGCTTTGTAGACCCATCTCCCAACTGTTCCAACCGATTTGGATCAGTTTGATTACATTATAGTTGTTAAAACTCCTAAAACCTAGTGTAATCAAGGGAAAATCCTAAATTTATTATTGAGTGGGGGTTAGCACAATAACAATCAAAATTCCTATGAAAATAACAAAGCACAATGGAAGTGATGTGAAGACAAAAGGGATAGTGTTACCCTATGTCTCCACCTTCCATGATTAATCTCTGTTATACCTCCTAGCTTGCAGATAAATAATAAAGCCCTCAGATTTATGTGAGCAACTATAACTATAGACTAAGCCCTATGCAAGTGTTGAAGGATTTGCAGAAAATAACAATAACCCTACAATGAGCTAAAATGACTATGACTGTTAATGACCATGACCCTAAATTGACAGCAAGTTGAAATAGACTAAGAGTGCAAGAAGCCAAAATGAGCTAAAGACTGAGAGAGAGATCCAAATGAGGTCAAAATTGCCCTTTTATAAAAATTGCAATTTTGAACGTGTGGCCAGGATGAAAAGATGACAGGAACCCTAAGATCAATGTTTAAGATTGAATGTTGATATGTGCATTAGGGTTAGGTCAAAATTAGGGCAACAGGTAAGAATGAAGGGTGGAGATTGAATTATGAAATAATTCAATCAACGGTCGAAATTGAATGAGAAGTCAAAAGTCAAGAATTAAATTGGAAGATAAGGCTGGCACGGACAAAGAGGTTGCTGGAGAAATTAAATAATAAGATTTATTTACTCCAGATAACTAGCAAGTAATTAAATAATAAAGATATTATTTAATTATGGAGGAATGTGATAAAAGAATTATTTTGAAATTAAATAATGATTTTAATTCAAAATTCAAGAGAATGGCTAAATTAAATAAATCAAATTTATTTAATTTTAATGGGAGAAAAAGCTAATGAATAATTAAATAATTAAATGAATTATTTAATTATAGTGGAAAATGGACAGAATTAAATAAATAAGAATTTATTTAATTTTTTAGAAGAAGGGGACTTAATTAGTGACGTAATTAAATAAATAAAATTTATTTAATTAATCAAGAAGACATAAATGTTAAAGGGAAATTAAGTAAATTATGAAATTTATTTAATCAAAGGAAGACTTTAGATAATTAGTGATGTATTAAATAAATAAATAATATTTATTTATTTAATAATCAAGGAGGAACAAATGACATGAATTAATTAAATAATTATGAATTATTTAATCAATAGTCAATGTGGACCGAGCATATAATTAAATAACTTAATTATGCTAGGACGAAAGTGGTAAAAATGAAGCTTGCAGGCCTAGGTCATTTTTAGGTGTCTACATTTTGCCCCTCTTTGTCATAATGTCGCTTGTCGCATTGTGACAAAGAAAATAAGTCAAGAATATGCCCCAGGCAAAATAAGATGAGGAAGAATGACAAGGAGGGTTATGATGCCCCCTCGAGAGGACAGACAGGTTCCAAGAACATGGGTGTGCTCTCGAAATGGATGAGAAGACTAGAATATGAAGAGACAAAGAAATGTTAGTGAAAAGATATGGATGATGAGATGGATGCAATGCCTATATGAGACGAGTGAGAGAAGATGACAAGACTAAAGAAGATGCATGTTAGTTCCTAGACCAAATCCTTCAAAACATTGCCATAGGACTAATATTTATTGCTCTTAATCATCATTGGGCGGTAAAAATGACACAAATGGACAACAAACACCATGGTATGACATAGACCAAGGTGTGCAAGGTTATCCACTTGAAAAATAGACAGTCACAGACAAGGAATGTCCTAACTCATACTAAGAGTCATGTTGCCCCAGTCTTTTTGTCAAGACAATCCACAGACAGCAGTCAAAGAAAATAAAATAGGCCAGGAGACGTCATCGCACCTCTAAATCCTTCATGGGACATCCTCGAGGTAGCTAGTAACATGACCAAAAAGACAAGATAGTAAAAAATATAAGACAAAATAGCCAAGATAGCCAAAAGATAAGATAAGAAAGACCAGAAAAATTAACAACCATGTAATTTTGTTTGCCAATGTTTGTTTGCCAAAGATTGAATTCTTGTTTGATTTGACAGTTTTGACAGTTTAAGAGTTTTGCCAATTTGACGGTGTTGACGGTTTGACGGGGCCTATTGTCAGGAAGGACACATCCTGAAAAAGGAAAAGGACATTTTGATGAGGTCTAACTCCAAGAAGGACACATCTTGAAGAGGACCAAAGAGTGATGAGATTGACATTGTTTTGACTAATGTGTTTTGGCAAGTTGACTGATGTTGACTGTATGATTGATTGGATTGTGTTGTCTAATTTTGACCAATTTTGACATTGACGTTTCAAATGACTGTCTTGTGTTTGATTTTGACTGTCTAACTTATTTGACCGATGTGACGATTGTGACAAATGCCATGATTTTATTTGGACCAACCTAAAAGGACTGACCTAATGTCTCGGGGACTCATCGACTGATGGCCTTGCCTACGTAGCAAATGCGCAGAGACAACGTAGTTCGACAATGACATGGACTGACTGACATGACTGACTTTGACTCCATTTTTAGGATTTTGACATTGATTTGAATGTTTTTGTGTTTTTCTCTCAACCTTTTATGATTTTTTTTTTTTCAAGACATTCTATGATGTTTTTGTCTTTTTTTTTTAGGACATTTTATGATGTTTTTTGTCTTTTTGTCATTTTATGATTTTTTTTGGATTTTGACATTTTTGAGGTGTCAATGGATGAAAATTTGGGTAGCCTTTGTGCTAAATACCAATGACAAGGGGAAAACCAAGTCTAGGTGCAAGGAGATCTATTGCTATCATGTTTCTCCTGAAAGAGAAAGACAACATATGGATATCTTAGCTCCCAAGGTCTTTATAGTTGGTTCTCAACTATGCTAATATTTCTCAATTGGTCAATATGATAGTAATATTCAAGGGGACTACTGGTGTTGAGCTTCTAGATTGTTCTAAGATCAAGCATGAAATAAAACCTACTCTAACTGGGGGTTTTAGAGAAACATAAAAGGATAGGTTAGAGATTTGGAACAAAAAAGAATGAAAATTCTTCTAACTTAACTAGACTTGCTACCTTTCAAGGAATTTATTAACTAAAACTGCATAACAAAGTAAACTTTTGATTGACACACAACCTCTTTCATTCACAATGATAATTCAAATAACAGATTTTAAGTTACCATTTAAACAAGACATAAAATAAGACTTCAATCATTGAAAGATTCTCAAATCAAATGATTAACTTAAAACAAATATCATTTAGGAACACAATATGAAATAGATTAAACTTTGATTGCTTCTATTGTTAGTGAAACAGATAAGCAATATTTACAAGGTCAGCACAATCACCAATGTATAGAGAATCTGCAATTCGAGATTGTTTCCAACTACACTAAGAGAACTTGGAAAATACATTACAACCAATACTGAATTTTACTACTAGACAAGAAGGAAAAAGAAGCTCTCATTACTAAGAATCAAGATGCAACTCTATCTCCTTCTGTTAACTAACTAACTCCTAGATTTTCTTCTGACTATCTCTTCTAATCCTATATCTTCTAACCTTCGAAGTTCTAACCCTTTCAAAGAGGCCAAAATGCCATATATATAGAATCTACAAAAAGGAATGCATTGGCTACTATTTTAGGGTTTTTACAAAATGTCTGCTTCAGAAAAGTCGGTCCTCAAAACTTTCTGAGAAGAGTCAATACCGCATTCAATATGAAGCCCTTCTATCCATGTTGTTGAAGGATTTATGTCCTTAGGAGAAGCCTTTTAGATCTTTTGGTAGCTGCAACATTAACTTTGGCATTTCGTGTCCATCCTTGAACTCCATCAGGGCCACCTTGAATGCTCTAAAAGCATTTTTCCATTAATATTGATCAATCTCCACCAGTGGTCACTATAGCTGTCCTTGTGAGTCATAGATCCTTCCTTCCTTCGGCTTCCTTCATGTTCCAAAATTCTGTTGCAGGTTGACAGTCTTCTAGAACATCATCGGGCCTCCCTTAAGATTTGAACATTTCATGTGAGTTGATCCATAGCCTCCCTGATCTTAGAATGAATCCATCTCACTTGCATTTTGTTGGTCTTCTTACACAGAGATGGTCAATTGGTCAAACTGTTATAGGTCCGCCCCCTGAGCTTACTCTAATTGGTTAAACACATGCCATGCTAGATTCTTGGGTAGTCAAAAGTGGTTCGAATGGCATCTCATGTCGGTGAGACACTAATTGTGTCTCCCCGATGTGATTTTTCCTCTTTTATCAACCGTCAGCATAGCAAAAGACAGTCAGAAAGACCCTTCGGTGAGCTGGAAAAGTCATATCAAGCTCTCAAATACCATCAACAAGACACCGGCTAGTTGGTGGGACATCTCAGAGAACCTCTGAATCCTCTGGAAAGCTCATTTTTCACATCAGGGAGACTATCACTTGTCATTGTGACTTCCTGGTGAAGCCTCTTCTTTTGTTTGGAGTCTCCCCGACTTCCTCTTGTTATCTTCAAGCCTTGGCCCTTTTTTTTGGCATGACCCCTCGATGTTGGCCAAACCTTATGGCAAAGGAAAAATAATTTTCCAAGCTCAATGTCCTTCAGTGGGACCTCCCTTCATGTCGGCATGACTTTTTGTAGTCAAGGAGACCTCTTGGTGACGCTGTCATCCTTCACCATGATGATTCCCCTGTCGGCAAGACTAAGGATCATCAGTGACACCTTTCACCGAACTCGTTTCCTTTCCCTGAGACATCTCCATCAGCAAGACCTTCTGCCAAAACCACTCCACTTCGCTGATACCGCTTTACTTTTGTAAGGGTTCACCATGTCGGTGAAACATCTTTCCGAAGCCACCCTTCTCTCAGCAAGCTTCCTCTATGTCACTAAGACTTCCTTTGGCTAGTGAGACTTTACACCGACCGAGGCTTCCTTTTGCTAAGTGCTAACTTTCTCTGGGCTCCTCCTACCTTTTCGGAAAGACATACGATAATCCACTAGACCTCCTACTAAAGGAAAAATTATCGCCAAGACATGACTTGTCAAGAAGACCTCCCAGCAAGGGAATTATCCTTTCACAGTCCTATTTCATTTCAGAGAGAAAAAATCCCTTCGCCGAGACCTTTTGCCGAAGACATCCTATTTTTCTTAGAGTTCATTTGAGTTCGAGTAGAGCTTGTTTGATCAACAAGACTTCCTGCCAAGACCACTCCCTTGTGACCGAGACTTTACCCCTTTTGGCAAGATGTTATGCCAAACTTAGAATCTTTTGGCGAGGGCTCCTTCGGTCGGTGAGACACAAAGAATTCGATGATACTTCTCCCCGAAGTCAAATCTGCATGTCGATATGTGGTCTCTTTGTTTCCGTTCGGTGAGACATAAGGACCTCGTCGAGACCTTTCTCCAAAGGAGACTTTCATGCTGATGGAAAACTCCTAGTCGCTAGGATGATGATCGATGTCTTTCCGATAGATTACTGCATGTGAATTACAATCGCCGTAACATCTCTGGGGTCTTGCCGATAGGTAACACAGGTGCATATTTAACAGAATGCACTGGTAGTCAGAAAGACATCTACAAGGTCTTGCCAACTTTCTTCTTAGAGGAAAATTATGACCATCTAGATTAAGGAATGCATTCCAACTGAACTCCCTTGGAAAATATCGTCACGTGTGTGATTTAATCCTGCAAAACAGAGTCCCCATTAGTCATCAGAAGCACATAAGACATACTATCATAAGATACACTTTTTCTGGTGATTATTTCATTGAATACTTAGCAAGAAGGAAACCAGTTCAAGCTGAGACAAAACCTAAATTAGATCAAACAGAACAAAAGATCAAAATTAGGAGGAAAACAAATGAATCCCAAAGAGTAAAGCCAATAACAAAGACAAAGAAAACAAAAGAAGAGGGGGACCCATTTTGTTCGAAAATAATACTGGGGGTGGTTATGCAAGGCATAACAAATGGTGACTCGACTGGGAAAATGGTTTAATCATTTTCAAGAAGTTGAAGGATTCAGCTACCCAGAACTCTTGGTTCATGAATATCACAACTCTAGTTTGGTTAGTTATAACAAGCAAGGTTGAGTTTGAATCTCAAATGTAAATCAATCAATGGTCGGCTCTGAATCCATGTGTGTGCTTGATAGTGCATCATCTTTTGTAAAGTTTTCTTCACCTTTCAAGCAACAATGTGCAAGATTTGAGCTACATGAGTTTATTTCCTTTTGTGCAATGATATCCCGGGCATTGCTCCGTTGCCAGTCAGGCGTCCATAGCCCTGACGAAGATACCTCTAGTTTTCTCACAACATTTCTCTACTGCCATTTAGGCATCCATAGCCACAATAGACATACTATAATCACCCATTCATATTGAATCCTTTTTCTCTTTATATATTTTTTTCTTTTCTCTCTCTTTTTTTTTTTTTTTCTTATAGAGTGTCAGAGATTTCATTTAGTTCTTTTTCAATATTTTAAATGTTTAACATCTAATCTGGGTTGACAACTACCATGGACCTCATAACAGTACTTGGGAGATTGGATTTTTCACTCAAATCTTACAACACTATTACCCTAGGACAAGTATATCGATATAAAGGAAATGATCTTAATGATTTGTGGCAGATTTAGAGGAGCTGACAAAAGCTATTTACTTGGCACCTTATTTTCAAGACCTTCCACAACCTTTATTGATAATGGACATGAAAAAAAGAGTTGAGGACAAAATCATACAATTAGAAAGCCTGAAAATACCTAAACCATTTTTCTCCTTGTGACCATAGTATACTTTAGATAACAACCCATAGTTTTAGATGGAAAGGACAGATCAACCCCGAAGAATAAAACAAAACACAAACCATAGAACAAGGGAAAGAGAAAGACAAAAAGGAAAGATAGAAAAATAGTTTGCAAGCTATTTACAAACAAAGAGCGAATTACTTACACAAAGCGCAACATATTATTTACAAGCAGAAACTATTTACACAGATACAAATTATTTACAAACAAGAGATAGAATAAACAAATTATTTACATAAAGAACAAGTGTAGAATTAGCGTGCTTTATGAATCAAAGTAATGCTTAAGAAACTTCCCATTGATAGGCAAGGGAAAAGGTCCTCCAGTTAAGCTACTCAGTCTGAAAGCATTTTCTCCTAGGATCTCAGCAATCTGATAAGAACTTAGCCAAAGTTTGTCAAACTTTTGGTGACTGCCTTTCTTTTCACTAGCCTTATCCCATAACAATACAAGGTCATATATCCTAAAAGCTTTGATTTTGGCTCTTTTGTCAAACCAACATTTGACAACAGCCTCATGCTTAAATAATTGTTGCAAGGCAGCATCTCTCTCTTCCTCTAATTTCAACAAAGTAGCTAGTCTGACTTCTATCCTATTGTCACTAGAGTAGAATTTCTGCATGAACTCAAGGATAGGTATCTATAGATGAATAGGGAATACAGACTCTTGGCCATATACTAGCTCGAATGGTGAGGTGTTTAAAGCAGCCTTAATCCTAGTCCTATTTGCCCATAGTGCAAATCTCAGCTGGGTATGCCAATCCCTAGGGTTATTTTCTAGTAGCTTCTTAATTACCCCTAAGAGATTCTTATTGGTTGACTCTACTACTCCATTGCCTTGTGGGTAATAATTCGAAGAATATTTCAAAATAATTTTGTGATTATATTCCCAAGAAATGAATTCAGCAGAAGAAAAGGAAGAGTCATTGTTACATACCAGAGCAAAGGGTACCCCAAACCTTGTAGTGATGCACTCGGTGAGAAACTTGATCACTACCTCTGTGGTGTTATTCTTGTAGGGTATAGCCTTTGTCCATCTTGTGTAGTAGTTAGTGGTAGTCAAGATGAATTTGTGTCCTGTAGAAGATTTTGGGTTAATTACCCCAATGAAATCTAGTTCCCAATGGCCTTACCTCATAGACAGGCTGCAAAGGCATGGTTGAATGGTGTTCCCTTGATGCAGAAATCTAACAGATGTGACATGTACTCGCATGCTGATGGGAATCTTTGAATACATAGGGCCAGTAATAACCAGATCAAAGGATCTGGTGTGCCAAAGAATCTACAGACCCATGACCTGTGCCATGTTTTCCATGAAACTCAGAGATCACATGTTTAGCCTCTTGATGATCAAGGCATCTTAGGTATATTCCTTCAAAATTCTTCCTGTATAGCAACCCTGCTTTGAGCATGTAATGAGAACTCTTGAGTCTCAGGGCTCTCCTTTGAGTTGCATTCATTCCCTTTGGACACCGATTATGGAGCATAAAGCAAATGGTATCAACATACCAAGGGTCGTTAGAGAAAGACTAGGTCATGTATTGCTGACAGATGATGTTGTCACCAATGTTCACCATGGAGTGAGACAAGCCTGTACCTTTGACTAGTTTCATAGGGTGTATCTCTAGATCGAATTCTTGCAAGATGGCCATCCATTTCTCTCTTCTTTCTCCTAGCTCGCTCTGCATAAGTAAAGACTTCACAACAGCGTCATGAACTATAGCGACGACTTGACTTCAAAGAATGTAATGTCAGAATTTCTTGACAGCTCAAACCAACACAAAAGCTTGCTTCTCTAGAGGTGGGTATTTGATTTCTACATTTTTTTTTTAAATGGAGAGCTCATGAATGCAATCAGTCTCTCCTCTACCTCTTCGCTTCGTTGAGTTAAGATAGCCACACATGAATGCTTAGAGGCAAAATAATAGATGTAAAAATGGTCTTAGGTAGTCAGTACTAGTGAAAATAGGCACTTCTGAGATGGATCACTTGATTTGTGAAAACGCATCCTTAGCCTCCTCAGTCCACTCTATTTTGGCATCCCTTTTCATCATTTGGTTCAGTGGTTTCACGATTTTGACAAAGCCTGTGATAAACCTCCTCACAAAGTTGATTTTCCCAAAGAAAGACCTCATTTCTTTCTTGCTTCTTGGCCTAGTGATCTTCAAGATGGACTTGACTCAATTTGGGTCGATTGAAATCCCTCTTTCAGAAATTATGTGTCCCAGGAGCTTGCCCTCTAAAACTTCAAACACACACTTTCTAGGATTCAAGAAGATGCCATATTGGATGCATCGTTCTAGAACCTTGGCCAAGTCTATAGCATGGTTCAATCGATCTTTGGAAAATACCATCAAGTCATCCATGTAGATGATAATGCACTTACCAATCAGATCCTTGAACACTATGTCCATTGCATGTTGAAAAGTTTCTCTGACATTTATCAGACCGAATGGCATTCTTCTGTATGCAAACATTCCCCACTTTGTAGTGAAGGTCGTCTTCATCCTATCTTCACAGTTGACCATTACCTGATTATATCCAAAGTAACCATCCAGGAATGATATCATTTGATATTCACTGACAGTCTGCAGGACTTCATCCAGAGAAGGGAGTGGGTAATTATCCTTTTTTGAAGCCCTATCAAATTTCTAAAGTTGACACACAGCCTGATCTCCCCATTTTTCTTACAAATTGGGACTAGGTTAGCCACCTAGATTGAATGGCATACAAGGAATATTATCCTTGTAGAAAGCAATTTTTGAGCTTCCTTAAGGATCAGTGGCTCAATCAAAGCGTTGACAGGGCATTTTTTTTGTCAAAATGGCTTAGCTTCAGGCTTCAGAGGAATAGTATGAGTCACTATAGTAGCATCAAATGTCTTTAGGTCTTCATATCCCTAAGAAATTTTAGAAATATCTTTCTTAAGTGCCTTCAATATGTCTTTCTTGATTACTTTAGGGTAGGCCTTCCCTCTATAAACATTCCTTTTAGGGCCATAATCAGCCAGTTTAACTATTTCATATTCGCCTCCCTTTTCTTCAGTTGATATCTTCTCTCGAGCCCTTGGGTCTAAATCAAAAATTCTTTCTAAAGCAACCATTCCCTTGGGAATGTTATTATTCTTTAAGTTAAGGACCCCTTATATATCACATTCCTCAGGGCTCCAATCCCCTTGATCTCTATTGGATTCATAAATAATTTTCCCTTCAAAAACATCTGAGCTTGCTAAGAAAGCAAGAATATGCCGGTCATCATCAAAGACTTGAAAGTTCATGATATTATCAGGAACTACAGGGGTGGAAATTAATTCCATGGAGAATTTCTTGAGCTTGGAACCTTGCATAGGTTCTAGGGTGCTTGCAGCAACATCCAATGAATCAACTACCTGATTTTCTTCTCTAGGGATTAAGCTAATCCCAAAGGCATCAAAGTCCTCGATCAGGTTCCATACTCTATTTCTATATGCTGCCAGCCTTTTATTGTGACATGTATACTGGTTGCGCACTTTCTTGATAATAATTTATAAATCTCCCTTGACCATCAAGGCTGTGAATTTGTTCTTATGTGTAAACATCAGTCCCCATGCCAGAGCTTCATATTCTACAATGTTGTTAGTACATCCAAATTGCAACCTATAAGAGGCAAAGAAAGCTTTCCCTTTTAGGCTGGTTAATACAATTCCAACACCATTACCTATTTTGGACTTGGATCCATCAAACTTAAGGGTCCACAGCTGATCATGAGCTGGAGTTGGTCCTTTTGGGGTCATGGCAGGCACCTAGGTAAAATCAGCCAGAGGTGAGGATACTTAATCTTTGGCATTAGATGTTGGTAAGAGGTGTTCAATGGTTTCTTCAGGTGTAATTTCTGATTTTGGCTCAGTTGTATCATCTGACCTGTGGCTATCTTTCTGACAGTCACTTGTTTCTTTGGTTAACCCCTTAGGTTTTGATATATCTATGAGCGTAGGGGTGTCAAACAAACCTTAGGGTTGCTCCTCATCAACATGCTAATCTGGAAATATATCCTAGGTAGACTCAATTTGAGAAAGAACTTCCTTTGAGGGTCCCCTATCCCTGGTTAACATTGTTGCTTCCTTGATTTCAAATGAGAAGTGATTTGAAATAGCCTCAAGGTGATTTGAGTTAGCTTCCTCAGCTTGGGAAACATGATTTAAAATGTCAATGCAAGGTTGACAAATCAATTCAAAATGACTTTGGTAGTGTACCCTGCACCAATTAGGGAGTAGGAGACTTTGTAGATCTACACCTCCCAAGACCAGCTGATCTTATAGCTAATGCCTACTGATTTTCATCAATCATAATATCAGGGGGCTTTTGTATGGGTAGTTCTTTAGGATCAAGAACATAAAAGGTTAAAGCTTCTCCTCTTTTAAATACACCTATCCTAGTTTCGAAATAGGCTACCTCATTGGGGAGATCAAATTCTGTGATGATATGTTTGAGGCGGGGCTCACTTTCAATCCTAATCTGAGTAGGAATTCCCCTCCATGGTAGCCACATATGTGAAAAGTCAAGGGAAAGATATCCCCCTAGACTCTTCTTCAAATCTCTACTTAGTAGCATACCATAGGTCTCTAGGATGTCTGCCACTTGGACATCTATATTGGTTTGAATCCCAGGGTCTGATCCTACTTGGACATGTACGTTTTTCAACTCTCCAACTATGTTAACTTTTGTTTTGTCAAGTTGGATGACCTTATTAGTTTGGATAGGGTCCAATCCCAATTTTGTACATATAGAATATGGCATGACATTGCCTGAAGCTTCTAAATCCAACAAACAATTATGTAGATTATTCCCACAAATTCTTAAACTCAAGAGAAATGGTGGGGTACCTACCTTATTTATGTACAAGGCTACATTCATATCTGCAGCAGGTGCAACCTTGCTTTTTCCTTTTGATTTATCAGCTAGTTCTAAAGCTTTCAGCAATATCTCCCTTTGAGCAGGGCACCACTTTAAGATGTCAAAGAATGAAAAAGATTTTTTTTGTCTCTGCATCTCAGAAACAAAATAAAATTTTATATTATAACTTGAATTACTTTTGAAAATGGCAAATGAATTACCCTTATTATGGAAGTCAGGCGGGCCTTTTGGTGGAGGAGGATTATTATTAACACCTTGATTCACAGGCATCATGTGATTAGGGGGTGCTGATGTAGTGAATGGACCTTTATTCTGATTTCGCAAGAAGTGTCCTTCTTTGGCCTAAAAGGCTTGGGCATCATATGTGTCTTCCTCTGGTTCATTCTCACTTTGCGTTGGGAATGAGGGCTCTTCTTCAAAGAGGTCATAAGCCATTATAGTATCCACTGAGTCACCTCCTTTCTTTGAATTCCCCTAGAATGTGTGGGCATCTTTGTGTGCCATCTTGACAACTTTCTCCATCTGAGGGAAGTTCACCTTAGAATGGGTTGCAATATCATGCAGCCTGCACCAACTGGTCATGAAGTTGAGATCAGCCACGTTTGCAGTATGTGTTCTCTCCTCATTTTCTTGATAGTTATGAGAAACTCCACCATTATTGGGCCCCATATTCCATTGTCTATTTTTATTTGGCCTTTGGTTATATCCTCTATTCTGATTCTGATAACCCTGGTTAGAGGAATTTTTGCCTTGATAACCCCTTTGGTTGTAATTGTTGTTATGCTTATAAGTACCCTAATTGTTGTTTTGATTAGGGTAGTTACCTTAGTTTTGGGAGGGGTTCAATCGAAGCTGAGCCATGTTATTGGTAACTTGAGACAAAGTTTTCTTCAAGGTCTCCACGTCATTAGTAAGTTGGACTATATTTTCACTTTCAACAACCTTAGCAATAAGTGGCTGATCAACATGACTTGGGGTTCCAACTTGGTTATGAAGACCATGGGGACCTTGCGGGACTTGTGGTTGTTGAAAAGGGTCAGGAGTCCTATTAGAAAAGAATGAAATGGGAGGCTGAGTTTGCAATTTAGATATAGCCCCATAGTGGGAAGGAGACATTCCTAGGATAGTATTGAACAAGGGAGTTGGACTAGGCATTTGATAACCTATTGAATGGAAACCTCCTCCCAGGCCTCCTTGTTGAGAATTGATTTGTTGCTGCAGCTTGATAGCTAGATGATAGACTTTAAATAAAGAATCAATATCAGCTGGTTGATAGGTCCTTTGCAAGAACAAGCCAAGCAAGGGGTCTATAACTCTAAAATAAGCTCAAATGGCACTATTCTCAGTAACCAGGTAGGGATCTTGCAATCTCCTATACATTCATTGGAACCTGGTATTGAACATGGGCAAGGATTCACATGGATCCTTCCTGATGGTAGCAAATTGGTGGTATAAAAGAGCTAGATCCACATAGATTCTAAACTAATTAATGAAAGCATTTTCTAGGTCTGTCCAACTCAGGATAGAATGCCAAGGAAGATTAAGGTACCAATTGTATGCCATGTCCCCTAAGGAGCAAGGGAACAACCTACAAAATACATCATGGTGAGCTATTTGAGCTCTAGTACAAGCATCCTTAAAAGCTTGTATGTGCTCTTTAGCACTTCTTGATTCACCATGAATGTACTTAGGACATAATTTCTTAGGGTTCTTAGGCATATCGTGAAAACCTCTAGGAATAGTCCCCAATGGAGAGGGATTATTCTGAAAGAATGCCATTGGTGGGGGTGGTGGTGGTTGAGCAAGCTATTGTATGGGTTGAACCAGCTGTGATGACAATTGAGATGGATGTGGTGGTGGATTAATAGGTATCCACTAGGGTATTGGTGAAAAGTCTGGTGGAGTGAGCGGAGCTGATAAGGGTGGTATGATGGTTGCCCCAGTTTTGTGAATCTTGTGTCTTGTTGGGGTCTTGATTTCTATCAAAGGTGATGGATTTTCAGCTAATTGAAGAACTCTGTGGGGCTTCTCAGATGAGAAAAATAGAGTATTATCCAATTTTCTCTTGTACGCCCTCCTTCTAGTGCTAGTTTTTGTTGATGGTCCAAGTGGCACAACAACATGCAAATAGAATATTGCTATCTTGTTTCTCCTGAAAGAGAAATACAACACATGGATATCTTAGCTCCCAAGGCCTTTCTAGTTGGTTCTCAACTATGCTAATGTTGTTCAATTGGTCAATATGACAGTAATATTTAAGGGGCTTGCTGGTGTTGAGCTTCTGGATTGTTCTAAGATCAACCATGAAATAAAACCTACTCTAACTGGGGTTTTTAACGAAACATAAAAAGATAGGTCAGAGCTTTGGAACAAAAAAGAATGACAATTCTTCTAACTTAACCAGACTTGCTACCTTTCAAGGATTTTGTTAACAAAAACTGCATAATAAAGTAAACTTGTGATTGACACATAGCCTCATTCATTCACAGTACTAAT
The DNA here is from genome assembly GCA_007258455.2 of Sequoia sempervirens. Taxonomy (NCBI): domain Eukaryota; kingdom Viridiplantae; phylum Streptophyta; class Pinopsida; order Cupressales; family Cupressaceae; genus Sequoia; species Sequoia sempervirens. The sequence goes on from VDFB02049217.1 coordinate 148,834,946, forward strand.
TCAAATAATAGATTTTAAGTTACCATTTAAAAAAAACATAAAATAAGACTTCAATCCTTGAAAGATTCTCAAATCAAATGATTAACTTAAAACAAATATCATTCAAGAACATAATATGAAATAGATTAAACTCTGATTGCTTCTACTGTTAGTGAAACATATAAGCAATATTTACAAGGCCGGCAAAATCATGAGTATACAAAGAATCTACAATTCTAGATTGTTTCCAACTACACTAAGAGAACTTGGAAAATACATTACAACCAATACTGAATTTTACTACTAGACAAGAAGACAAAAGAAGCTCTCATTATTAAGAATCAAGATGCAACTCTATCTCCTTCTGTTAACTGACTAACTCCTAGATTTTCTTTTGACTATCTCTTCTAATCCTATATCTTCTAACCTTCGAAGTTCTAACCCTTTCAAAGAGGCCAAAATGCCATATATATAGAATCTACAAAAAGGAATGCACTAGCTACTATTTAAAGGTTTTTACAAAATATCTACTTCAGAAAAGTCAGTCCTCAGATCTTTCTGACAAGAGTCAATATTGCATTCAATATGAAGCCCTATTGTCCATGCTGATGAAGGATTTTTGTCCTCAGGAGAAGCCTTTTAGATCTTTTGATAGTTGCAGCATTAACTTTGGCCTTTCATGTCCATCCTTGAACTCCATTAGGGCCACCTTGAATGCTCTAAAAGCATTTTTCCATTAATATTGATCAAGCTTCATCGATGGTCACTATAGCTATCCCTGTGAGTCACAGATCCTTCCTTCCTTTCGCTTCCTTCATGTTCCAAACTTCTGTTGCAGGTTGACCGTCTTCTAGAACATCATCGGGCCTCCCTGTAGATTTGAACATTTCATCTGAGCTGATCCATAGCCTCCCTGATCTTAGAATGAATCCATTCTATTGGTCTTCTTACACATGGATGGTCAATCGGTCAAACTATTACTAGTTCACCCCCTGAGCTTACTCTGATTGGTTAGACACATGCCACACTAGATTCCCGAGCGGTGAAAAGTGGTTTGAATGGCATCACATGTCAGTGAGACACTAATCATGTCTCCTCGATGTGATTTTTCCTCTTTATCAACTATTGACATAGCATAAGATAGTCAGAAAGACCCTTCGGTGAGCTGCAAAAGTCATATCGAGCTCTCAAAGATGATCAGCAAGACATCGGCTAGTCGGTGGGACATCTCAGAGAACCCCTGAAGCCTTTGGCAAGCTCATTTTTCACGTCAGGGAGACTATTGCTTGTCACTATGACTTCCTGGTGAAGCCTCTTCTTTCATTTGGATTCTCCCCGACTTCCTCTTGTTCTCCTCAAGCCCCAGCCCTTTTGTTTCGGCATGACCCCTCGATGTCGGCCAAACCTTATGGCGAAGGAAAAATCATTTGTTGAGCTCAATGTCCTTCAATGGGACCTCCCTTCATGTCAGCATGACTTTCTGTAGTCGGGGAGACCTGTCGATGACATTGCCATCCTTCATTGTGACCAGTCCCTTGTTGGCAAGACTAGGGATCATCATTAAGACCTTTCACTAAACTCGTTTCCTTTCGCTGAGACATCTGCATTGGTGAGACCTTTTTCTGAAGCCACTCCACTTTGATGATACCGCTTTACTTCGGCAACGGTTCACCTCGTCGGTGAAACATCTTGCTGAAGCCACCTTTCTCTTGGCAAGCTTCCTCCATGTCGTTGAGACTTCCTTCTGTCGGTGAGACTTTACACTGACCGAGGCTTCCTTTCTCTGTATGCTAACTTTCTCTAGGCTCCTCCTACCTTTTCGGTGAGACATACGATATTCGACCAAACCTCCCGCCGAAGGAAAAATTATCATCGAGACATGACTTGTTGGGAAGACCTCCCAGCTATGGCATTATCCTTTGGCGGTCCTATTTCATTTCAGAGAGACAAAATCCCTTCACCAAGACCTTTTGCCGAAGGCATCCTATTTTGCTTAGAGTTCATTTGAGTTCGGGGAGAGCTTGTTTGATCGGCAAGACTTCCTACCGACACAACTCCCATGTTGCTGAGACTTTACCCCTTTCGGAAAGATGTTATACCGAACTTAGAATGTTTTGGTGAGGGCTCCTTCAGTCGGTGAGACACAAAGAATTCCCCGAGACATCTTCCCGAAGTCAAATCTACATGCCGATATGTGTTCTCTTTGTCGCCGGTCAGTGAGACATATGGATCTCGCTGAGATCTTTCTCTGAAGGAGACTTTCATGCCGATGGGAAACTCCTAGTCACTAGGACGATGATCAATGTCTTGCAGATAGATTCCTACATGTGAATTCCACTCACTGTAACATCTCTTGGGTCTTGCTGATAGGCAACGTAGGCGCATATTTAACAGAATGCACTAGTATTCGACAAGACCTCTACAAGGTCTTTCTAACTTTCTTCTTAGAGGAAAATTATGACCATATGGATTGAGGAATGCATTCCAACTGAGCACACTTGGAAAATATCATCACGTGTGTGATTTAATCTTGCAAAATAGAGTCCCCATTAGTCATCAGAAGCACATAAGACATACTATCATTAGATACACTTTTGCTGGTGATTATTTCATTGAATACTTAGCCAGAAGGGAACCAACTCAAGCTGAGATAGAACAAAAATCAGATCAAACAGAACAAAAGATCAAAATTAGGAGGAAAACAAAATAATCCCAAAGAGAAAAGCCAATAACAAAGGCAAAGAAACCAAAAGAAGAGGGGGACCCATTTTGTTCCAGAATAATAATGAGGGTGGTTATGCAAGGCATAACACTAACCCATCTTATGTAGAAGCTTTTCATGAAATTCAGGACCCCATGGAGAGAGTTGAACAATTGCTTCTACATGAAGAAGAGCTAATAATGGATTTACCCCTATTGGCATTTGAGAGAAGAAGAAATGTTGGATCTTGGAGGAAAGTATAAAATGTAACACCACTATTCTATTTCTTACCATAGCCTACCCCAGAGGTTAGCTTCTCAATTTATTCCCCAATCACGATTGAAGATGATGTTGAAGAGGGAGAAGAGCTCACACAAATCAATGATCTTATCATTCCCCCATATGAAATGCCACTGGAAAGGAGTTTAATTAAGGAGTTTAATTAACTTTGAAGCTTCTGATGATTTATCTGATGATGTGAGACATCGAGCCCATCAAGAGTTCATTGCAGATGATGCCTTTGTCTAGACTCCTGAATTTAAAGCTTTCATATATTAATATAAAGGAAAGGTGGTAAGGGAGAGGTTGAAGGACATTGACCCTGAGAAGGAAGCATATTCTTTAAAAGATCTTCAACATGAAATTGATATAGAGATGAAACATATGACTGCTGATAGAGGAAGAGCATTGTTGAAAGAGGTTGGGGTTAACATCCTTCCAGGATGGGATATCAACTCACCCATAGTATTTGATAGTTTCCTAAAAATAAAAAATAAAACCTTGCACTTAATAGGTGAAGCTAGTGACAAGATCTACACTGGATCATGAATTAATCCTGATAATACTACTTTGCATATATGGGCACTCTATCCACCAGGGAAAATTATTTCCTTAGTTTATCATGATCAAATTTTTGGACATTTTTTGGTGCAATGAGTAAGATAAATAGATCCGATGGAAACTGTTGATCTGAATGTGAATGTGGAAAAATTCACAAAGGCCCATATCAAGAAATTGGTAAGTGATAACAAGGGGTTGATAGAAGAAAATGAAATGTTGAAGCAAGAGTTGATTAGCTACATGGATAGACTACCTTCTTCTTCTTTAGGGCTCTATTCTCCATTGGTTGAACATGAAAGGAAAGGGCTTGAGGCAATGTCAGAAACTACATATTGGAAACAAAGGCATGAGAAAGTGTAGAAGGAATAGGAAGAATTAAAGGGAAATCTCAAAACTAGTACCTTTTAAATGGCATCAAAAATTGTCTACATGAGATTCATCGGCATATGCAAACATGTTGAACAAGTTTGGCATATTCATGATAAGACATATGCAACACTATTGGAAAATACCAGATTGAGTGATAGGATGAAGGAGGTAGTGTGTGAGTAAAATATATGAACTAAATAATAAAATCACACAAGCAATGAGACAATATATTAAGAGATTCAAATACAATAATCTAATTAAAGCAAGAAATCTCTCCAAAGCCATCCCATTGTTCTCTATCTTCAAGGATTCATTAAATCATAATGGCTTTCAGATTTGTGTATGCACTATGACTGTTAGAATGAAACGTAAAGAACGAGATGTTGGAAATGCAATAAATCTCTTCTACATGATTGATTTCTAAGCTATATGATATGTTGTAAATGATAAGGATGATGTGATAAAGATATGATGCAAAAGATTATGATGCAAATGCTATATGAAAATTGCTATAATAACTAAGATGCAACTAATATTAAAGCCATGATTATGCTAAACTAAATGCTTCTAATTGCTAATTGCTAAGTGCTCAAATGCTCTCAAATGCTCAAATGAAATTTCTATGGAGTAAGACTGCCTAAAGTTGGGATCCATTTGTTGTAGAATGAAGTTGTATTTATATAATTCCCAAGGCATATTGTGATGTGGCAGCAACCAACGGTCAGGATTTTAGCTGGAGAGATTGAGGGTGGAGAATGAAGAAGTTAGAGGGAATCAAGGAGAGTGTTCCCTTTAATAGAACACCATGCCAAGTGTGAAGGGGAATCAAATGATGGAGATAACCAAGTGTCTCAAGTTTATTTCAGAATTTTTTGAGATAAATGTTGATTTAAATATTAAGGATATTTAAATTCATTAGACACGTGATGAGGTAGCAAGATGAAAAATCTGTAGACATGTGACTAAATTTAAATTTGGAATATTCAAATTTAGTAAGAAGATATTAATTAAATAAAATAAACTATTTGAATTGTTTTATTTAATTAAGATTAGAGGAATATGATTTAAGATAAGAAGAATTAGAAAATGTGAACTATATAAATAAATTTAGAATTTATTTATAAGTAGACAAAATAAGAGGTTAATTAATTAAATACCTTGTATTTAATTAAATGATTATCCTGGCTTATTTTATATGTATACATTTTTCCCCTCTTTGAAGTGATGTGTTTACACATTGCTTCAAAGAAAAATTTGTTGGTGATGCTAAAAAAAAATATTGATATGCCCTAGACATTGATTTTCAAGTGATAATGGATTTATGCACCCTCGAGAGATAAATCAATGAATTTTTGAATTTTTGTGATTTTTTGAATTTTTCAAAATTTTGATGAATTGATGATGATTTGAAATTTTATGATGCAGACACGATTTATCTCCCAAAAAATAATATTGATCCTGCCAGGTGATTAGTTGTTTAATTGATGCCCCTCATTTAAAAAAAATAAAAATCAATCCCACCTTAATTATCACTTAATTGCCCCTTTAAAAGGTAAAAGATGTGAAAAAGAGCTCATTTGTTCCATTTGGAGTTTGAAAATTTGGAGATTGAGTGATTGAAGCAACTTTAAGCAAGATGGTGATTTTGATCCAGACCCACCAATTCAAGCGTGTTTGATGACACAACCACCTGACCATGTATCGACCTCTTGTTGTACCCCGAGAAACCTCGTGAATTTTAAATTTCATTTTTCCCACATTTTTTATGTTTAAATTTTGGGTTTTCATATTTTTGGGCATTAGGACCCTAATGCAGCACATCTAATTTTTTTTGTAGCGCATCTAGTAATTTAGCACATAGGGTGAAATTTTTAGCACATATGATTAATAGATTAGCACATCAAGAGATATAGCACATTCATGAACTTTTGTAGTGCATTGATAGGAATTTTTAGTGCAATGATAGATTTAGTGCATAGATGACAATATTTAGCACATTCGAACAAAGTTTTAGTGCATTGATGTAGTGAAATGACACATTGATGGAATGTTTTAGTGCAACTGGTGATTTAGCACTTGTAGACCCTTTTTTAGCACATTGGTGAAGTTTTCGAGTGCATCCCTATTTTTAGTACATAGAAACGTTGTTTTAGTGCATTGATACCAGAATGATGAAATTTGTTGATTCGTTCCTTGTTTTTGATGATTGATGATCATGTCAGCTGATATTGTGATGCTGTTTGATGATGTTGATAGATTAGATGATAATTGATCTCATGATAGGTGAGATTCAATGATAGGATGTTGATGATTGACCTCATGATAGGTGAGGATCAAGGATAGGATAATGATGGTTGACCTCACGATAGGTGAGGATCAATGATAGACCCTCATGAGATTTGATCAAAATCTCATCAGAGCTGATTAGATTGATAGCTTTGTTGATGTTGATTGATTGATAAGATTGCTGATTTGCAATATGTTATGATGATAGGAGCCTTCGTTAGTCCTCATGTTGCAAGAGCATTTCCCAAGGACCTACGATTTGATTCCATATCTGGATCAAACTAATCTAAATGTGGTTGGATGATGCAGATTTACTTCTTTGCTTGGCATTCCCCAGCATAGGATTAATAGGGGACTTCTGACCGCTTTGGTAGAGAGGTGGCATAGTGCCCACAACAGCTTTCACTTAGCCATTGGTGAGATGACAGTGACCCTAGAGGATGTTTAATGAATTTTTAGGATTCTTGTTGTTAGAGAGATATTTTTGTATGATTCCATTTAGCGGGGAGGCATAGATGCATTCGAAGAGTCTTCAAGGATGATTATATTTGCAGGTATGAGATTCCACGGTGAGAGATGGTTGATGCATACACGACATTTCCATGTGTTCTTGCTGGATTTATTGGAGGATTTCTATGTCCCAACCATAGGTCAAAGGGACTCTTAGTCGATTGGGGTTAGATTTTCGGGAGCATGATCACATAGGGGACCATATATGCTTGGGGATCCTACATGCTTGTACATTTGTACCATGATCTACATCAGGTTGTGTACCTTAGAGCATCCAGTTTATCAGCTAGAGTTACATTGCTACAGATATGGGTGTGGGTGCATATAGTTGTCACTCGTCTCATTGCAGATAGATAGAGGACAACTGATCATCCATATGTTCATGGATACATAGGTCTAGTTGTCTAGCATAAGCTAGGAAAATTAGAGTACTAGAGACATGTACTAGATGATCTAGAGATAGTGACATAGTGGCCATACTTGGACTATGAGCAGTGGCCAGAGGATGAAATAGAGATGCCATATGCATGCTCATTGAGGTACCTAATTGGGAGGACACCATTTATTATTGAGAGATTTCTACTCAAAATAGTGTTGCGATGGTATGGTAGAGTACAAGGCATGCCCCAGAGAGTGGCTCCTTATGAATGACGATGACAAGATATTCCAGAGTGGGGACCACCAGGGGTTATAGGTAGTTATCTAGGATTATCATCCAAAGATCATAGAGGCTACAGTATCAGAGGAGTATGCCCACTATTTATTTACACATCCCTTCTCATGGATATCTAGTCTAGATGAGCTGATACCTACACTGGACGATGATGAGAGGGCACCACCACATGCACCTAGGTGGAGGAGAGATGGAGGAGATGAGGAGGAGGAGGAGGGAGACATAAGTGATGATGGAGACAAGGATAGAGATGGTGGTAGTGGAGGTGATGGTGGTGGGGGTGATGGGGGAAATGGTGATGGAGGTGATGGGCCAGTATTATTTCTTAGAGTTCCTTAGAGGAGGAGATCACTGGTGGTTACAACATAGTAGCATGTTTAGATTTGGCTACCCTCACAGTAGCAGTAGACACAGCTAGCTATGTTACAATCATAGGTACAAGCCTTACAAAGTCAAATTGCTCAAATATAGGGTAATATGCAGACATAGGCCCGAGCACAGGCATAGGCATAGGCACAAATTGCCATTCTCACAACAAAGAGAGATAGTCTAAGAAAACAGTGTTAACAAGCAAAGGGATTGGTAGAGAGATTGTAGAAAGTGGCTGAGGGTACATCAACAACAAATTACCTTAGAGAGGTATGATATTCCACCAGGGAGGTAGAGTACTACAGGGGACAATATCATGAGGTAGTGCCTCTAGAGCATCAAGTTAGTTATACTCAGTCTACTAGGTTAGGACATAGTCACTCCAAGACTACTAGTAGGGGTGTGACAAGGCAAGCACATAGAGATCCAGGTGCAGGGCTAGTAGGTGGTGCAATAAGAGGCAGAGGGCCAACATTTTCTGGGGCTAGCAGCACATAGCCATTGTGATGACCTTTGAAGTATTTGAGACATTTGATGATGTATACACTAATTATGTTGAGATATTGATTCACTACCATTTTGATGTTGTATCTCTCCAATTTTCTAGACATCATTGTATACTTGATGTTATGATTTTGAGATTTATATGAGATGCAGTGATGATTAGTGATCCATATGTTATCTATATGATCCTATGATGGATTCCTATGATGGATGCATTTTATTTCTTCGTTATGTGTTATGTGATGTTTTAATATGATGATGGTATGGTTGATGTATGGATGCAAAGATGATATGATAATGCATAGATTATGATTCTAAATGCTTTATGGAAGATGTTTTTATGTTATTTGAGATGAATGTGATTATGCAAATGATATGCGATGCACTTTATTTTTGTATTTTCTTGATGCAAATATATGTGATGTCATGCATGAATGAATGTATGATGTAATAATTTTTTCTAATGTATGTATGATATGTAAATGATTATGCAACTACATGAGAATGATATGTTATTGTTAATGTCAAGTATACTCAATCTTTTAATGATAGAGATAACATCACATTAAAATCTTGCCAACCTTGGAAAATCCATAAATGAAAATGTAAAACTAGTATGGATGCAATCTAACATAACCATGCAAATCTAAATATGCAAATGTTATCATCATACCAATCAATTTTTTGTGCTTTTATCATCATTGAGCATTTCAATTGTTCAAAGTGATTACAAACATCAATGGTATAATTAGACCATGATGACCTGAGTAATAATTTCATGATTTTTGATATTGCAAGTTAACACAAGTATCTAGGTACAATTAAACTAAGATGACATGATCATTCCTCACATAAATAGACAAGAGCTAATCATTTTCCTATGCAAATTATGAATGTCATCAATGATACTCTGTAGAGAATGTCTTGTGACAATTTGTATAGTAGTAATGATTAACTCACAGACAATAGACAAAGAAAATATCATTCTCTTTCCTAGCTCCTCTAGTTCACGACATCATCGAGTTGCTCCAGAAAGAAGATAACAAAAATCAAGATATAACCATTGAACATACATGCCAAAGTGATGAAATCATGATTCAAAGGAACATCATCCATTTAAGTTTGTTTTGATTTGATTGATTTAGTTGTTTGATATGGATGGTTGATGTTTGAAGTTTATGATCGATTTTCAATGTGATTGATGTGTTTGATATGTTCTCTAACTACTGTTAGTTTGTTGGTTTAAGCTCAAATTTTATTTCCCCTAGTGAGTTCAATATTTTTCCCCCAAGCTAGGGTGAGACACAATAAAAATGCCAAGATATACATGTAAATGATTTTTTTATATGATAGTGATAATGATGGAGAAAGCAAACAACCAAAACATGCTCAAATAGATGGAAAAGATAATCTATCACAAATAGCACCCATTGCCAGGTTTTCAGTGCTACTTGTTTTTATTGCACTTTTTCATATTTTGTGATTTTTTTTAATTTTTTGATTTTTCACTTTTTTTGTATTTTTGACTTTTTTGCTTTTCGTATTTTTGAACTTTTGCTTTTTTTTTGTATATTTCTCTTGTTTTTATTTTTTTTTGTTTTTGATTTTTTTCTTTTTTTATTGTCACCAAGACACCTATTTGCCAGGTTTTCATCAAGGTAATGATTTTTGTAGGACTGTTTCTCATTTTTTTGTATTTTTTCAAGACTTTTATCACACACTGATGATTTTGGTGTAGAACTTCTTGAGATGTAGGCTATTGATAGGCTAATCAAACAAATACCCTTAAGGTGTAGACAGTTGGTAGGATCTAGATCCATAGAGTGATTTGGCAATGCCTCGATCCTATGTGAATGACTGTGTTGGATGAAAGGACCCGGTTGAGATGAATAGTGTGAGTGGCAAGTACGAGGGATGATAGATGTGATAGATAAAAGAGGCTATGATAGGATCCCTAATGTGGATACTACGTAGGCCATCAAGATTCATACAAAAAGGAGCTTTGGAAATTGATGAGTTATTGTACGTGAAGAGGTTGCCATCAAAGACACATTGAAAGACATCACCAATGGAGCTATAATGATATGACAGGTATGTGAACATGGATGGGTGGAATGGAATATGTGATATGAGTGAGGGTGACATGGATGGAGACCATATATCAACAAGTTCTTTCATTGATTTTCTTCTTTGATAGATTCCCCCAGTGATTTTTGAGGGAGAGGCATGTTTGGAGATGGAATTTTGTATGCTTTTATTTTTTACTTTTATTTTTGATTTGTCTGATAGCTTTTTATTTTGGTTAAGGGACTTGTCTGGATATTTTTTTGTTTTTGATTTGTATAATAGCTCTTTATTCTAGGTATGAGACTTTTCTTGATCTTCTTTTCTTTGCATGCTTTCTTTTGATTATAGATCTCCATTTGAAAAAGGCACTTTTACCTTTGATTCTTTAGTTTCCTCCTTTATATTTTCTTTGGGTGATACTTGTTGATCCATGTCCATGAGGTGTATGGATGTGGGTGAAATAGATGAAATGGGTGAAGTGAGATGAAGGTTTGGTGGATGGAAGGGAGTGGTGATGTCGTCAATGGAGTCTGTGAGACTATCCTTTTCAGTACTAATAACATCAAAGGAGGCTTGCACATCCTTAGTGACTTGGAAAGATGGCTTAGTAGAGATCACAATAGGGGATTCATATCTTCGCCTAGGGAAGGTGGGATGGAAGGATGATGGTTGGATATCCTTAGTAGGGTCATAATCAAAGAGTGGTTTATCATAGATGTCCCAATCAAATAAGGGGTTATCATAGGTATCAAAAGCTAGAGTGGAAGTAGATATGGGAAAATTAGGTGTATCATCATGATCACAAAGGTTTCCATCCAAGCACGGTCATCTTTCTGCATTCCTTCTATAACATGCTTGAAATCATTGTTCGAATTTTGACCCTTCTCGATGACAATAGTAGTGTCTTTTACTAGCAACTTATCCAAACGGTATTCTCCACATCCCAGATCATGGATTTGGACTTTGGGGTTTGATAGTGCAATAATTTTAGTGGATTCTTTTAATGATTTAGGATCAACATATGTTTGAGAAGAAGGTGTTTCACAATCATTAGGGATGGTGATTTCAGCTTTAGGAATTAGATTATGGCCATGAATGAAAGGTTTAGTATCTCCTTGTATTGTGATTTCAACTCCATCATGAGAAAATTTCAAGCATTGATGGTATGTAGAGGATACTGCTTGCATTTCAAGTATCCAAGGTCTTCCAAGAAGGACATTATAGGTCAAAGGAAGATCAAGGACTTGGAAAACCACATCTTTCACCATAGGTCCAACTCTGATTGGTAGAGTAACTAATCCTTAGGATAAACGCTCCTCTGCATCATATTACTTCATGGTAATCTTGTTACTAGAGTTTATTGCATTTTTTGAATATCCCAATTCATGAATAAACTTTAAAGTGTAGATATTTAGACTACCCCCTCCATCTATTAAAACATGTTTGACCAAATATTTATGGATCAAAACCTCAATATGAAGTGGAGTGTTATGTGGACGGTTGAGTGAAGCATCATCATTTTCTAAAAAAATATAGACAATGAGGTGTGGTCAAGTGTCTCACCATAGCATGGTATTGAAAAACTTCCAAATCAGCTGGTACAATGTCTTTTTTATCATTGATTTGATGGTCAACTGCAGAAATGTTAAGAATGGTAGTGTCATAGACATAGTTTACATTCTTTCCTTTGTTGTTTGATGAAGAAGACTCCCCCTTTTCATAGTTGGATGCTTTGTGATCAACATTTGTTGTAGGTTATTCTATTGATATTTCCTTTCTATCTATCAAGTCTTGAATCAAATGTTTCAGCTGCATACAGTCATTTGTTTTATATCCTTAGTTTCAATGAAAGTCACAGAAATGTGCATCATTCCATCAAGATGGTTTAACTTGTGGGTTATAATCCTATGCCTTTGGTAATTTTATAACTTTGGCTACAAGAAGTTATTTCAATGTCGATTTGAGAGACTACCCCAAAGGTGTAATTTTGTTGCGTTTTGATGGTGTTCGATATGGTGGTGGTTTAGTTTCAACATTGTTTTTATTGTTGTTTGAATTGGTGTTTTGATTGGTGTTCTGGTTGGTTTTTTTATTGGTCTTGGAGGTAGTAGCTATCAAGTTAAAGACTGGTTTTTCATTGTATGTTTCAGTTGTAGCATCATTATTACCAAGATTCTTGTTTCTTTGCCAAAATTTGGGTTTCTCATTGTTTTTATAGTGATTGGAAGAGTTTGCTAAGTTGTTTCCTTCATTGTATATTTTTAGGACTCCTTTCTTGACCAAGGCTTCTTCAATTTTGATTCCATTTTCAATCATTTTCGCAAATATGGATGGACATTGCAATTGAAGTCTATAGCTCATCTCATCATTTAGATTATCAATGAAGATTTCCATCTTTTCCTTTCTATGTATGGGATGAGCATATCTTGTAAAACATATTCTTCATATTTGCAAGAATATGAGAAATGATTAACCCTTTTTCTATTTTGTATTGCAAATATATTTCATGGTTCTCTCGTGTTGGATGTTGTAAGAGTATTGGGTGATGAATTTATTGACTAGCTCTTCAAAGGTCTTAATACCTCCAAAAGATATGCAACAAGGGATGCGTTCTCCCCCAAGGGAAGTCTCATCAAGCTCTAGGACAAGTATCCTAAGGTTGGGAAAGGCTGAATTAAGTTGTGTGAGTAATATTGATAACATGAGAGTGGAAGCTTGTAGAGAATTCACGGAGGATGATTCATTTATTGAAACACCAACATTAGGGGATTTTGTATGGAGAAAAAAAGCTAGAGAATATGCAAAGAGGGTTGTCATTGAGATAAGCTTACACCCTAAATTTCCTAAAGGAATTATCCAAGCCAATGTGATGCAAGAAATGAGGAAATCGTTTAAGAATATCACACCTAAGGAAGAGAACATGTGCAAAAGAGTGGTGTTTTATTATTTCTTGAATAGGATATTGTTGATGTAGTGGTACTAGATACTATAAGAACGGTTGATAAGCATTTATTCCAAACTGAAGAGGAAGCTAAGTTGGCACTTTAGGGATCTTCATTTAGTCAAGAATGGGATGATCTAGAAATATGGTATTTGTCTCTTAGTTCTAGGAAGCCCAAAGTTGCAAAACTGACAAAATTTAGTGGAAGATTGATTATAAAAAGAGTTGCAGACACTCCTACATTATAAGCAGCTAACATGACCATAACTATTTCTAGGTTCACAAAAGAAATAGTAGAAAATCTTAGTAAGGACAAGGATATGTTTAGAAGTAAGTACCATGAGATTTTAGGTGAATACATTAAGAGTCAGTAGAGAGTGGCTGAGCTTGAAACAAAGCAAGAATTGTGGAAACAAGTGGAAAGGTTGAGGTCTCAAGGGATAGCTCACTCAAGCCATACTGCTCCCATTCCTCCTATGACTCATCCTCAATCTCCACTTGAACAATAATTGTCAATTGTACTTTACAGCATGGGCCAGGAGCCCATTGCAATAGAGGAGCCAAGCACATCAGGTGCAACTCCATCTAATGAACGTATAAGAGAAAAATTATATCAACAACTTGGGGTATATAAGAAATTCCTTAAGAAAACATAGGACATGATGTATGAGAACAATGCAAAAATTGTTCATACTATTCTAAAGCGCCTTAATAAGAAAATTCAAGGTAAATTGAATAGTGTCCATGCTAATTACTCTTTGATGTTGAGAGAAATAAGGTTATTTCAGAGAGATGGAGAATTGGGAACCCCACTCTTAGATAAATGGATTCCTAGGGTTGGTAATTTGAAGTTAATGGAAGTTGGGGCTAAGTAACAGGAGGAAAGATATCCAAAGGTGGTCCTAACTTACATATTTGTTAGTGAGATTAAGGAACAACTGTTCCAAGGGTATGTTACCCCATTAGAATATAAAATAAAAGAATTAAAGGCCAAATATGATCAAGGAGATTTGGCATTGTTACTTGACATTCAACATGTCCATGATGAAGTGAAGCCCTTACAGATGTGGAAGCATCGGCTAGGTACTACAATTGCTTCTCAAGCAAAGTTTATATGTGAAAATGTTAACATTCACATATTGAAATATTCTTTGGACAAACTATCTTTCATTATAAGTTTTCTTAAAGAATTTGACAAGGAAGCTAATTTAGTGATGACAAAGTAATCTCCTTACAGAAAGAAAATGGATGAGATCATTCATTTCAATTGGCCATCTGAGGAGGAATATGAACAATGTAAAAGGATATTTATAGATGGATTGGATTAGTGAGTACAAAATGGAACACATATACTCAGTCAAGTATTGTATTGGTCTAGCCTTTGAGGTTATAATGTAAGAAATATGTGTCTCCTAACTAAATCTATCATAGGTAAATGCTGATCATTGATGATGTGGATGCTGACATGGAATTTTTTTTACTTTTTCTACCTTTTCAAATTTTGTCATTATGCGCAATGAAATGGATATGCTACAATGGATTAAAGGATATTATTTTCAACATGTTCCTTTTGGAAGGTAGGTTCTCTTCTTGCAACAAATGGAAATGATCTTTGTCTCATGCGTATTCCCTCCAATGGAAAATGTAAAAATAACTATAAAGGGAATATGTCTTGTAGTGGTCCAATTAGGATGTGACATGTGTACTCTTGGCCTAAATATTGTTTTCCTCCCTTGTTTCCATAAAAGGGAATTCAAGGCCATTAGTACACATCTCTGGTTGAATTTTGGATCCAAATTGTGCAATTTTTTAAACACAAAGTGAATATGTTTGAAGTCTTATCTTAGGCTTTGAGTCTAGTTAGTATGTTTTGTCGATTGAATGGTTCCTGAGCATATCTAAATGATAATGGAATTTTTTGGTGTCTATAGTCTCTCCAATTTCACTCTATATCTGAATTATTAATGAAAACTATGATCAAAGATAATTTCATTAATCTTCATCATTGTTTTACTTTGATGTATTCTTTGATTTTAGCTCTGGTTCAAAGGGTTAGTTAAAATTCTTAAATCAAATTGTTGATTCATATGTAGGTTGATTGGATCTGATAAGTAGTCTTAGAGTCTGATTATTAATTTGTGAATTGCAAAGAAACCTCATGTAGGTCATGGATGTTTAGGACTAAATTTACCTTGCAATTCAATTTTCTTTAACTCCTAGCATGTAGATATGGCACTGATCTCAATTCTTATAAGCAATCCTTATGGTTGTGGTCATCCAATTTGAGAACATCATTTATAACTAATATTTAAATCAATCTATTATTTGTTGTGGTTGGTGTTGTTTCATATTCTCAGCTTTAGATGCATAATTCTCTCATGGAAATTCCAATTTCTCGAAGGATATCATCTTCATAGCCTTTGATGAGAATACATCTTCTTTATCATGCAATGTATCTGTTAATTGTTTAGAAGATTCATAGGATATACATTGTGGAACTACCCTCCCAGGTTTTGTAGAGCCCAAAGTGTAGGAGAAGGAGAATTAATGCTACATCTCATTTTTTGGCCAACTATCTTGTAGGTATTTAAGAATTGAGCTTGGAAAACTCATAGGTACTTGGTGAGATCTGATTGGTTCATAAAAAAAAAAACAATAGGTTTAACAATATTTTTGGCCAACAAATGGAATTAACCAATTTGGTTAGAATTCCTTTCTCTTCAAGTTCTCCTAGAGCTAGGTGGATGTACTTTTGATAATTAAGCAAATTATGAATTTAGAGGTTTTTGTATTTTCCAAAATTTTCAATTAAATCATCCTCTAGAAATCTATTTCACAATGGCATGTAAATATGAAATAGATACTAGACTAACAACTACTCCTACTCCTAATTTTTGAGATTAAGGTGTATAAATCAGGTTTTTATGAAGTATTTTTTAATAACTAAAATGGATTAGTGCCTTTTATTGGGCAATGGACTCAAGATGTATATGATATATGTGTCCTCCTTTTGGCTTAACTCAATTTTTTTTGGTAATTTCAGATGTTTATACCTTGTATAAAAATGCAAGGTTGTCAGTTATCAGGCTCTTATTACTAATCCCAATCATATCTTCCTAGGTTACTGTGCTTATTTGATAGGATTTTAATTCTTTCTTAAAGGAAACTAGTTAAGATGACTTATCTAAAAGGATTTTTAATTCTTGCATAAACTAATTAAAATGAATCACATAAAAGGATTTTTAATTCTTTCTTATAGAAACCAATCAAAATGAATCACACAGAGGCAACAAATGTGTCTTGATAAATAGGATATATCCTTGATATAGTGATTTAAATAAAAAGGAAAGATCACTCTAGAGACAACAAGATAACATCTATAAATTAATATCAACAAACAATTGAACATCAAAATTTTGGCCACCAGATTACAATTTCTTCTCCATTAAATGGCTTCAAAATATTTTATATTTCATACCAAAAGTGCTTGTTCAAAATTATTTTTCTATTATATTATTCTATCTCTATCTATCTACTTGTTGATGAGTGAAAATATGGTCTTGGTTTCCTTATTATAGATGAAGGAATCAACAAGATTCAGACCATTACAAAATATCTTTTCAATTAACATAAACTAAAGAATTAACTATCATTGTTTAAGTGTGGTTACATAAATAAATTAGATAGGAAAAAAATGATAATTATTAGGTAGTGAATTCTACATCACTTGTAAGACACTAAAGTCTATTAATCACCATAAGGCACCCATGATCATTTAGATATAGAAAGGTCCTTTCTTCATGATAATATATCCAACACTTAGTGCTTCATAATTCTTGATATCAGGTCTACTCTTTTCAAGGAACCAAATATGTTTGCTCCCATGTGAACACTGTATAATCATTGGGCCATTTATACTCGTGGAGCTCTCTCATGTGGGCTAGGTGATTCTACCATCTGTCATTCATCAATCCTCTAGCTTCTACAATGAATTTTGAATATCGAGAATCTAAGGCAATCATTCCATCCAATATTAATTTGATGCTATGAACATTTATGTCATCATCTTGTTGTAGACGAGCAATGCAATTGGTGACTACTTAGTTGAACTTATTTTTCCAACTCGCACAATCCTTTACTCAATCATCTTCTCTAAGAATTATTGGTACAAACCAATGCTTGATTGAAGTAAAGGATTCTATCCTTGCATTAATATTTTAACTTTCCCTGACACATATAAAGATTCATCGCTTACAATCTTCACCATCCTTTCTGTTGGTTTCAATGTTGTAGGTGCATCCACACTTCTCTAAAAAACCTTGCACATTGTACTTAGTGTATTATGGATGGGCTACAACTCCTTGAAAAAAGGATCCAAGGTAAGAGCAAGAATCTTTATTTTTTCCATTTATTTTGATAAGGAAGTGTATCATTCATGTACAGTTTCTATCTTTTCCATCACTATCATGGTTCTATGCTCCAAGACATTCTCTAGTGTACCATAAATATACTTCCTTACTTCCTTATTTGTCTCTTCATTGCATTTCTTCAAGTTTTCTAATTCTTATTTTAATGCTTCTACTTTCTCAGTGGAAACATCATTGAAATTTTAGTAAACTATCATTTCGGTGCTCTGAGGGGGGCCTACTCCTTCAAGCTACTATTTCATCTTCACATTTTCTCTATACAATTATTTTGCTTCATCATTCATATTTGTTTGAATATTCTTATATTTTGTGACTTTATTTTCCAAGACTTTGAAAATTTATGTTGTTAACATATTAGAGTGCATAGTCATGGTTGCTTCTTCTAAATTTGAGGTGTCCTTGAGGGTTTTTACCATAGAAGTCCCCTTCATTTCTCGCACAATGTCTAACAACTTAGACTTCTCTATATTATTTTTCTTAGCGGAAAAGGATAAGGTTTCAATTATTGGATTGTAACCTATTCCACACATGCCCTCTTTTGAATAAAAATCAGCCATTAGTATGGGGTCTTCTTGATTTATCACTTGATTAAGTGAAAAAACTTTCTTCAAATCCATCCATGGTATGAGAAACATATTTATTCTTAGCATTATTTGGTTGGCCTCCTATGGGCTGATATTTATCTCATTTATCTTTAGTTCATTAAAGGTTTGTGCAACAATCTCTTCATGTTGGGACTCATTAGCACCCATCTTATTTATTTGAACCCTTTATTCAAACTCTTTCATTTCTATTTTAATACAGAAATCCTTGAATTCAAGGGTCTAAATGAACTCATTATTCTCCATGAATCCAAGGGTTGCTACCATTATTTAATAATCTTACATATCATGTTCACCTTGTGCATATACATCAATTTTTTCTTCAGGCCTATGAGCTTCTATTTCATAGAGAGGTTGATCAAATTCAATGTCACCTTTTCATTGTGTTAACACACAAGCTATGTCTTTAGTATCCCCAACATCCACACTCATTTCATATGGCACAAAGGGGCCTTATTCTTGCACCTTTTACCTTTTGGATTTCGACTACTCAAGAGGTGAATCTAACGGGGCATGTTGTACTGAATCCTCATCTTGGGGATCTCATATCACAACACGCTTGGCCTTTTGGTAGGTAGCTTGGTAGGTTTCTCAAATTCCATTTTTTTCTTTTACATACAATTTTTCAAACTTGTCAATAATTAGATTGATCCTCTTGAGAGGATTTTTTTCTTCTTTATAAAACCCTACAAAGTCATTATCCATCTTCTTCCTTCTTTCCTCCAAATTTATCAATATCTCCTACTTTGTTCTTCTTTGGTTTACATCCTTGGGAGCGAGATAATCCATTATCACTTCCTCCTCATAGTGCACCTCATGGGTGATCCAAGTTTTTGTGAGAATCATTTTTTCTGACAAAATTCATGTGACCTTGAGGGTTGAAGACTATCCCTTTCCTATATTTTAAAGAATGTTTTGTCTTTAAAAACTTTTGCAGTTCCTGAAGAGTGTATGATCCTATAGAAAAATCCCTACATACTGTCAAGTTAGGAAAAAAGTTCCTTTCTTCTATTTGTGCATGAGTTCCTTTTCCATCCACATAATTTTCCACCTGAACTCTAGGAAGGATAATTTGAGAGGAACAAATTTAAGCAAGCTATGTGGGGCTTGGGGACATCCATATACTCTGATCACCATGATATTGGGCAAGAAAAACTAATCACCAAAATTATGAGTATATCCTTGATTTGGTCTAAGTACCAAGGGTCTTAACAATTGTAAGATTAGTGCATGTAATCTTCGATATCCATGGCAAAGGACTTCCATAATTATGACTAGAAAATCCTCATGGACAATAACACTATCACTTTTCTTACACCCACTATCCCATATGTAATACTAGTTTTGGATAGGTAGTTGATTACCTTATTGATCTACCATACCCAGACACATTCTTTGAGTCCATCTATTTCTTTTTTGATATAAAATCAAATGGCACAACAAGGGGAAACACCTAAAAGTGATATGGGCTCTATCTTTCTTTACTTACAAGATCCTATCATGTAATGATTTCTCAACAAATGAAGCAAAATCATATTCAATATTAGTTTTAGGTTTTGAATTCTCATCACTAACATCATAAGTCTAATTGGCATCTTGTCTTGAGCATCTATCCCCAAAATTTGAAATAAAGGAAAGTAAGTTCTTTTAAAATACACTTGGAAATCCTCAACTACAAATGGATCAATATGAGAAGAGGAGATAGGCATTATTCTATTGTTCTCTCCTTTATTCATGTGCATGGAGAGATTGTCACTCCTACAAGTCTTTCGTAGACTATTATAATCCTCTTCAATCTTCTGTAGGTCAACTTTGGTAAGGGTTTGTTTGTTTAGGTTGAAGCATTCCATAATGGGAAACTTGGTAAGTACTACTAGTGGTGAGAAATTTGTCATTCTTACTATCTTGGTGGTTGGATGATAGTTTTATGTCAATACTCTAATGAATTCAAAATCTATGAAGGAATTTGGGAAAACCAACTTGGCCAAATCTAGAGTCCAAGGGTTTGATATTGGAATCTTATCATCTCTCTTCTCATAGAAGTACCAAAATAAATCCCACCCAAAAATATGAATTATTGCATCACGACACCCATGAGCCATGTATCTAAATACTTTCTTAAATCCTTTATCTATTGACCCAGGAAGAATATCTACTATGGATTTTTGTAGAGATATTTTATAAGGAACTTCCTTTTTACTTTTGGTTTTACTCTTTTTCATAGCATGATTAAAATCTTTATGCTCCTACTTAAATTTTTTACACTTTCAAAATACAAATTTTCACTCAATAGTTGCAGAATAGCTTGTGTAGAATATTTATGCACTTACTTGATGACATAATAGTTGTAGAGCCCTACTTCAAACTCCTTAGCTCCTAGAATGGTGAAAATTCTCTACAAATGATTTCAAAAATTGGCAGTGAGTTATAATTTTATATGCCTCTAAGTTTAGTCATTTATATTGACCTCATGTAAAATATTTCATAATCTGCTCATACTTTAATTTTGAATATATGTAATAGGCCAACACTAGGGCAAAGAATGAGAAATATTTAATACTTTATAATGAATTTCATTTTGGTCTATACATATCAATCCAAGGGCGTAAGCTTGCGAGAGGTGTCATGGCTATATGCCAATCAAAGGGGTGAGAATCGTGAGCTAAGTGGGGATGAAATGCAGCTAGGAAATAAACCTATTGCATATTGAAATAATGCTAGTGATAGGAACTGTCACTTCTTGGAAACAACAATAACAACAGTAGAAATTAAACTCATAGCTTTCAAAGAAAACTAATTTAGAAATTATAAAGCAATATAAAGCATGAATATTTAATCTACAAAATAATCTCACGAGAAATAAACAACATACCACACTTGCAAATAGAATAGAAATGATATTTACTAAAGAACATAAAGAAACACACATCTAATCTAATATAAATCCCCAGACATCCTGAGAAGTGGATCCCGCCTCCTCAGTACGCTCGATGAGGGAGCACAAACAACCTTACACTGCCTTGATCAAAATAGTATTGTTTTATTCATTCTAAAATATTACAAAGTCTGCATACATAAAATCTGCTACAAAAATATTCTTACGCCAAAGTCTCCTACAATACTTTGCTACCCCATCTCATCTATGACATTTCCTTTTTATAATGAAAATGCATATACCAAATTCTATTCATGTTGCACAATATTATGCATACGTTATTCTCCTCCACCAATTATATTTTTTGTAGTCCTATTTTGTAGTGTTTGTTCCTATTTTCCAACCCTATTTTGTAGCATTTGATTCTATTCTCTTGCCACATCTTTTGGAATTATTTGTGGCTTATGGGTTGGAACAAATCTAGCCACAAGTATAGGAGTTTACGGTTCCATAAAAATAGCTAATTGTTTAGCATATGTACATCACAAATTCATTAGGTACAACAACAAATAATTTCATACCATATGAGTATGAAAATAAATTATTTGTTGTTATAACAAAATAGCTAATTTTTAGTACACAACAAAATAATTACATCAAAATAAATAAATGGTGGAAATTACTTGTTGTCAAGTAAATTTGTGACCAATAGGAATTTTTTTCTCTCCATCTAAATGTTGCAAATTATTTTCTCAATATAATGGAAGCAAATATTAGTAAATACAATCTAATCTTTGTTTTCATATATTTTATCTAAAAACTATATTAGATATCACTTATTTATATTTAACCATATGCAACATAAAATGGTAAAATAGTATGGAATAAAATAAAAATGGAATATTGGAATGAGATTGAAGGAAATGAAAATGGATAAAATGTGACATAAAATGAGACATGAATGGCTCCCATCATTCCCCCAACTTAGCATATTGTGCGTCCTTGTGCAATCCTCTCTTGTACCTTTATTTTAACTATTGTACCTCCTTCAACTTTTTATTTTTCTTCATTTTTCATTTTCATTGTTTTCAATGTTTTTTTTCTTATTTATTAACTTTAAAAAAAAATCCTTTCTCTTTTCTTTTCTGTCACTTTTCATAGCATCATTTTTTGAAATGCTATATAGGAGGTGTCATGAAAAATTCATCTTTGAAATTCATGAGCAATTTGAAATGGGTGAAATGGTAGGCAATATGGATGATTATGAGGGGGTGAAAAGAATAAATACTATAATGGGATAATAAGGATAATGAGAAGTAATTAATCAAAGAATAGGTAGGAAGGATGGTATACCTACCTCCCCGCAACTTAAAAGGGTTGACCATCCTTAGGAAATAAGGAGAAGTCTGGTATGGATGCTGCACATATGATTCATATAATAAGAAATATTAATAAACTTAAGAGATAAAAAAGTGAAAAATAAAATTGACTATTTTACCAACTTGCATGTCCATTGATGCCAAGGTCAAATAGCCAATACAATGTGGCAATTGTGAATCACCAACAAGGAAGGAACCAAAACTGTGATGAAAACTGCAACACCTAAAATATCTTTATCCCATGGAAGCATTATAGATCTCAGACTGATGGTACTAGATGTTGTTGCAACATTTCTATAAGCACCTCAACTAAATGTGTAATGCATACAATGGGTGATCAAAGGAATGGAGCACATCAACACAAGTGAATGATAGGAGGTGCTATAGGAACTCAGAATAGAGTGAAACAACTGTAGAAGCATTTGAGTATACCCATTTTTCTTTTCTTTTTTACCGTCATTTTAATCTTGATGAATAGACTACTAGAATTCCTTCTGGTTTTCACCCTGTCACTGCCTAGAAGCACCAAAAAAATATTTTTCACTTCTAAGTTTATTTTGCAGTTAATACCCATCAGAATCTAGTTTTCAAATACTAATTGGCCAACAATGCCTGAAGGTTTTCATTGTTGGATCTTTTATTTCTTTATTTCTTTTCCTTTTCATTTTTATTTTTCTTTTTTTCACTTTTCCATAATGACCAAATAAAATGAAACATCCATATGAGAGTCTCATTTGAATCCCTTCAATGAAAGGCACTGATGAAACTAGTTGCATGTAGAGCTTTGGAATGATGACCAAAACTAGTAATGTACCTGTTGATGCCAAAATTTGACAAGGTAACAGTGTCTTATGGGAAACTTAGTTTATGGGGGACCTTTTATGCTAAACTAAGCGACCTCCAAGTTTTTAGAGAAGTCGGCTTCTCCTAAAAACTCAGAGGTCACTTAGTTTAGCGTAAAAGGTCCCCCATAAACTAAGTTTCCCATAAGACACTGTTACCTTGTCAAATTTTGGCATCAACAGTTTTTTCTTTTTCTGGCACACCTAATGGGACTGAGCTTAAATGAATTTGTGCTTTGGAAGGGTGTATGAGCCATCAGCCTATAACTAGATCCCAAACCACAAGCAACCCCAGTTTACTATTACCTCCACTAGGAATAGTGCAAGCTATAAATTAGTTGGTAACTGTTCCACTCCCGCCACTCATTCCTCTAACCATGTTGCCAGTCGTCAATAGAAATTATGTGGCATGGGACACTAGAAGTCCCCTAGTAGCCCTAGTAGTACCCGCTATCTGGGGTTATATCCTAGTTTCAGCTATGAAAGCTATACCCAAGTTTACCAGAGATGGCTCAAGAATACCCATAGAACATTTTCAAGATGTTGCAGACATGTGTCTGGTGCACGGGATCACCAACAAGGAAGGAACCAAAACTGTGATGAAAATTGCAACACCTAAAATATCTTTATCCCATGGAAGCATTATAGATCTCACACTGATGGTACTAGATGTTGTTGCAACATTTCTATAAGCACCTCAACTAAATGTGTAATGCATACAATGGGTGATCAAAGGAATGAAGCACATCAACACAAGTGAGTGATAGGAGGTGCTATAGGAACTTAGAATAGAGTGAAACAACTGTAGAAGCATTTGAGTATACCCATTTTTCTTTTCTTTTTTACCGTCATTTTAATCTTGATGAATAGACTACTAGAATTCCTTCTGGTTTTCACCCTGTCACCGCCTAGAAGCACCAAAAAAATATTTTTCACTTCTAAGTTTATTTTGCAGTTAATACCCATCAGAATCTAGTTTTCAAATACTAATTGGCCAACAATGCCAGAAGGTTTTCATTGTTGGATCTTTTATTTCTTTATTTCTTTTCCTTTTCATTTTCATTTTTCTTTTTTTCACTTTTCCATAATGACCAAATAAAATGAAACATCCATATGAGAGTCTCATTTGAATCCCTTCAATGAAAGACACTGATGAAACTAGTTGCATGTAGAGCTTTGGAATGATGACCAAAACTAGAAATGTACCTGTTGATGCCAAAATTTGACAAGTAACAGTGTCTTATGGGAAACTTAGTTTATGGGGGACCTTTTATGCTAAACTAAGTGACCTCCAAGTTTTTAGAGAAGTCGGCTTCTCCTAAAAACTCAGAGGTCACTTAGTTTAGCGTAAAAGGTCCCCCATAAACTAAGTTTCCCATAAGACACTGTTACCTTGTCAAATTTTGGCATCAACAGTTTTTTCCTTTTCTGGCACACCCAATGGGACTGAGCTTAAATGAATTTGTGCTTTGGAAGGGTGTATGAGCCATCAGCCTATAACTAGACCCCAAACCACAAGCAACCCTAGTTTACTATTACCTCCACTAGGAATAGTGCAAGCTATAAATTAGTTGGTAACTGTTCCACTCCCACCACTCATTCCTCTAACCATGTTGCCAGTCATTAATACAAATTATGTGGCATGGGACACCAGAAGTCCCCTAGTAGCCCTAGTAGTACCTGCTATCTGGGGTTATATCCTAGTTTCAGCTATGAAAGCTATACCCAAGTTTACCAGAGATGGCTCAAGAATACCCATAGAACATTTTCAAGATGTGGCGGACATGTGTTTGGTGCACGGGATCACAATGTAGAATGTAGCTCTAAGGCTTCTCGCCGTGTCTTTTAAAGGAAAGGTGTTGGATTGGTACTGAACGCTGTCACCTAGCACTATTTGTACTTGGGATGAGCTCAAAGATCAATTCTATGAGAGGTTCTCAAATGATGGAGATCACTCTTTGCTATATTATCAACTATCTATCATAAAACGAGCTCCCCAAGAGGCTATGATGGACTTCAATGCTCGATTTCACAAGAATTGGAAAAGGATCCCTATTACTATACACTTGACTCCTGAGTTGGTGTTCATATTTTATCAAAAGTCCATTAATCCCAACATTTCTATGATGATCAAGTCTTTGGGAGGAGCTACTCTACTAGATGCTTACGGTGTTGCCATCAAGGCCAAGAATCATTTGGTAGATTACAGAAAGTTGCCTCCTCAGCCTATCATGTTGATATTTCCTAAAATATCGATACCCACACAAGAAGTTGCATCAACTAGCGTGCCTGCAACTCCCCAGTCAATGTACACATATGCAACAGCACTACAAAATGTCTCTTCTACATCTGGTTCTTCCAAAGATGAAATGAGGGATCTTAATGAAATGTTGTAGACTATGGCAAATTATATAACCATCCTCAAGTGGAACCAATCAATGCCTCTGAAGCCTACCTATTAGAACTATCAAGGTGGATGGCCCTCGTATCAACATAATCAGTACCAAGGTAGTTCCCACACTAATCCACCAGCTCTAACAGTCAACCAAATGGTGTCGGTGCCTACTCCACTAACGAGCGCTTTACCAAGCTTGAGTAGGGAATTAACCGTGGGGTAGAATAATGTCATTGATGACATCAATCCATGGTGCTTCCCTTGCAGCAATGCACATATTCCTTAGAACTGTCCATGTGGAAACTTACAAAAAAAGGTGGTGAAGCAATGTAGCCAAGGTAGGATGCTAGATCATGGAGGTTATGTATATGTCTTGCCACAAATGGAGAGTGGAGTTCTTACAGCGCAAATGAAAGGGATGTCTCTAGAACAAGAATTTGACATCGCTCCTAATCATACACTCTTCTCATGGATGGAGGAAGAAGAAATAGTGTTTTCTAATGATACGTCCATATCCAAAACACCGTAAGTGCAATCTAAATATAACACTCACTCAAAAAGGAGATTTATCGGTGAGTCAATTGTTCCACATCTAGCTAGCCTGCAACTTAAAGGTACTTTTGATCAAATACCTGGTACTTCCACTATGCCGCTACCATCTCAACTGCAGAAGGAAATTATCATAACAAGTGCAAAGGAGTAGAAACCTCCAAGTTTGCACCTTTTAATGTGGTAGAAAAATTGAAGAAATCATCTGCTGATGTGTCTCTATGGGACATTCTAGCTATCCCAGAGCAAAAAATGCTATTACAGAAGGCGCTTCAAGTAGAGGTCAGCGCAGTTCCAATAGAGCAGTTAGCCAATGTAGAGGCTATTAATCCACTATCTCTAGCTAAAGTCCTTACAAATCACACAAAATAATCCCCTATCAAATTTAGAGATAAGTTGAACCCCCAACCCTTCTTTTTAACTCTCATTATAGGGAAGAAGTTATTGCACAATGCTATGATTGATTCTTGTGCTAGCACCACTATTATGCCTAAACAAATAGTTGAAGCTTTAGGACTCGGCTATGAACCTATGAAAAGGGGGGTAATGTAGCTTGATGGGAACAAAGTTGAAACCATAGGTTTCATCAAGGAACTTTCTTTAACTCTATTTGCTTGCCCTAGTATCATAGTGTTGCAAGACACTATGGTCATCGATGTTCCTCCCATGTTTAGCCTATATCTATCTTGAGAATTCACTTTAAAGATGGGTGGATACCTGTCCTTGGATTGGTCACATTTGATTCTTAGAACCAAGCACGAAACAAAAATGAAGATAGAAACATAGGCTTTACATTCTGAACATGTGGCAGATGAAGCCTTGATCAATTTTGAAGCCACACATACCTCTATCACCAAGCAAGAAATGTATTACATTGAATTACTAGAGGAAGAAAAGGTGACCGAAGACTAGGATGATCAAGAAGATGCTCTATTGAGTGAACACATGGATAGTGACCCTTTCATAAATTATCATGCTATAAGATTGGGCACCTATGTAATTTATGATGAAGACCAACTGCTCCTAAAGGTTGCCAAAGAGTTCGAAGGTGTTCAAGCACCTAAGCTATGGAAGTTGTACTTTGACAGAGCAAGATGTAAAGTAGGAGCTAGAGTGGGGATATTTTTAGTATCCCCACAAAATGAAAAAATACTAATGTCTTTCCACTTCCAGTTCACTTATTCGAACAATGAAGCCAAATATGAAGGATTTGTTCAAGGTTTGAGCCTTTCAGAGCAAATGGGAATTAAGTAATTAATGGTGTTCAGAGATTCCAAACTAGTAGTCAACCAAGTTTGGGGGATTTCCATGGCAAGGAATGTCCGCATGAGATCCTATTAGCACCAAGTATGAGACTTGGTTGAGAGTTTTGAAGCCTTCAACATCTAGATTGTTCCTAGAGGAAAAAATGGTGATGCAAACCACGTGGCTGTGATTGGTGCTCAATTTGATCTTGCCTCTGACCTTATACATAATGAAGACTCTATATGAGTAATAGTCTGACTGATGATTCCTGACAATGATAAAATTTAGCAGGTTTTTGAAAGTGATGGACATATCACCTTGTTCATCCAGAAGTCGGGGCAATTTGTTGATCAACTTCAACCAAAAATCATTGAGGCTTATGTAGGAAAAATCATGCACCTCATATCCAACAAGCTTTTGAAAGGATTGATTACTCTCAATTTTTTTTTGATTGTCATGATGCAAGAAATGATAGACGAAAGTTTGTGGTAGACAAAAGTGATTATGTAGACCTTCAAGTCTTAGATGGCAGAAACCTTTGAGTTGGGAAAGATGTCCCACACCATGATAAAGAAAGGCTCATTAATTTTAGTGAAAAATATGGAGTAGTGGCCTGGTCCTATGATAATTTGAAGGGATACGATCTTGACATCATCTAGCACATGATCGAGCTAACATAAGGCACAAAACTATTCCAACAAAAGAAAAGGCCAGTAATTCTGAAAATTGAAGTGCTAATCGCACAAGAGCTAACCAAGCTAATTGAGTCATGGATTGTCTTCTCAATCAAGCATAGTACTTGGGTATCCAATTTGGTCCTGGTTAGAAAGAAGAATCGAGATATCTGCTTGTGTGTGGACTTTTGAGACCTAAAAAGAGCATCTCTAAAGGATCATTGTAGACACCTAAAAATGACCTAGGCCTGCAATCTTCATTTTTACCACTTTCATCCTAGCATAATTATGACATTTAATTATGTCCTTGGTCGACATTCGACTATTGATTAAATAATTCATAATTATTTAATTAATTCATGTCCTTTTATTCTTCATGATTATTAGATAAATAAATTTTATTTATTTATTAAATACGTCAATAATTGTCTAAGTCCTCCCTTAATTAAATAAATGTCTTAATCTATTTAATCACCTTTCTGCATTTATTTCTTCCTGATTATTAAATAAATAAATTTTATGTATTTATTTAATATGTCACTAATTGTCATAATTAAATGAATTGATTAATTTATTTAATTAATTAATCTTATCTGCTAAATTAAATAATTATCTTTAATTATTTAATTGTCAAAATTAATATTCCTCTCATTTTAAATAAATGAAATTATTTAAAATGCCATCACAATCTTAATTGATAGTTCACTTTGGTAAATAATTGGAAAATCAATTATTTATTATTTCACAAAATCCATAATTTGAATTAACTCAATTCAAAATGGAAACTAATCTTCTAAAAATCAAGTAATCAGGTAGATTATTGATTTTTCAAATCTGATCTTAAGTTCAACTCTTATCTTCTTGATTTTTTGAATTTCACAAATCAAGCAATCTTTATCTTCTTGATTTTCGAAAATCTTTATTTTCTAATTAATTTCCTCATTTATTCTCCATCGTCGATCCAATTATTTGAGATATTATCTTGACCATTCGATTAATGAATTTTCCCTAACCCTAATTAGGGATTCTCAGATTTAATCTGGACCTCTCATTCTAGGTCTTTCTTAGAATTCGATCTCGCCTGTCCATTCGAAATGGCATTTTCTATAAAATGCCATTTTCCTCTCATTTTTTGATTACACACACACAAGTAGACGTATTATAGGCATTACATACTTTCTTGCACTTGCACACTTAGACTTTCATAGCAATTATTATTTTTATTTGATCAAGTATTAGCATTGTTTAGGCATAAACATTGTCAATCATAGGCATTTAGGCATAGGCTTTAGAAATTTTATGCAAATCCTTCAAAACTTGGTGTAGGACACAGGCATATATTTGCAAATTGCTCGCATGATGGATATGAGGGAAAAGCATCATCCAGCAAGTAAGAAGGTACTATGGAGGTAATCATGGAAGTTTCGAGAAATAGGTATAACTATTTTATTATTTAATTTCCTTTGTACTCAATAGGTCTTTGGGTTTCTATTGTCATTCATTGATATACTACTAACACATTCTAATCTAAATCCTAAAAGAACTCCTTAGTTACATTGGTGAACCCGACTCTTTGTTTTCTGTCATTTTTTCGTATGGTTTCGTGTATTTTCTATCAATTTTGCAGGTACAGGTATAGAGTGATGAAATCACCAAACCGTGCCACAATCACTAAATCGCACCGCAATTGCAGCCTCAAACACCTCAATCGTTAAATCGTGCCACAATCATAGGCTTAGGCACCGCAATCGCCAAATCGCACCGCAATCGCTAAATCCCACCGCAATGGTAGGCTCAAGTGCCACAATCACCAAATTGCACCGCAATTGTAGGCTTAAGTGCCACAATCACCAAATTGCACCACAATCGCCAAATTGTGCCACAATTGCCAAATCGAGCTGCAATCGCCAAATCACGCCGCAATTGACTGGTAACATTTTTTTTTATTTGCATTCGGGTTTCTGATGTTTTTTTGGTTCTTTCTATTTTATTTTTAGTACTCTGGTTTTATTTTCTACATTATGCGTAGCATAGGTTTTCTGTTACTAATCAAGATTTGCAGCTTGTTGGTAGTTACTTTTCGTGGGTTGAAGACAAACACTAAAACTACTAATGTGTGGTCTTGTAGGTTCGGTTGTCAAAGGCCAAACATCAAAATAATGTGCTTGCCTTTTTAGTAGTATAGTACACACTTTATTTTGGTGCAATTAAAATGAACCTCTGTTTACTATGTCTGAATGTGTTTGCAAAATGGTAGGGGAGTATGCTCTCACCTTGTGAAAACTCAGTGATAAAAAAACCAGCCCTATTTTTATCTGTTATTAACCCCATGATTTAGTATATCAGAGTATCCTCTCCCCTTGTGCTTTCGAGCGATCTTAGGTGTAAGAGAAATGGTTACTAACTCTAGAAATTGGGCCTGCCTAGGGATTTCATCACCCCAACGCGACTCAAACTGGCAATGGAGCTAAGGCCAAGCTACCCCTGACAGTTATATAAATGTGAATCTTAAGGGAAAACCTAATATTACGAGTGTGGATGTGTCATACAGACAGAGTAGTACTCCCTTAAACCCTGTTGAGCTTAACCTCTTCAGGCTGGAGTGCCACCTAATTGGTGATTAATCTCTTGCCCCATGTATGACCACTCGAACGAGGGTCCTGAACTAAACACCTTTGTGTAGTAAGCCAAAAACCTTCTATTTGCTAGTGCAACATTGGTCAATGTGAAGGCATCCACACTTTCGTAGTTAGTAGTAGAGGTGATCAATCTACCATGGGAGTTTCATGGGGGTTGGAAGCTTGGTTGGCCTGAGAAGAGAATGCACTATAAGGGGGAGCCCGTGTAGCCAAGCTTTTGAATTCACACGCTATAGATATGCGGTTGGGGAAACCCACGTGGAATCTAGCAAATATTGTCCTGGCCTAACTATAGGATTGTACTTGTCTCATGTGTGCTTTCTTACAGTCAAAATATCATGCTTGCAAGTGTTTTCTGGATACTAAAACAAACCAAACAATGGTTAAACATCTAGAAACAACCAAGTCAAACATTGGACCTTTTCTGACCCATTTCACAACATGAACATGCAATCTTCCATGAACATGCCATCTTCATCACAAATTTTTTTTGAGCCATTAATAAAAAGAGACCAGAATGGATGAGTATATGTAGAAGACTTAGAAGCTACAGCGCATAACCCTAATATAGCCTCCTTTGTAGAAAATTAGTCTTACAAGACCCTCAAAGGTATCTAGCCATGTTTTTGGACCAAGGGGCTAAGTTACCACAAGGCTTTGACATAAATAATTTTCCACCTCCATCTGTCTACCCTCACTACCAAAAGTCACTTAACACCATCCATGACATTAGTCCACAACAAACATCCAATAATCAGCCTTATCCTAACTTTGATAAGGGAAGTCAATTGTCTGCTAGTCCATTCCATGTCTCCACATCATATGCTAGTCCTTCACCTATTAATCCCATCCAAGTCTGCATCCCTTATCAACCATCTACCAACTCATGTCAAGTCCCCACATCATACCATACCGATCCGATCCAAGTCTCCATGTCCTATTTCAATCAACCTTACACCAATCCAGTCGAAGTCTCCATGTCATATCCTTGTCCTTCAATAATTAATCTAGTCCAAGACTCCATCACATATCCAGTCCAAGACTCGATATCCTATCCTTGTCCCTCACATGCTAGTCCAGTCCAAGTCCCCATGTTTATCCTAGTCCTTCATATACTAGTCCAGTCCAAGTTCCCACGTCCTATCCTAGTCCTTTGGTCATTAGTCCTTTTCAAGTCACCCCCTCACAAGCCACATCTAGTCATGAAAATTCTATCATAATCCAAAGTCAAATCCCATTTAATAGACTTGAGGATAAATGTCAAAATGAAAGCCCAAAGCATGACATTATAATGTCACCCTCATGTCAAGACCAAGGTAGTCCATCCAATGACCCTATCTTTCAGTCCATCCATGAAGTCCTTCAAGACAATCATGACATCCAAAACACACCTCTCCTTGAAAATGACTCTATTTCCAACTGTATCATCCATGACAACCCTGTCTTTGACCAAGATCCCATCATTGACCTAAAAGTCCAAATCCATGAAAACCCCATCTTCGACCAAGACCCTACCATGGACCAAGAAATCCAAAATGATCCACTCCTTGACCTTTACAACATTCATGATCAAACACTTGTTGACCTTATAAAGGCCTTGATTATTGACACTTCCCACGATGAGACACTTGCCTCCATGGGACACATAGACAATATTCCTTTAGAAAAAGAGTCTTCCACTATGGACATATTTGCATATGATCAAGTTATAGCTAAAATCATTGGACTCTATGACACTAAACATAATGATGGCTTTGACATATCCTTGGAAGCACCAACAGAATCATTTGAACTTGACATGTCACATGATCAGACCAAAGATATTAGTTAGGAATATGTCCAACATGACAATGAAGCTAACACACTTTATCAACTAGGGTCATCTATCTTTGTTAGAGCAGGCTTTCTTGTAGATGAAAATATTACAAGTGACAGTATCCACATACCTAATGATGGGTTAGCATCATGCTTTCAAAATAACAAATACCCCATCACAAGTAGAATCTATCAAAGCATGCAATATCAAGGAAAAGTACTAGGCATACACGAGCAAGGCATTCTAGAACCAATACAGCTTCTAGAAAATTAAAGACATCAAGGTCTTGGCTATTCCTCAATTAGTAAATCAAACGATGTCAGTGGTACCTCCTCGATACTAGGGGAAACTTTTTCAGACACAAACATCAAAATGAAGTCCATGAGAAATCCTTGTCATAAGATTGTTGCCAACACCCCCTCCACCCACACCATGAACTGTCATTCCATCATAAATAAACCTTCCCTTTGGAACCAAAAAAAACAAAAGTCTTACAAGTCAAAAAATAAAAATCAAATGTCAAAGGCCATTGCATCAAACAAAAGGACAAGTAGACAAATGAAATTAAAATGGATCCCAAAGAAAGATGGATCAAACAAAGACACCAAGTCAAATACAAAAGTCAATCACAATGTGGAGCCACAAGTAAAGAGGACTCCCACATACAACAAATGTCCACCTCCTTCAAAATGTTCATCAATCAAGGTATATAAAATTGTTGGTTCCAAACACCATCCCTTCAAAATCCATCATCCACCATACCAAGTTTGGAAAATAAAAAGTCATTCATCAAAATGTCCAAACAATCTTTCCATGTCTACCATCATTCGTCATAACCCTACATCTCGTCTAAATTCCAATGATCCCATGTCACAAATCCATCACATCTTGGCAGCAACTCCTTATCACAAGGACTCTCATGGCACTCTATCGCGATGTGTGTATTCTGATAAGGCCAACTCTAGTATCAGAAAGGATCACAATGACACCAATCAGTTGTATACAAGCACTACGATCCTAACAAGACAACTCCTTCAGCAAGGTCATTATTGGAATATTATGTCACCAGTCTCTACATCGGCATCGTCAGTGGATTTAGAAGAGTTAGTGGTCATCTAAAGCATCCAAGCTATCCACAAAATCAGAAATACAAAAAAAAAAATTGAAAAATTGAAAAAATTTGTCACCTTGATGAAAACCTGGCAAACAGGCATCTTGGTGACCCCAAAATAATCAAAAAGTCAAGAAAATAGTAAAGAGAAAAATTTCATCCAGTGGTGAAAACCTGACAAACAGGTGCCCTGGATAAGTACCATGATGAAAAACCTGGCAAATAGGCGTCATGTGTAAAATAAATTGTCTATATAGACTCTTACACTTGGGGGCAAGTTGTCTCATTTCCCATGCCTTCCTCATGACATTTACATCCATCTAAGCCCTATCATTTCCATACATTTTTCCAACCTATCTTGGTCTTGACATAAAGTTGGCACACATAAATCATGCTTTGGGAAAACTCTTGACATGTCTATCCTTCGGTCATACACGATTCATGAAACATCATGTCATTGACCATCATAGTCTTATTGTCCTTATACAACATAGTCCTTGAAAATCATATGATAATTCCCTTAGTCTCATGTCTTCCATCTTTTACCAAGGCCACCCCCTATCCTTTCATGCATGTCACCTATCTTGGCTTTCCCTTGTCAAACGGTCTAAGGATAATCATCATCCCATCTAGTCCTAACCAAGTCATTCCAAATGCAATGAGTCTAATCCATACAAGCACATTATCCAAAATTTTACTTGACTGTGGTCCTGGCCCGGCTGTAGACCTCCATACTTTTGTCACATTATCATCATCGTCCTCATGTTGTTTCGGGATGCGTCCTTCCCACATCAAACAACATTGTCATCACTTGTCAATTGGTATTCAGCTTGACTAGGGGCACACTCATGTTTGTCCTTGGATTCTCATGTGTAGGCATCATTCATATGCATTTGTCACGATCCTCTTAAATGTCAAAATCCAAATATTTCATAAAATGACAAAAATACAAAAACATCATAAAATGTCCTGAAAAAAGACAAAAACATCATAAAATGTCCTGAAGAAAGACCAAAAACATCATAAAATATCCTGAAGAAAGACCAAAACATCATAAAACATCCTAAAAAAAGAGAAACACAAAAACATCCAAATCAATATCAAAATCCTAAAAATGGAGTCAAAGTCAGTCATGTCAGTTAGTCCATGTCATTGTCGAACTACGTTGTCTCTACGCATTTGCTACGTAGGCAAGGCCATCAGTCAATGAGTCCTCGAGACATTAGGTCAGTCCTTTTAGGTTGGTCTAAATAAAATCATGGCATTTGTCACAATCATCACATCATTCAAATAAGTTAGACGTAGTCAAACTCAAACACAAGACAGTCAATTGAAACGTCAATGTCAAAATTGGTCAAAATCAGAAAGCATAGTCCAATCAATCATATAGTCAACATCAATCAACTTGCCAAAACATATTAGTCAAAACAATGTCAGTCTCGTCACTCTTTGGTCCTCTTAAAGATGCGTCCTTCTTGGAGTTGGACCTCATCAAAATGTCCTTTTCATTTTCAAGATGTGTCCTTCCTGACAATAGGCCCCATCAAACTATCAACACCATCAAATTGGAAAAACTCTTAAACTGTCAAAACTATCAAACCGACAAGAAATCAATATTTCGCAAATAAACATTGCCAAACAAAATAAAATGGTTGTTAATCTTTCTAGTCTATCTTGTCTTATCTTTTGACTATCTTTGGCTATTTTGTCTTATATTTTTACTATCTTCTCTTTTTGGTCATGTTACTAGCTACCTCAAGGATGTCCCATGAAGGATTTAGAGGTACGATGATGTCCCCTAGCCTATTTTATTTTCTTTGATTGTTGTTTGTGGATTGTCTTGACAAAAAGACTGGGGCAACTTCACCCTTAGTATGAGTTAGAACATTCCTTGTCTGTGATTGTCTTTTTTTCAAGTGGATGACCTTACACACCTTGGTCAATGTCATACCATTGTGTTTATTGTCCATTTGTGTCATTTTACCACCCAATGATGATTAAGAGCAATAAATATTAAAGTCCTATGGCAATGTTTTGAAGGATTTGGTCTAGGAACTAACATGCATCTTCTTCAGTCTTGTCAACTTATCTCGCCCGTCTCATATAGGCATTGCATCCATTATCATCATCCATATCTTTTGCACTAACATTTCTTTGTCTCTACATATTCTAGTCTTCTCATCCATTTCGAGAGCATACCCATGTTCTTGGAACCTGTCTTTCCTCTCGAGGGGGCATACCGCTACCCTCCTCATCATTTTTCCTCATCTTATTTTGCACTAGGGCATATTTTTGACTTGTTTTCTTTGTCACAATGCGACATGCTACATTATGACAAAGAGGAGCAAATGTAGACACCTAAAAATGACTTAGGCCTGCAAGCTTCATTTTTACCACTTTCATCCTAGCATAATTATGACATTTAATTATGTCCTCGGTCCACATTCGACTATTGATTAAATAATTCATAATTATTTAATTAATTCATGTCCTTTTATTCTTCATGATTATTAGATAAATAAATTTTATTTATTTATTAAATACGTCAATAATTGTCTAAGTCTTCCCTTAATTAAATAAATGTCTTAATTTATTTAATCACCTTTCTACATTTATTTCTTCCTGATTATTAAATAAATAAATTTTATTTATTTATTTAATATGTCACTAATTGTGATAATTAAATGAATTAATTAATTTATTTAATTAATTAATCTTATCTGCTAAATTAAATAATTATCTTTAATTATTTAATTGTCAAAATTAATATTCCTCTTATTTTAAATAAATGAAATTATTTAAAATGCCATCACAATCTTAATGGAAACTAATCTTCTAAAAATCAAGTAATTAGGTAGATTATTGATTTTTCAAATCTGATCTTTAGTTCAACTCTTGTCTTCTTGATTTTTTGAATCTCACAAATCAGGTAGTCTTTATCTTCTTGATTTTTGAAAATCTTTATTTTCTAATTAATTTCCTCATTTATTCTCCACCGTCGATCCAATTATCTGAGATATTATCTTGACCGTTCGATTAATGAATTTTCCCTAACCCTAATTAGGGGTTCTCAGATTTAATCTAGACCTCTCATTCTAGGTCTTTCTTAGAATTCGATCTCGCCCGTCCATTCAAAATGGAATTTTCTATAAAATTCCATTTTCCTCTCATTTTTTGATTACACACACACAAGTAGACATATTATAGGCATTACATACTTTCTTGCACTTGCACACTTAGACTTTCATAGCAATTATTATTTTTATTTGATCAAGTCTTAGCATTGTTTAGGCATAGATATTGTCAATCATAGGCCTTTAGGCATAGCCTTTAGACATTTTATGCAAATCCTTCAAAGCTTGGTGTAGGACATAGGCATATATTTGCAGATTGCTCACATGACGGATCTAAGGGCAAAGCATCATCCATCAAGTAAGAAGGTACTATGGAGGTAATCATGGAAGTTTCGAGAAACAGGTATAACTCTTTTATTATTTAATTTCCTTTGTACTCAATAGGTCTTTGGGTTTCTATTGTCATTTATTGATATACTGCTAACACATTCTAATCTAAATCCTAAAAGAAATCCTCAGTTACAATCATTATCTGCTACCTTCTATGGATTCAATCTTATAAATGGTAGCAAGATCGAAAATGTTTTTTCTGCTAGATGGCTTCTCCGGTTACAATCATATTTGAGTTAAGAAGGAGGATTGACACAAGACTACGTTCACTACAAAGTGGGGAAAATTTGCATATGCTAAAATTCCTTTTGTTTTATCCAACGTAGGGGAAACATTCTAGTTGGTGATGTACATCACTTTCAGTGAACTAATCAATAAGTTTATTCTAATCTATTTAGATGATCTTACTATGTTTTCTAAATCTAAGGATGATCATTTTGGCCACTTGAAAATAGTTTTTCAAAAGTGCCAGGAGTTCAAAGTTTCCCTAAATCCAAAAAAATGTGTATTGAGAGTGCCACAAGGCAAGTTGTTAGGACACGTGGTATCTAAAGAAGGAGTTTCAATTGACCCCAAGTAGGTGAAAGCTATCAAGGAAATTCCCCTTCTGATGAACAAGAAATGCATTTAGTCCTTCATGGGAAAGGTAAATTATGTTAGCAAGTTTATTTTTGACTTTGTGGGAATAATTAAGTTGATTACTCTGATGCTTAAAAAGGATCAAGCATTCAGGTGGACAACTGAAGCTCGGGAAGCCTTTGAAAAAGTAAAGGATGCTATTTCCACAGCTCTGGTACTGGTTAATCTAGATATATCTAAGGATTTTATAATGTATGTGTTTAGTAGCAAGTCCAGTATTGCTACTGTCTTAACCCAAAACGATAATGAAGGAAAAGGAGAACATCTAGTGACATTCTACTCCTAGACCCTGAAGGATTATGAGATGAATTATAATTTCATTGAAAGACAAGCCTTTGCAATAGTGAAGGGACTTAAGAAGTTCTGCCATTTAATTTCCTGCAACAAAGTGTTTATTTATGTCACACATTCCAGTGTGCATGAATATATCATGGAGGGACAAATCATAGAAAAAGAGCTAATTGGATCACCAAGATCCTTGAATATGACATTGAGATCAAACCTACTAAAACTGTCTGAGGAAGATGCTTGTGCAAATACATGGCACAGGATGAAGAGATAAGAGCAATTGGAGCTTGTTCTCATAAATGAGCCAAAATCTAAGGGTTGTTAACTAACAGATAGAATGAGGTTTATACAAATAGGAAAGTATCTTCCAGGTCTTTCCTCCCAAAAGAGGAGATACTATCGGTTGCAAAATTGCAGATATGCACTAGTGGAAGGGGTCCTTTTCAAAAGGAACTTCAATGGTCTCCTCCTGCAATGCGTTACTGTAGAACAAGCGAAGAGAATCCTTGACACGTTCCACAAAAGCACCATGGGTGGAAACTTCTCCACTAATACCACTACCATCAAAATCATGTGTGCAGGTTATTATTGGCCCACACTTTTCAATGATTCCTACTCTTTGGTAAAACCGTACAAAAAAAGCCAGTTCTTTGCAAACAAAAGGAAGAATTCCACAATGCCTCTCAAACCTATAGTGGCAAATGAATCATTTGCACAATGGGGCCTGGACTTCATTGGGATGATTAATCCCACTTCCAGCACTAGGCACAAGTGGATTTTGACTACCATAGATTACTTCACAAGGTGGAAAAAGCTTGTTTCGCTTAAAAATGCAACAGGGGTAGAGATAGTGGATTTCCTCGAAGAGCTGGTGACAAGGTTTGATTCCCCAAAGACTGTCATTTTTGATAATGGCAGAGCTTTCCTAGGCACAAAGGTATGTCACTTTGCATTAAAAAATGGCATATTCCTTAAGACATCATCAATTTTTTTCCCGTAGGGAAACGACCTAACAGAGTTAATGAACAAGAACCTAGTCTAACTCCTTAAAATAATTGGTCTAGAACACTAGAGAGAATGGCATAAAAACCTCTGAGAGGTGCTTTTGGAAAACTACATAACTCCTAAGCAAGTTCTTAATACTTTGCCTTATGAGTTGGTATATGGGAAAGAGACACTATTGCCTATATCTATGGAGATTCCAGTGCTTCAACTATTGAAATCCCTCGAGATAGAACAATTGGCACCATGGAGGTTCGGCTTGCCGAACTATTAGAAGTATAGGAAAAAAGGGAGAATTCCCTAATAGCCATGACAAACCGCCAACAAGTGGTCAAGTGATGGTTTGACAAGAAGGCTTCTGACCAAGGCCTAAAGTGCAGAGACTTAGTACTGAAATATGATAAAAGGGCTGCTAAGCCATATTAGCATGGAAAATTTGATAGCCTATGGGAGGGCCCCTTTAAAATAATTCAATGCAAAGAGCATAATGCTTTCGAGTTAGAAAGTATGAAACAGGAACCCTTGGGAATTCTGGTCAATGGGATTCATCTTAAGTTGTTCTATTAAGTGCCAAATTTTTTTTTTGTACATATGTGAATAATGCTTTTATTTTTATTTCCCTTTGTGTTAGATGGTCCTTTTTGGAATTGGTTTGTGTTTCAGTGGAAACAACCTGTAATTGCAGAGAGTAGAGTAGCAGAATTGATTTATAGTTAAAAATACACCCATGTGCAAAGGAAATGAACACATATGCTAATGAAAGAGCCCATATAATAGATATGCAGAATTGAAGAGAGAGCCATGAATTTTTATAAATATATATGTCAATTTATATATATTCTTTCATTTTTTACTTTGAAAAAATGGTTGGGAGAGCCATAATTCAAAAGTATATGATTATACAAGCTATTCTTTCATATATGCTATATCTATAGCCTTTTTTCAGGCTTATATACAAAAACTATAAAGCAAGTGGTGTATTCAACAACAGAAAACAAAGAAATAGGGAGGCGTTTTATCTAGGAGTAGGGAGGCATTTTATCCAAGAGCATGAGAGGAAGCAATTAACTCATCTATGGCAGTGTCTACCACTTCTATGGTAGCACCTATCGCATCTTCATCAACAGGTTCTTTAGCAGTAGAAGCAGAATCATTTGGCACAA
Organism: Sequoia sempervirens; assembly: GCA_007258455.2. Classification (NCBI taxonomy): domain Eukaryota; kingdom Viridiplantae; phylum Streptophyta; class Pinopsida; order Cupressales; family Cupressaceae; genus Sequoia; species Sequoia sempervirens. The sequence goes on from VDFB02049217.1 coordinate 148,875,295, forward strand.
CCACCATTGGCGGAGGTAACACCAAGTTCTTGAAGTCAGTGTACTAATCTATGTCATAGAATGGTATTACATTGTAGCTATGGAATAGAAAGTGCAAGGCCTGGGTAACCCTTTGTCAATGCTCATCGTGTGTTTGAAGGTAGAATCCACTAAGAAATGATAGCCATATAATGATTGCTTCCTCGCCAATGTAGCGTCAGAGGTCACTGGCTATTGGAAGGCCTACCCCATATGCAACATGAGTGACAATCTCACCTAGGCCATTTAGGTACTTTTTTGGAAAATTTTCCTTGACCAGCTTCAAAATTAGAAGCCTGGGGATACCAATGTCTAACATTGACACAACAAAGTGTGAGAAGATATCAATGTTCACACAATATTTGTCCTCATACTCTATAAAATCCCTACCCATAACCCATTTTATGGCTACCAAAACTAAGGAGTGTTTATTCTTGGTCATTCTCTTCAATCACCTACTAGAAATCTCTCCCAAAATGTTGTTTGTGACTTGTAAGAAGTTAACCTAATGGGAGTATCCATGGTACTGACACAATGGTTCTACCTACTAACTAACACTGAAACTTTGCTACCACCTAGCCTATGTGAAAACTTGCTTACTAAAGCTAAAGACTCTGCTAATGATCTATTGTTAAAACTAGTCAAATGCTAAGTGTGATTTCTTCACTACTTAATGGCCTATTTATAGAAAAAATGAGAAAAAGCATGCTAATCCATTTTGAGAAAATGTGATGATAACCAAGTGCCAACTTGGAAGGCATACATGTGTTTTCTTACATTTCCTAACTAGTTGCATCTACAGAAGTATGGCTCAATGTGTTCTAAGTTAATAAGAGCTAGTTAATTAGCTTTAAAATGGTGGCGCTCATCAACAATAAGCTACACAACTATAGGCTATTGTGTCATCTCACAAGCATTTCCTAGAGCCCAAGGCAAGATCCATATCTTTTCAGGCCGTGATCATTTGCTTTGGCTTAATCATTCCATCTAGGATATTAATTGCCAACACATACTAACGCAAGGTTAGAAGGAAAATTGCTGGAACAAGTTTCAAAAAAAATCACAGCATATCACACGGTTTCCAAACATAATAATGAATTCCTTCTGCCTCAAAATGGCAAGCAATTCATTTTGCATGAGCCGAGGAATTAACAGTACATGCTGAATTAAATGCAAAAAGAACACTTTCCTCTACCACCTTGAGAAAACATAGCTAAATATTGCATGAAAAAGTTTAATGTTTAAATTCTTTTCAAATACACCAAGGCTTAAAGTGTAGAGAGGTTTTCAGCATATCTAGAGCTGAATAAAATTTACAAAGAGTTCAGAACCTGCAGGAGTTTTCATCTAAAGAAAAATGCTGGTGAGTTCATCACAACAAATGCAGGAGGAGATTGGCCAGGATCTTTTACAGCCATATAGTTGTCAGAAGATGTGTATATCTATGAGGATCTAGCATATGCCACACCTAGTATACCAAGCAAGCCGAAGAGAGCGAATATGATAGAGCTAAATAGGCCCAAAGATTGCAGAAAAAAGAAAAGGGTTGAGGAGAAATGTGATAATATTTATGACCCACGACTTGCAAAAAACCCTAAATCCTTAAGAGAAGCAACCTATGCAAGGGTGAAGTCACCTAAGGTAGACACATTGAAAGCAAGTAAGGTTTGGTACAGTGTTCTTCCACAATACATGGTCCCACTGGTACATTACTGCCTAGAGATAGTTGATGCCACCATTCAGCATTATAACCCTAACACTCGCTACATCGAGGGCCAAAACTTAAGAGTTCACATCAACCCACAAGCCATTTGGCATATGCTATGTATCCTTGACCCAAGTAAAAGAAGGGAGAAAATTGAGTCCTTCTTCCCTGGTAAAGGAGAAAAAACATGGAAGGCAATGAAAAAGAGCTTAGATTTCCTGATAGAGGAGATTGGTAAGAAGGGAATCCTAGGTGCTAAGCTGTCGAGTATCTTGTTGCCGCATGGTTCATTTTGTGAGGAAATACAAGATGCCATGTCAATGCTAGCTTTTGTGTGTGGCCAAGACTCCAACAAGATGGTGGAAACCTTTCAACTGGGGTCAGCTTTCCAATTTTACAAACATGATACCTTCTGGTATGATTTCACTGAGTTCCTAGTGGAGGAAATGATACAACAAATGAAAAATTACCCAGTGGAAGGAAAGTTTAGATTTCTCTCCTTCCTGGTTCACATGTTCCTACATCAGAACCCTGATTTTTTTGGCAGGTATTTTGAATTATCAATTTTGGATGAAAAGAAGAGGAAGCTAGTATCCACGCGGACACCCTTTCTTTCCATGTCATATGATTATTATGCATTTTCAGATTATTTTATAACTCCGGTCTGGAAAGATTTATGAGGAGGTGACATGGTCTGGCTCGACAAGGATCAGAGTAGATATATGAAAAGTTTCACTCACGCTTGTGACTTGTTCTTAGGAACAAATTTCACAATTCTCCAGATGCGGGGCTTCACTAGTCAACCCTTCCTTCTCCCAGCTTGTCTCACAGATAGGGTGCACATAGTTGAAATGTATAGGTAGGTATGTATCATTGATTTTACCTTCTACAACAACTCAAGTGTCAAGAGAAAAGGATTCTTCACTTGTCCAAAGAATTTCAAAATGGTGACTCTATTAAAAAAGCAATCGGATTAGTTGTTGTAGGATAAACTGGCTCATTTAGGATTGGTCTTGGTATGTGAAAAATGGGATTACAACCATTTCAATGACCTACTGGATCCGCACATGAAATTTACTCATGTTCCTTGACCTTACTGGGAAAAACATCATAACCCGCAGGTAGACAAAGATGAAAATTTTGTTGAACTAGTGCATATTCCCACACAAGATAATAGAGAGCCATGGCACAAGTTCTACTTTTCCATGGTGATAATGTCCTAATGGAATGCACCATTTACAACAAGTTGCGGAAGGATGGGGATGGACTGATGAGAAGATAGAAGCTTTCTGGAAGTATCGACAAGAAATAGGGCAATTGGATGCCCCTTATGAGAGCTTGAAGGAGGAAAAGGAATTTGAAAAGTGGTGGGATGAAGACCATCCCAACCTAGACTCTAGTATCAATAAGAGCAATGACCTGGAGGATGAGTTTGAAGAATAGGAAGAGGAAGTGGCAACTTCTGCATCCTCAGCACTGAGTTAGAAAAGCTCCTGATAACCCGCCTGTGTAGCCATGAATGTGCAGTTTAATGTATCGAGGGATTCGCATACAATCACTTGGGCCACTAAGGTAGCCAAGGTACTACAACAAAAAATGACAATAATTGTCAAAGCTGGGGAAGCCCCACCCACAAAATGGCAGCATATAGAGACCATTATCAGAGAGGGTTCGCAAGAACCCACCTAAAGATAGGTGCTTGTAGCTAGCCAAGAGCCTGAGGCCAAAGGAGAGTCGCTAATGATTTTGGAGCCACCATTAACAAGTGAACAGGTAAAATTCGTTCCTCCTTCTCTTGCTTCTCAATCCTTATTATCTATCGCTATCTCAACGGAAATCCTTGCCATGAGTACTGACCCTCCATTTCCCACTTTTAATCTAGCACATGTGGGAGGTTTCACCCAATTCTCACAGACCACTCCACTCAGTTGTACTTGTCTGTGAACCCTTACACCAACTGCTGCTGCTTAGGCTCTCCTTGCCTCACTTACTAAAGGTGTTCCCTCTATGAGCACTGCTACTTCTGCTATTGTTGTAGATCCTCTTCTATCACAATAGGTTGACTATGCAATGACAACTCCTTCACCATTCCAACCCATGAGTCCTTCTATCAATTCACCAATTGAGTCGTGGCAGGTGGCAAGCCCTTTTTTTGGTTCTCAAGCCAAGCTTTGGAATGTGCCCCACTTCTCCCCACAAACTATCACTCTCCAAAAAAAGAAAATGCCCGGGCCTATCAAAATTACCTATCCATATGCCCTACCTTTTGGTGCTCCTTTCACAGATGGACTAGTTTCATTGCTAGCCAAATTCATGGCACAGATTGACCAAAAAAAGGAAGCACATGCAATTAGAATACTAAAGTGCAAGGAAAAGGATGACATTACTTCAGCAAATCCAAAAATACAAACTCTTTATGATGAGACCTAGCAAGAGCTGAAGTTTGCAACCATATACCCGAGAGTAACCAAGTTGCAGGGGGAGATGGACCTAGAATACTATAAAATATATGTGGTAGGGCTTAACATGAAGGTGACCCGACCACATGATAAGGTTGAGATTATGTAGGAAACACAATGGATAGTGACCTCCGACTTCCTTAAAACTAGTCGCCAGCTAAAGAAAAAGATGAGTAGCTTAAAGCAGTAAGGGAAAGGGTTATATTTTTTTCTGAAAAAAGAGAAATCCCTAGAGGCAGATGTTGTACTTATGATAGAAAAGGTACTAAAAACAAAGAATGAGAATAATAGACTTTAAGGTGAGCTTGTGAAGGTTCAGACTATCGACCCTACTATGGTAAATGAGTTGCGTAGTAAGAATCAGGAGGCAAAGAAGAATTTGTAGCTAAAGAATGAAGAGCTGGAGTGGCTTCGCCTTGAGTATAGTCAAGGAATAGCATAGAAGAATGAAGCTTCAGAGCACCAACAAGCTCAATATGAGTAGAGATTACAAGAAAAAGAGGCTAAATTTGAGGGCCTAAAAGATCAATTATAAAACACTAATACATTTGACTGCAAAATACGACAAAACTGTCCGACAAAATATGTAAAATTCGATGTTCGTCGGGTGCTTGTAAAATTTGATGTGTAATTTCCAATTTTTTCGAAAGTTTATCCTCGACATTCGTCGAAATATTGATGAACCTGGTGTTCGTCGAAATGTCGGCTATTATTTTCGTCGAATGTTCGACAAACATGAAAAATTAAAAAAATCAAATTGTGGCCACATAAAGAAAAGTGAGTTCGCATCTGATTTATTGTGACAGTGTTTTGCTCTACTTGAGACATTTTGTGGAGAACTAAGGACGATTTTCTTGGGAAAAATAAAAAAAATCAAGAAGATATGACCAGGTTGAGGGTAGTCATTGTTTTTTTGCAGAATTCAGTTGTGAAGTTAGATTTGTAGTTCCGGGTTTGAAAATCATATTTTAAAGCAACATCTCATCAGATTTCATTTGTAGAGGTTAAGGGTTTTGAGAATTTCATGTCCAGATTTTGTTGTGTGGAATCACCATAAGATCACAACGGAGGAACAGATTATTGTGAATGCAATTATGTGATCCATAAATGTATTGGTCATGTGGAACAGTTGTGCTATAACAAATATAGGATGCATTCATGTGTGACCCAAGTTTAATGTGGCTATGTTGCGATAGAAATGGAGGCACTCATATAATGTAGTTAATTCAGGTTGTATAATGTAGGTGTCAATCATCATTAGGTGCATTCAGGTTGTCTCAAGTTTAACAGGTTAGGATGTAATTATAGCATGATCGAAGAGTGATTACCTCTTGCTGCAATAAAGAGCCTATAACTCTGGTTGATATGCAGAGTGGTTGTGTTATATCAATTATGTAGTGCATTCAAGCACAACCCATGTTTAATGGGCTATTCTAGAGAGTGATCAAGATTTTCTAAACCTTATGAATGTTACTTGACATATATTTGCATAATTTGAAATTCCTTCAGAGGCTTTTGAAGTATCAATGTATCTTATATAGGGTTTAGAATGATTTCTTTGAATTAAAAAAATAAATAAATGATGTATTTCCCTGTAATTAGATAATGTGGAGATCTCCTAAATCTGCCCCAGCACACTATCCTCTTTGGCACTGTATTCATTACTCCAGCTACTAGGTTTTTGCATGTGACATCTTTAATATCTTCATGACCGTGGCTTTTAAATAGATCTCAGTCTTTGCTTTAATCCTTTTCATGGTAACCCTTGAGTTCCATAATCCACCTTTAATCTCTTCTAAGAACGTTGTCTTAAGCTAGACTGCATAGTATGCATATAAAGCAAGTCCTTCATACCTGCCATTGTTCCAAACCACCACTCACTACCTTGCTGAAAATGTTGCCTCCATAAGCACAATAGCATGTTTTAAAATCATGGTTGCCAGTGATTGACCATTAAGCTCACCACTTTCATCATGAAGATACAATGAAATTTTTGTCTTCAAACTCAAGGCATTATGGAAGATAACATTGTGAATTGTTTGTTGTGTACGATTCAATTTTCTTGCACATTTACTACTTTGCTAACTTCCTTTAAGACTGGGTATTGCAGTACAATCTCAAATAGCTCACTCACTATCACTTGAAGATTCCTTTCATGAGCATCCTTCTATAAAATCAAACTATGCCCTATAGACTGCCTACTTACTACAGGGGACTCATTGTTTCATGGTATTGTAGTTCTTAAGATCCTTCAACCTTATTGACACTACTTCACAGTCCACAAGGTATTATTCACTATTTTCCCATCTTTGGTGAGTCTCAAAACACTGCTCAAACATGCAATCCACTACCTCCATTATATAATATTAATGGCTAAGAAGAAACATTGAGCCTATGATTACCACTATTACTTCATTTGGACAGTCATTCCCTGATTGCATTTGCCTTGTCTAACACTACCAAAAGTATTTGAAAAACCCTTAAGGTCAACAAGGGGGTAAGGAAACTCACTATTAAAATATCCACTTTACTATGCAAGGTTTGAGCTTTATTATCTTGTCACTGCTTAGCCTATGTTTGACTGTCACATCTCAAGTGACTGCCATTCTTCTTACCATAGGTTGCATTTACAAATGTCAGTAAGCTACATAGTGTGCTTGTTATTGGCTACAATCTTTAGATTGCAAGATTTTGTTATTACCTACATTGTCTCAATCTTTCTGGTATTGCAACCTCACTAATCTGCTATAGTTATTGTTTATGTTTCTATTGAGGCCTAGGGTTTGTACCCTAATCATGCTCTTACCAATGCTTCGTTGTTTTTTATTAGGGCTCTCTCAATGTTGAGGGCCCTAGGGATAAGCTCGTCATAAGAAGGGACACATTGCATCTTTAACTAAAAGGATAAATTTGTATTGACATTAGCAATGATGATTCTGACTCGTTGCTCCTTAGGAATGGGTCACTTGCTCTTACTTCGCTACCTCCATTGTTGTAGGAATTTTGTGATCAAGTTCAATATTCTGATTTTAGGAGTCTTAACAGGTTGGAAATCATAGTAAAATCAGAATTTAATAAGTTTTGGAATTAGCATTGTAAAGTGTTTTTTGGTGTCATTAACTTCAGACTATCTTCTCTTTTGCAGGGGTGGTTGCATGCCAAATTTTTTTGGTGTAAAATATCAGAATTATTAGACTATGTTACTGTCTATGAATAAAAATTATTGGAGTGTGAGTTTGATATTTTTTGAAGATCTAAATAGTCAAGCTTGGCAAAGAAAAATCATGTCAGATAATATTAGTCCAGAACAAAATGAAGAGACACTTGATAGATTGTGGGCTAGATTGAAAAGAAAGGGTGATGGGAAATATTATTGTCCTTGCAATAATTGCAAGGGCTTAAAGACGAATGACTTTTAATCACAAAATGAGAAACATTGTAGGTAGCATGGTCACATTGAAGGGGGGCATGATTATCATCCATTGGTAAGTTGTTCATTATATGTGTTTATATTGATTGAATTTGTAAATTTTTATATATATATATATATATATAATCACTTGATCATGATCATGGTTTATTTGTGTCTATCATTATTATAAAGGTGGGGCGCCCGAGGGCATATGATATGGATTATCACAGCCTGGAGAATGTGGTTTTGCAAGCAGATGAACATGGAGCTGTGAATATCGAAGATGAAGTTAATGATCCTATGGAAGAAGATGATCATGCGCCAGTAAACACAGTTGAAGATGATGGTACTAATACATTGATCTATGCCACATTTAGTGGTAGAGTTGATCATAATAATCAAGATGACTTTGATGATGTTCATGATTTACCTATACTTGACAAGGCATACGAGCCCCTATATGAAGGCTCTGAAACAACTCTTCTCTCTGCTGTATTGTTACTGTTGAAATTTAAGGTTATGAATGCTTTATCAAACATAGCAATCTCACGGATGTTAAGGTATGTCATAAATGTCATCTTTTTTCATCTATTTTAATTGTCATTAGTTCATCACTAGTAAATAAAGGATGAAATATGTACCAATAATATTCTTTATATGAACAAATTATTTTTTGTTGTAGATTGATTGGTGAATTTTTGTTACCACCATCAAATATTTTACCTCGCTCATACCGAGATTTATGTGCCATTATGAAAGATATCGGAATGGAGTATCAAGCAATAGATGCATGTCCGAATGATCATATTATATATCATAAACAACAGGAATTTGCAACAGAATGCCCGGAATGTCATATCGGTAGATATCGAACAGATCAAGTAACAAAAAAGGTGCCTCGCAAGGTTCTTCGTTATATTCCCATTATTCCACGTATGCAACGATTATTTAGGTGCAAAAGCTTAGCACAATTTATGGATTACCATGCACGAAATAGAAGTGGAGATGACATTCTTCGAATTCCTGTGGATGGTTCTGCATTTAGGGACATGGAGAAAAAATGGCCACACTTTAAAAAAGAACCTAAGCGGAAATCTCAGGCTTTTATTGGGAGCAGACGGTGTTAATCCATTTGGAGAGCTAAGATCTATTTACTCAATGTGGCTTGTTTTTGTTATCAACAATAACATTCCTCCATGAATATCAATAAAGAGGGAGCACATAATGTTGTCAATGATTGTTCTAGGTATTTGTTTACATCAATTTTCTTTAGCATTAGTAGCACCCTCTTTTGTCTTATTTGTTGCATAATGACTTATATTTTTTTCATTCAATAGTCATGTACATTAATTTATATATATTGCAGTAAAATGGTTATAATAATTATGTAATGATTATGTTCATTCAACTAGGTAAGTACCAGGTGAAAGATATGAATGTATATATCGAGCCTCTTATCGACGAGTTACTAAAGTTATGGAATGGCGTCACTATGTATGACGTCTCCGGACCAATAGGACAAAGACAATTTCAATTCCATGCAATGCTTGTATGGACAATTCATGATGCCCCAGGGCTAACACATTTTGTGGTATGTTATAACGTTCGACTACACTTTAACAATATTTAATTTGATGAAGTAGATATCATGCATGTTTTTAAAATAATCTATTCATTATATATAATTATAAAGAAATTGGCATATTTAATCCAATTATATATCATCTTGCAGATTCTTCAAAGCAAAGGGAAAATTGCATGTCCAATTTGTGGTCCAAAGATGAAATCTCGTCGTTCAACAAGTTCAGGAAAGTAGGTGTTTGATGAGTATAGGCACTTCCTCCATAGAAATCATAAGTATCAAACTATTGAAAAACATCTTTTCAATGGGAAGGAGGAGACTACATTAAAACCCTGAAGAATGTCACCTCACCTATGGAAGTTGAATATATAGAATCAATCGTCAAGGTTATACATCAGATCAAATTATTTATCTATTATATATGATATGTTTTGAATTTATATTTTTATATTGTGTTGTGTTTACTCATGTTGTAATTGACAATGATTGTTGTTGTTAATTTGTTTAACTTGTATGCTTCATGAAGGTCGTCAAGGCATTAATGGCCAGCTTCCACAGGGACTTAAAAGTTATCCCAAACAATTTAGTAGGTTGCCCTACTATGAGCAGCTACAAATTGTGCATTTGTTTGATACAATGCATATCGGAAAGAATATAACAGAAATGTTATGGAAAATATTGGATGGAAGGCATGACAAAGAAAAAATTATAAAAATTTGTAGTGACATTTAGGAAGCCAATCATGCAATGAAAAATGTCATTGAATTGAATAGTGATGGAGACTAAATTAATATAAGTTCCCTTCCTTGGTTATTAACAGAGCAGCAAAGCAATGCTATAAAAGAAGTTATACAAAAAATTTGATTTCCCACAGGATTTGCTGTGAACATAAACAATATAATAACAAAGAAAGGTGAATTTGGGTTAGGGATGAAAATGCATGATTGGAATACCTTCATTAAGGTAATTATTCTAGTATATTATATACACTTGTATAATGCATGTACTTTTTAGTGTATTGTGTTTACTACTTTTGGAAAAATAATGAATAGATCATTTTATAATTGTTGCAATACGTTCTACCTCTATCTCTCCGAGACAACTTTGACAACAATGTGAACCACATTATATATGATCTTGGAAAATACATGAGGTAAGTAGCGAGATTTGTTCAATTCGATGTATACATCTTATAATTTCCATTTGTTTTACTTGTTATGTAATATATTGTATATTTTTGTTAAATATCGTTAATATATTTGTGCCTTGAATCACTTGTAGATAGCTATCATCTAAAGAAATCCATAAAGAAGATATAAATTATTGGAAGAGAAAAATTCCTCATCTAATGTGTGAAATGAAAAAGTGTCTACCTTCAACATTTTTCAATGCACAAGAACACTACCTCATACACCAAGTTGAGGAGATTGAATTGTGTGGACCTATACACACAAGGTCAATGTGGATGGTTGAGAGGCACTTGAAATTTTTGAAGGCTTTAGTTAGACAAAGAGCACATCCTGAGGGTTCTATGGTGGAGGGATATATGGTATACCAGACCATGGTGTACATTAGTGAATATCTTCCTAAGTTTGTAGCAAAGATCCATTTATATCGCATTTGGGATCCCAACTCCATTAACAAATTCGAAGGGGAGTACCTGTTGGGGAAAGGTAGATTGAGGAAAGTGAGAGGTAATTATAAGGTCGTGGAGATTAAT